>VZRH01000910.1:331742-350760 GCA_013397555.1 Urocynchramus pylzowi
ATCAGCAGATTAGCTGGAGTTGCCATTAATAAAAGCTAGATTGTCACCTTAAGACTCAGTTAAAAATGAAATAAAATACAGGGGCTGCTGAAGGCTGTTCCTGTTGGCTGCCCAGCCCATCAGGATTAATATTTCTGTAAACTTGAGGCCTTCATTCTACCTGACTCTTAGATTTTTTTTTCCATTATCATTTATCGTTATCCTCGTTGGTAGGCAAAGAAAAAAGTCATTCAGAGCTTCCTGAAGACTTTTAAAAAACTCCTTAATGATAATGATAATAATGCTTAGCTTAAAAAGGATCATTTTTAAAGGGTATGGGCTTGGATCTTTCTTTTCTTTTTGGAAATTTTAAGGCCAGGTTGGCTGGAGCTTTGGATGATCTGGAATAGTGAAAAATGTCTCTGCCCATGGCACAGGGGGGAACGAGGTGAATTTAAGACCCCTCCCAACCCATACCTTAATTCCATGAATCAGACACAGTTTTGCTTTAGCACCTTCAAAGGTTGATAATTTCACCAAAAGCAGTTTGCAAAGCCCTGAGAAGGGGAAGGAATTTCCATGAGTCCCCCTCAGGCTCCAGGGCACAACAGAACAGGCTGGAGGAGCAGCAGCACGTCCTGTGTGAGCAACAAATGAAAAAGCAGAGAAAACTCTGCTCTCCCAGCAGCTACCAGTGCAAACACTGCAGTTTAGTTGCCAAGCAACCCCCTCATCCTCCAAAATTCCTGTTCAAGTAGCAATAAAATCACTTGTTCAAAGGGACTGGAAAACAACAGCAAGTTGTGGCTCTGCCGCCCTGATTTGCTGGGTGAAGTGAGGGAGAAGCAGAATCTCAGCCCCATCCAAGGTTTATCTGAACACAAACAGAAACCACGTTATGAAATTCCAGATGTCAAAGACATGATTTCCTCGTCACACAAGCAAGAAGTGCAGAGCTGCAGGGATTCATATTCCAAACCCCACTTTGGAAAGGGGGAAAGCTCTCGAATCAGCCCTCAGGAGGGCCCAGCTCTGCTCCAGCAGACCAGGCCCTCCTGATGAGCTCCAAAACATTATCTTACTCCTGACTGTGGGGCAGAAATTCCAGGAAATTTTGGCAAAGAGATCAAAGCTGAGTGATTACATCAAAGATCTACAGAGGTGTTTCTGATCCCAGAATGGGAAGGGACATTAAAAAACACCCAGTGCCACCCCGGCCATGGCAGGGACACCTTCCACCATCCCAGGCTGCTCCAGCCCCAATGTCCAGCCTGGCCTTGGGCACTGCCAGGGATCCAGCTGCTCTGGGAATTCCATCCCAGCCCCTCCCCATCCTCACAGCCAGGAATTCCTTCTCCAAATCCCATCTAGCCCTGATTTCTGTTTGTTTGAAGCCATTCCCCTGTGTCTGTCCCTCCATCCCTTGTCCATTGTCTCTCTCCATCTCCCTCAGGCACTGCAAGGCCAGAAATTTCTCTTTTCCAGGCTTGGAGCACCCTGGGACAGTGGAAGGTGTCCCTGCTTGTGGCAGGGGGTGGAATAGGATGGTTTTAATGTCCCTTCCAACCCAAACCATTCCATGCAAGTAATTAATCCTCCTCAAGGTTTTAATGAGCAATTTTTCCATGGGAAAAATTCCGCTGTTGCTATTTCTGTCCATGTCTATGACCCTCCCAACTCATCCTCATGTGATGGCAACAGGAATTCACATATGGAAAATAAATTTGGCATTAACCTGCATTTGCCGGATGGCAGAAGTTCTCTCTGGTGCTCCCCACCACCATTTGCTGAGAGCCAAACAAGGGTCATCAAGGTTTTCCAAAATCCCACGTCTCCAGCACAACGTTGGGAACCATATGGCACAATCAGATTTCTTATCAGCTCCTTGCTCCACGTGTCTCCAGGCTGACAATTATCCCTGGAAAACATGGAGCAAAGCATATGTTTGACAAAGAAATAGGGAATAATAATAATAATAATAGTAATAATCATAATCCCACATGATACACATTTCAAGAAAACAGACCAAGAATTTTGCCACATAACACAAATTAGGAAAATAAAGTCCCCTCCATAACTCCATGGGATGCCAGCAAAATGTTCTTGGTTATTCTATTTATTTGTTCTTATTGGTGGAGATTCAGGACTTTTAAAAAACGACTAAACAATAAAGGTTTGAATGCAACCTTTCCATAGCAAAAATAAGATTTTGAGGAAATAAATCTTTATCCAATGCTACATTAAGAACAAACAAACAGCAAAACCTAATAAAACCAAATAATGTAAAAATCAATGGAAATTGAAAGTGTCTGGTTGAAAAATCTGCTCTTTTTTTCATACATAAAAAAGGTCAGTTAATATATCCCAGCATTTCACAAACACGTGAAGGGCTGAAAACAGAAAGGGAAATCACATTTCAAACTTGGGAATATTTCCAGGGGCACCCAAGAAAAATACCAATAATTCCGCTTTGATTTTCACAATTTGCACCTCTTTGTGGCATCAGTTTCAGAACTCAACTGTGCACACACAATAATTATTTAAATCCTGGGGTAGGGATAACCAAACACATACAGCAGTTAGTCAAACCCTGGGACAGGGATTAAAAAGGCCCAAAATGACAGGTTTAAAAAACCCAAAATAATCAACAACCCAACTTATCAAAGCACTGAAATTCTCTAAGTCATTGCTCAAAATTAAAAAGCAGATCAAAGAAATTTTAAAATTAAATCTCCTTTAATTTGGGATAAAATTCTTCAATCTGCTGGAGCAGTTTGGAGTCTTTTAGGCCCAGATCCACACTTGGCCAGGATTTTAGCCAGAGAAGGAGAATAATCCCTAGAAATTCTCCAGGAAAACAAGCAATTCCATGACTGCTCCTTTTGCTGTCTGGATCCTTCATTCTTCATGATCTAATCAAATGTTTATCCTGACATCACCTGGTAAAAATTGAACTCAAGCAAAGCTTAAACCAATTTAAATGTCAATTCCTTTGATTTAGCACAGGGAGCAGATGCATGAGAAAGCAGAATTACCACATCTCCTCCACCTCAGAGCCACATTTAAAGCTAAAAATACAATTTTATTTTTGTGTTAAGAGATGAGGAAAAAAAAATAAAAAGAAAAATCTAGGAAAAAAAAATAAAATTAAGGCTCTTAAATTTTTGTTAAGAGCTGAGCTTTGTCTCAGCTCTTGCCATCCAAAGGAGGCCCAGCCCTTCCTGGGGATCCCATCTGGATATTTGGATTATTTGCTGACCTACCTGAAGCATGAGCTCTGTAGCAAAGGGATTTCTGGTTGCCAGGGCTCAGCAAAAGGCATTCAAATACAATAAAATGAAAAGGAATTCACAGGTAAAATAAGGAAAATGCTAAGATAGGTCAGGAAATGAGTATGGGAAAAATACTGGTGAGGTATTTGTTGAATTATATTTTGTGTATAAATATAAATAATAATAAATCTTTGTTTAGATTAACACAGATTTAAAATGACCTGATTTATTCAGAAAATGAAGGAAAAGTGTCTGAAAAACATGGGGAAAAAATGCAATCAAAGAGGTTTTTGAGCTACAAGTTCCCTGTTTTCCCATTGAACTCTTCATGGAGTTGGATGTCTCTAAGAAATATAAATGGTGCAGTTGAGTGTTGTTAATTATTTTTGTTGTGAATTACCTGCTCCCAGTGATCCAGGGGAGATTTATCCACAGGTTCCATCAGGAGGGACTGGAATTTAGGTGAGGAACAGGGAGAGGAGGGACATGAGGAAAAGGAGCAATGGAAATATAAAGTGAGGGAAATAATATAAGTATTAAGTAAGGGCAGAGACATTTTTCACTATCCCAGATCATCCAAAGCTCCAGCCAACCTGGCCTTAAAATTTCCAAAAAGAAAAGAAAGATCCAAGCCCATACCCTTTAAAAATGATCCTTTTTTAGCTAAGCGTTATTATCATTAATTAAGGAGTTTTTAAAAAGTCTTCAGGAAGGTCTGAATGACTTTTTTCTTTGCCTGCCAGTGAGGATAATGATAAATGATAATGGGAAAAATATAAAAGTCAGGTAGAATGAAGGCTTCAAGTTTACAGAAATATTAATCATTAATGATGGGCTGGGCAGCCAACAGGAACAGCCTGTTGGAGCAATATAAATATTAAGTAAAGGAAAATAGAAATACTAAGTAAGGGAATTTAAATTCTTAATTTAAATTAAGAAAATGGGATATATTACAGCTTTTCCAGCACCTGCAGCTCAACTTCCACCTGCCCAAGGAATTCCCAACCCCATAAAGAGCCTGAGGGACCTGCCCAGCCCCACCTGGCTCCACTCAGAGCAAACACCTGAACAAACCCAGGGATTTGCAGGAATAAATCTTCTAAAGGACTCAGAATATCCAGCATTTCCAATGGGAAGGAAAAGCAAGACTTTTCTTCTCCCTCAGGTGTTTCCTGGGACAAACCCTCTTCAAACCATAAAATATTCCCAAGGCAAGGAGAGGAACAAAACCTGAGTCTTCAATAATCGAGGTAAGTGTGAAAGCTCATTCCAGAAGTTATTCCATACCTGGCCTCACAAATAAAATAACACAATTATTGGAATATCCCAACTTGACCCCAGCAGCTCCCAGCACCTTACTGGGACATGGGAACAGGTTGTGAGCTTTAAATCAAAATTATGTAAGAAATAATAAGATTCAAATAAAATCAGGGATAATTTGTCCATGACCAACATTTAAAAATAAAAATAAGAGCAATTTTAGCACCTCACTGACCTAAATAATTTTAAGAAAAGTTCAGGATGTGAAAGGAAAATAAAGCTTTACAACCTCACTCCTGTCTTTGGTTTTACTCTGTTATGATTTAACTCCAGGGTTGAACTGGAGTTAAAACCTGTGCTCATATGTAGAAGCCCTTTTCCAGGGATGTATGGAATGTTTATTCCCACAGAAAAGGAAAGAGGGATTGAGGCAGGAGGCACCGACTGGGATTTTTGGGAGCTGGACCGAAAAGGAGTGAGGAAAAAAACTCATCTGTGAGGCAGAAGTGCCACCTTGTGATTGAACACTGCAGTCCAGGAGGGGGCTGGGGACACAATATTTGAATTATCTCTCTCTCCCAAAACATCTTCAACCTCTGGAAAAAAATATTTGGAGGAAATCAGTTGAAAACACACGGATTTTCACAAGCTCGCAAATCAAACCAAAAAAACTCATAAATGTTTCTGGCCCTGAGGATTCCTGTGTTTAATCCAACTTCTAAATGAGAATTAAATTTCCTACTTCACTGTCCTATCATTCATCAAATAACCAATAATTATCAGATATAAAAAATTTACATCTTCCAGAAAATTACTTTCCTTAAACAATTTCTGTGATTATCCACAAATATCATGTGGGAAGGAATATTCCACTTCCAAATGAGAGCATTAAGAAGATGCTGATGGGGTCAAATATAAAATTAAAGATTATATTCTTTGCACAAATTATGAGAGATTTTACCAAAATTTTGGGAAAATACTCTCTCTGTATTGGAAATTTCCTTTTCACATGCAGGTCATGAAATCTGCAAAATGCATTAAATTATTGTGAGTGAGATCCTGAAGAATTTCTCATAAAAACAATTTTTTTACTAAAGATTTACCTGAGAATATGCTCAGCACATCTGGATTTCCCATTTTTTTGTAGACACATCAAGTCAACCATTCCTGTTGCCCATTTCAAATATATTTCAAATCTATTCAAATATAACACTCTGGATGTGATCAATCTATACAAAAATAATCATAATATGGCAAGAGAAGGGGATTAAGATAAATAGTAAAAAATGTGATGAAAGAAAAATTATTGAAAATTATGTTCCTATTTTTAATGCAATTTTTCTTACCCATCCAAGAAATATTCACCTGTTAAGATTTTTATAGTAAGATAATAGAAGAGTAAATTTAGGGTGATAAAAGAACACTTAGTATGAAATAATGAATGTATCAAGAGGCCACCATACAACAAAGGAGAAGTAAAAAAATAAAAGGATTAAAAATACAAGGTAAATTTACTAAAAGTCAAATTATTTTAATAAATCTGCTCATTGAACCCACCTGGACCTTCTGGTTGGTGAATACAGGATTTGGTTTGATTTATCTCAGTAAAAAAGGATTTTTTTTGGTGAAAAGTCTTAATTTAGGGTCATGAAACCTTGACCGACCGTTCAATGAAGAAATTTTCCCTAATATCCAACCTAAACCTCCCTGGTGCAATTTGAGGCTCTTTCCTCTCATCCTGTCCCTTGTTGCTGGGAAAAAAAGATCCAGAAAGTCTCAGAAGTGGATCCAAAGTCAACTTTTCCCAAAGGAAGAACCAAGGAACAAGGAGCACCACGACCTCAGTGGTGCAAAGTTGGTGGCAAATCACGTGGATGCTTTAAGAAGTAAAATATTGAAGGTTATTTCTGTCAAATAAAGTCATTGCTAATTTGATCCATCAGCCCTGTGGAATCCAAATTACAGACCTGTCCCAGCCCAGGAAAATTCAAAGTAATGCAATTATCCTTTTAGACTATATAAAGCCTCCCATCACCATGGCATCCAGATTTATCCTTTCTTAAATAGACACCTTCACCTCAGATGTGCATCAGAGAGAAACTTCTGCACTTGACTTTCTCAAAATTACTCCCTGGAAATATTTATGAAATTTCACGTGTGGCTGTGCAGGTCTCATTGGCGCCTTCGTTTCTAAAGGATTAAAAAACCCAAAATTAACAAACCCCAAAGGAATTTTTCTTGGTTTTGAGGGCTTTTACACAGAAGAAGCAGGAATTACATGGCCAAATCTACATCAAAAGTGAAGAAATTTTCCATGATGTCCAATCTAAATCCCTCCAGGCACAATTTCCTCTCATCCAGTCACCTTTACCTGGGGGAAGGGGTCAGCCCCCAGCTGGCTACAACCTCCTTTTGGGAACTCTAGAGAGCAAATAGTAGTAGAAATCTATTGAAAATAATCACACAGTCTTCTGTGGTCAAGGAGACGTTATTTGAGCTCCAAAATCAGTTCTATATTTATAAATATAGAATATTTTAATACATTTTAATATATATTTTATATATTAATATATATACTGTCATTTTAAAAATAATTTTAATAAAATTTATAAATATATCAATTTGGGCTCCATTACCAGCACCATTCTCTAAATGATGCCAACAGTTTGAGCCACTTTTATGAGAACATAAAAAAAAAATCCATCGCACAACAAAATTCCAACTCAGGAATGGACACGTGGACATTTTGGAACAGAATATGGAATGGAATATGTGGACATTTTTGTTCAGGGACTCAGGGCAATAATAAAGACATATTTTGATATTTGAAAACAATAAGATCATAGAATGGCTTGGGATAGGAAGAGATCTTAAAGACCTCGTAATTCCAACCCATTCCATGGGCAGGGACACCTTCCACTACACCAGGGTGCTCCAAGCTCCAACCAACCTGGGCTTGGACATTTCCAAGGATGGAAAAAATATTGTTTTAATTCAACAAAGACATCCTGAAACCCAGAAAGTACATTTAAATACCAAACATGATATAATTAACCAGGGTACAGACAGAAAAATATTAATCCTTTCCTTATCCCACTCATCCACAATTGTTTTCCTTAATCCCTGGACTAAAACCAGGTTTTAATGCAGATATTCAGGTGCTGCTGGTAAGAACAATACCCATCAAAAACATTTCCATGTGGTATTCAGAGCTAAACAGTTTTGGGTCAAAAAATACTGAGAATGAAGACAAGAATTATCCCAAAGATCCAACTGGAAATGAGGTTCCCTAAAAATCAAGAGGTGGCAGTTTGCTCTTGCTGATAAGAGTGGAGCACCGTGCCTGGAAAAACTCTGCAGTGCAAAAGCAACATAATAACAAGAGGTTTTTGGCAGAGGATGAGAAGCCTCTTCCCCCATCCTGCAGAAAAATTTAATAAGCAAAACATTCCCAAAAATAATCTCTTGTGAGTTGTGCCTGGTCTGGATTGATGAGTGCAGCTGCAGCGCCATGAGGTTCAATTTTAACCAGAAAAATAACAAAAAACTTGACAAATACAGGCAATTTTTATTTTTATACCTGTGCAAGTGTAGGCCACCTCAGAACTCCGTGGTTAAAAGGTACAAATGAGCAGCCCATGAGGAATGAGCTGCTAATTTAAAATGGGTCCATGGGATCCAGACAGCCTCAGAACCACAGCTCCTCCCAAGCTGGGTTTAAGGATAAATCAGCAACTCTTCTTAACCTTCAGTATTTATTTGCAAAGCTTGCTGGATTGTAAAATGTATAAAGATGAAGCTCCCATAAAACTTGTGAGTTGAAGAAAGGAAGAATCAGGAAAATAATTGGCTATAAATATGCCATATGGATTTTTTCCTCTTTTCAGGAGGATTTTTATGGGCTTGGATGAGCTCTCGACAGATAAAATTGAGAAATATTCCCCTCACACTTACTTGAGGGGGAAAAAAAAAATCAACCCAAAAAATTGTTCAAGGAGTAAATAGAAGCAATCCCCAAAAGCCATAACAGCAGAAGGATTGCTTAATAACCTCCATGGATTTTAGATCTTTCCACATCACTTTGCCAGGCAGCACAATTCCCAGCCTTGCTGATATTTCAGGATGCATCTCCTCAGTGGAGACAGTGGTTTAGAGGAAGTTTTGGGGGCAGGAGAGGGTTGGATGTCCAGTTTTCCTCTGCAGGGGAGGCACAGCTGGAGGAATCCCTGCTCCTCGTGATCCAGCATCACCCTCAACTCCTCACCTGCTGCACCCCAAAGGGAATTCAAACAGTTAAAAAACCTAACTGCAAGGAAATCTCATTTTTAGTTTGATCTAACCCTGATGATTTGAGTGATCTGGGTGTTAAAACTTAGGAAATCCTCACCAATCAACCCTCTGGGAAGGTGAAAAAAATCCTGACACAGGATCTGTCCCAAATCCTCTGTCAGCACCACAGCAGGAGATGCCAGGTACTGATGAGTTTGGGAATGGCAGCATAAAGAAATTCCCAAAATCTTCCAGTCTTGTGCAATATCCAATAGGGAAACACATCATAAACCCAGCATCATGCTTAATTAGCAGCCAGATTAATCTATAATTTTTTCATCCAATTAGATCATTGTAAAGAGAAAAGAAATGTTACATTTCTGCAATTCTTAGGGAAAAAAGTATTACATTTCTGCAAGTCAAAGAGTGAAGGCAAAAATACTTGCAGGATTTCCAGTCCCCCAAAAAGATGCTAAAAATATCTGATTTTCAATTAACAATATTAGAGGAATCCAATCCGAGATCCAAGACCTTGGGAAAGATGATTGCTCCTGGTTTTCACTGAGGTTCATTAAATATTCCCCTCAAAAATAAACCAAAATGGGGACATAATAAAAAATTATTATAATAATAAAGTTGGGATATTTGGAATTCCATCATTTGAATGCAGCAGTTACCACTTCAGCAGGTCCAATATTAAACTCCAATATCAAATACATAGTAGGGAAATTCCCTCCCAAATTTATCCCCATCCCAATCAGCTTTGAGAATGGGAAACTGGGGAAACTGGTGGAGATTTAAACACTGGAGGATCATGGAATTACAGAATGGATTGGGTTGGAAGGACCTTAAAGCTCACCTCATCCCAACTGCTCAATGTTTCCTTTTCAAACCATAAAAATCTCTGCAAGAGTGGCCAGGAAAAGGTTGGAATATCAGTATTTCCACTGAAAAGAGGGAAAATAGAATTAAAAATCAGCAACAGCTTTAAAAATCTGTCAGATTATTTCATTTCACAGAGGTTTTTTCCCTTTTTTTCATGGCAAATTAAATAATTTTTACCCTCTAAAGTTGCAGTTCCCTTTATTCCTCTATGAGGGTTTTTTTTCCTGCTTTTCCTACTTTGATTGTCTTTTTTGGCTCAGAAAATTAAATTTCATGGAGTTGGTCCTTATAGATTGAATGCTTTGTGCTAAACAAATGGTTCTAGTATTTGCTGGTGCTTTCAATAAATTAGAATTTGATGCTCAAGCCAATATTGAGCTGACACAAATTAGATTTACCAAGCAAATTTTTCCCCCAAATATCATCTTATCGAACAAGGGCTGTATTTTGCACCTGTCAGAAAATGTTTATTGCTTTATTTCATTAGCATGGCCTGTCAAGCTTTAATTTTAAATTGCCTGGCAGAACAGAAAAGACATTTTGCTAAGAGAGAACTCACTTTTCACAGTAAGAAACATCAGTTAATATGGAATGAAGCACCACTGGGTCTTCAGGGTATTTTTTTAGCCACTTGGACCACAGTTTTCCCTAATTCTTCAAGTGGTTAAAATCCTAGTGGAAGCAGGTTTGTGTTACAGAACTTGTCAAGTCTGAATCATAATAATAAAATTAATAATTATTATCACCTATTTTAAACCAAATGGATTTTTCAGTTCTTGCTCTGTTGCAAATATTTTCCTTCAGAAGTTGGGGGTTTGCTGTTATAAAGGAAAGTTCAAAACAAACATGAAAACAAATTTGCAGATGCTGCTGCTACAGGAGATTTTAATGGATGAACCAAAATACCTTTAATGGACGAACTAAAATCAATTTAAAACAGCAGAATCTTCACAACATACCTGCACAAGTCATCACATCCAAGAGGGAACACCAGATTTTTACAGAGCTCAAGAATCCTGCTTTTGGGAAGGACAAACAAACTTCTGATGCCTGCTGCCTGAAATCCACTTTTTCCATGATTTTTGAGGTCTTTTGCAAAGACCAGAGCAAAGGGATTATTCAGGAGGGAGCATCCCACCAAGTCAGGAGCCTGCTGGGACCTTTGCCACCTGCAGGGGACTTTTGGCACCAAGGCCACCACCAACACCTACACAGGCTTTGAGCTGAGCCTAAAGTTCCCTGCAACACCCCAAGAGGCTGAAAACTTGATTTGATTTTCAGCATTCTTGGTCAAAAGCCCCAAGTGTGCCCTAGAAGGGAAATGCAGCTCTCCAGCACGGCATCCTTGACTTCAGGAATTTACACTGGCAAAAATCACAGCTCCTCTCTGAGTGCAAAAATAGAAAAATTTGGGTCTCAGCAACAAAAATACCTGAAATTACCTGTGTATTTTAGACCACAAGGTCTCATTTCCAGGAATTGGTGGTGGTTAACCACTAAAAAAACAAAGTCTATCCTCCACAAATGTTACACTTGATGAAAACACCACCAAAAGCCCTCGTTAACTCCTGAGGTTTTGATTTTACCCACAGCACCGCACCAGGCAAGTTTGACTTTTTGCTGCTAATTTTAATTTCTGCCTGTTTGCATTTCTTTAAAGCCCAGCCAGATCTGCCTCAGACACGGCATTCTCCAGGCTGTCATTCATTCCCTGCTCCTAAAGCTAATTGGCAGCACTTTTTGGAAGAGAAATGCTCCTCAGAAACACCCTTCAGATATTTGTTCTTCAGAGCTCATCACCAGCTTTATACTCATCAAGTACCAGAGATCTGGGTATAAATTAAATGAAATTGCAGCCCTAAAAGGCTGCTTAGACCACACAGAGCTCACATGCAAAAATCAAATTATATCATGGTCTTCCTGTGGTTTTCATCCTTGAAAACACGAAATCTGGTTAAAATTTTGAGGGCAGAGGGGAAAAGCATAAAAATACTCCTCAAGCTGAGGAAATATGGCCAAATTCCTCCTTCAAGATATTTGACTTCCTTATTATTTCTCTTAAAATTCATCCACACATGAACACCAACGCCCAAAATCAAGACCCCCCAGCCCCATTGCACTATTATGTAAATAATGTAAATTTCTAACATAAAATTTATTATGTAAATAATCAGCATTTTGGATCCTGCACATCCCAATGTGCACAACACTGTTCTTAAAAGGTACATTGCTGTTACTTACTAACATTTGAAAAGTTTAATCAACCAACCAGCAAACAGTGGTGTTCATGTTTTGATAATTAAAGCAAATAATTCCCTTCTACTCCTAAAGCCTTAAGGATCCCCAGCTTCCAGGCTGTGCCACCCTGCTGCTGTCCACATGTTTTTATTTTTTGCTATACCCAAGATTTTCATTAGATCTGCACACAGGGAGACAGGGCAGGAAAGAAAAGGATATTTACAAGGAGCAGAAGCATTTTATCATTTTTCTGATCCCACTTTTTATATTAAATTCTAATGCTGGGCTTGCCCTGCCAGGTGGGCTGGAGCCTTTTGCTGTGGCAGCGTTGGAGGTGATAAGAGAACACTGGAGTTTAATCTGGATCTGATCCCCACCCCTCTCCTGGCAGTGTCCAGCCTGATAAGGACTGATAGGAAAACGAGGTTTCAGCAGGATCTCCTGGCTGTTGACTGCGTTTGCTCCCAGCCATCACCAAATTCCCATCAAATTCCCCGTTAGCGCCGTCAAACCGCGACTGCCCGAGGCGGGAGCCGCCACCTCCTCACCAAGTGCCACCATTTATCCCAAGACCTGTGACATGGATAGCTAATTTTACCTGCAGGAACAACATCCTCCTAAATTTGCCACTTTACTGTGGATACACCCCTGGCCAAGTGGTCAATGATGGGGTGGGGAACCAAGAGGAAAAGCAAAGGTGTTTCCCTCCAGAGGGAGCAGAAGATTCGCTGCCAGCCCCTTCCTCAGAGCTCTGGGGAGGGGAGATGGCTTAATTTAATGTTCAAACAAATGATCCCATTGGAAAGGGCTCCCTGTGCTCGGATAAGACTTTCCCAGAAATTTAATTCCCTAATTTCATCAGGTGGCGCCTCGGCCGCCGCGGTTTTCGGGGACGGATTTAGAGGGCACCTCGTTTGAGGGCAATTTGAGAGAAGCAGAGTTGACACAGTGTCAATCTCTTGCCAGGGTGAGTGGCATCTCCCAGGAAAACAATTGAATTTAGGGATGCAGCCTGCTTGTTTTAATCTCCTCTCTCTCACCAGGCTAAAATGCTCTTTTACATAAGCAGCAAATATATTCAATATTTGATGATGTGCGACTGAAAATTTGTCCTTCCCCAAGGAAAATAACTCCAGGCTTTTAAAAAATGAGGACTGGAAGCTGAACCATTTTCCCCAAATGAAAGGTCATACCAGCCACTGCTATCCTAAATTTGATTTATCTCCTTGATTTTATAAAAACCCTTAACTTAACAAAACATTTTGGGGTAGGACACAGATTTGAACAGAGAGGTTCCTCAGAGAGAGAAAAATCCCTCTCTTTTGGATGCCTCCCACAGGAAGGATGGTCTGTGCCATGTTCTTTCCTGATGAGCTTTGTAAATTGTGCAGTCAGTGCTTCAGGATGCTTTCAGAGTAGAAATTAACTCCTAAAATTAGTTGGATATATATATAAAAAATCTTTATACAGCTGCAAGGACTGACTAAAAGAACAAAGAGTCCCATTATTTTATATATATTATATATATAGACATAGATGGATAGATATAGATATATACATATGAATGTGACTAACAGGAATAATCCAGGCCTATGGGAAGGATATATAGGAACACCCAATTTCCAAATTTCCTGATGTCCAAACAGCTTAAGTATATTTATTTAACATCATAGTCATGATGCATAATCACAGCTTGTGCTGTAGTAAAACACCTACTTGAATTCATTCATTAACCTTATAGAAGGTGCAAAAATATTAAATAAATTTCCTTTTTCTAGGCTGAGCTGTTATTTAAGGAAAACAGCCTGACCTGACTAAAATGAATTATACATCTAGCAGGAAATGACTGTCCATCCCATGAAGCCCTTGGATTTTGCTCTCTGTAAAGACCCTGGGCCGAGCAGCCTGTGATGTGAAATGTTCAGACAGACTGATGGGACAGTTTGTGGCTCATCATTTCCATGTTCAAGTGCAGGTATGGAGACAAGTGACACTTGGAACTCCCAGCAGAGAGGCCACACCGTGTCCTTGAAGAGTCAGACAAGACATTTGAGGTGCCACCAGTTTGCTGTTTCTAGAAGGAGTTTCTAGTTTAAACATCAAATATCTCCACAGCTCCTACAAAATTCCTGGAGAAGTTGTGATTATCTCCAGAAAAAAAAAAAAAAATTAAATATTCCCTTGCAGAAGGTGCATTTGGGTAGTTTCAGGAGGCTGAGGATGGCACTGAGAAGGCTTCCAAGGTGTTTTTCAGGTGTTGAACACCTGGACACTGGTACAGGTATGTGGAGGTGAAAGGCAAAAATCAGTGAAAAGCAACCCCTGCCTACATTTTTCCACAGAGCAGCTTTGAGCTGGGTTTGGAAAGTTGGTAAAAGTAATTTTTTACTTGTTTTTCTCTCCCTTTTTAAGCAGCAAGGAGGCCAGTCCCATTTAAATTCTGCTTCTGGCTTGCAGCATGTCTGAACACAGAGAGGTCATGGCTTGATGCTGCTACTTTGATGATGGAAGAGAATTTTATATTTCGCTCCTCCAGGTTTTCCTCCATCTTCTGGCTCTGCAAGTCGATGAGTTGATATTTCTAAGTGCACAAACACATGATTAGCATCGTTTTCTGTTCTCAGAGGCCTTTGATGCACCAAAACCAAGGAATTTCGTACAAAGGTCAGCACCCAGGAACCTGCCTGACAAAACCTTCACACCTGGCTCAGTCACACAGAGGGCACACAGGAGCAAGGAGTGGCTGGAGAGGGTGGTCAAAGGTCTCTGTCCACTTCTTCCACCTCCTTGGAAGGGAAGTTTTCCAGCCCCTGGAGAGTTCCACAGCAGAAGGTTTAACTTCAGCCAAGCATTTAATTTAAGGTTGGATTTCAAGCCCTCTAATACAGACTGGTTCATCTTACCAGGAGTTGTGTTACCAGCCTGAAAAGGTTAAGAGAGAACTCAGACTTTCAGCTTCTTCCCTCCTGCTTCTGACCCCCCTTATTGTTAATATTAACTTGTCGTATTTAGGAACTGTGACTCAGCCTTCCCAGAATGAAGCAGCGTCCCTGAGGCTGCTTAGGAGCCACATGGTTTGTATCCTAAACCCAAAAATCTTCACAGAAAATTAGTGGATTCTATTCAAAAAGGACCCTGAGCTTTTATTCCAGCACTGAGGGTGCAGAGCTCCACCAAGGCCTCCCCTGAGCACGGATGTGCCATCCACCCCTCAGTTCCTCCCTCAGAGGAGCAGAGAGTCCCTGATCCTGTCAGATGTCCTTGGAAGAGGCAGGGATGACCTTTCCCAAGTGCTGGAGCAGAGCCAAGCTGAGCTTGTAGCACAGAGCTCTCCTCAGAGTGACAGGGGACAAGCAGCAGGGCTGGGATTTGGGCTGGGACAAAAGGGACAAGGCACCTCCATCTGCTCCAGCTCGTGCTGTGCTGTTTGAAATGGATGAGGGGAGGGAAGATATTAATGCTAAGAGCCCTGGGAGATGGGGTGCATCCCAAATCCCCACACCACAGCACACATCACACATTGTTTCCAGCACTGTAATTATCTGATAAAGCTGTTAAGCAGCCCCCTGAGGAGCCATAAAGAATTCATACTTCTCACCAAAGCAATCACAGCCTCAGCCAGATATTAGTCAGCAACTGGATGCTACTTTGGGGGGGCAGAAATTATATCAGGAGAGTCATTTCCTTTTATTTCTGAGAAACTTAAGGTTTGTGATGGGAGGATGAGCTGGCTGCTCTCAGCCCTGCTTGAGAAATACACAACTTTTCTTAGCATAAAGAGGAGACCAAACATTTAATATGTGCACAATGGTGAGAGGTCTCACATTTGCCTCCACCCCACACTGAAACCTTATTAAGTGAAAGACAACCAAACTTCTATGGATTGACTCCAAAAGAGAATTTAGAGTTCAAGGCCAGGCTGGATGGGGCTTGGAGCAACCTGGGATGGTGGAAGGTGTCCCTGCCCATGGCTGGGGTGGCACTGGAAGGCTTGAAGATCCCTTCCAACCCAAATCATTCTATGATTCTGTGATTGAAGAAGCCCAAGTGTAGACATAAGATCCCCAAACCTCAATCGCTTTGTCAGTTAAAGAAAAAATGGGAAATTAATAATGAGACAAAAGAAAAATTGCAATTACAGCTACTTCAGATTGGAGCAAAGCCACCCTAGAAAATAAACCAGCTGCACTTTGAGAATATTCCTGTCTGAGGGAGTTTCCAGGCATCATCCAGGCACTGCTCATCGAGGATGCTGCCAACGACCAGGTGCTGCAGCACCTTCCTGACCTGCTTTGTCCAAGCAGCAGCACAGCTCCAAACAGAGCTTCCCTGGGGCTACTGCCTGGGAAATGAGGGTTGGACTGTTTCAAACCTGGATCTGGAACAGTTCCCAGGTGAGGGATGAGGTGTCTGGATCAAATTTCTCCCTGAAGCACCCTATGAACCTCAAGAATTAGAAATTTTTGACCCAGGAAAATAAAATATTATGCAAAAATCATTTTCACTGAGCCAAAGATTTCCAATTCTTGAGGTCAGAGTCTGTCAGCACAGAAAGTCTAAAATTCTCAGCAGCCAGGGTTCCAGCACCCAGGTTGTACATCTGCCCCTGTGCCCAGCTCTCCTGTGATGATGCTGCTCCAGAAGGAGTTGGGAACACACTGGTGGATCCACAGGGGGAGCACTGCTGTGTGCCAGGGAAACACCCACAGGTGAGCCCTTCCCAGAACTCCTCACAGCACAGCTGGAGGCCCAGAGGGAAACACCTCCAGCTCAGTTCTGGTTTATCTTCCATTTTTAAAGTGCCAATATTGACACAGCTACCAATGCCCATCTCCCTCCTCACCTTCAGCAGGCAGCAAATACAGGGGGTGACTTTGAGCCTTGTTTACCAGGGAGACCAATCTCAATTTTCCTCTCCACTCGTCTTTTATCTCAGTTTCTTCCCTCATATCCATATTTACCCTCTGCTCTGGCACCACAGAAATGTGTAAATGTATAATTAATGTGCACTAAGCACCGCTCTGTAGGGGCCTTACAACCCACACTGACCCAAAAGGAGCCTTGCTCCCCCTATTTCCAACACCCCCATTGGAATAATAAACCTGGGTTTTATCTTCCTTTCTCATTTTTCTTTTTTTGGGACCAGTTTTTGATCATTCCAGCAGTCTCTGGTTGTTTTAAAGCGGTTCCTGCACCCAAACACTGTTTTGGCCCCAGCAGAGTAACTGCAGCATGCTGCAAAAACAGAGCTGCAAAGCAGCACTAAAACATTCTGAGCTATAACATTTACACTTGTATTTTATCATTTCACATATGGAGACATCACCTAATTGTCAATAGACTCACAACAATTCTCATCAAGGGCCTCACCCATAGCTCCTCAGAGTCAGTGAGACCATTCTATTGCCTCCAAATGGCTTTGGATCGCCCCCAAAAGGAAAAAAAAAACCACCAAGATAAATTGCAAATTGTCTCATTAACTCCTCCAAATGTCTTTTGAACCATTTCCAGAAAAATAAATGAAGGGGAAAAAAAAAGTAGTCAAGCACTCCAAGAACACGACTGGAGTAAAAGGAGAAATAAAAATAAAGATGCAGCGCCCAGAGTAGTTTCAAAGTTCTACAAGAGAAAATATAATCACATATTGCAACTGACTCCTAAAAGCCACGGAGAACAAACCCTGCCACGAGGCTGCCCCTCAACCCTTTCTGTCTTTTCTCTCAGGCTCTCCTCACTGCTCTTGTGGGAAGGATCCACGCAGTCGTTATCAGAAATAACCACACTTCTCCCCATCTGCACCCGCTCCAAGCTGAGCGGGGAAATAAAACAGCAAAAAACCCAACACAACCCCACACAAGTGACAAAACAGTTCCATCAGCAGATGTGAGCTCTGATTTAAACTGCCATTTTTCTGTCCCTAGAAGTCTTTGTTTTACTCGGAGCACGTGGACTCACAAAGTTTCCTTTTACACAAGTACATAAAAAAATGCTTGCAAGACAAACACAACAACAAAAATCTATATTAAGTTCCCAATTCCAAAAGTTTTCAGATGGAAGGAGCCTAAATATCTGTAAGAATCCTACCTTGAGCTTAGAATTCATCCTCTAGGGTGCAGCAAATGCTCTGGGTATCTGTGATTTTCACTGTCTCATATGCCTAGAATTGGTTAATTTGAATCTGTCTCAAAGCAAAAAATATTAATGCCACTGTCCTGAATAATTCCTGTTCACTGCTGAAATAAAATCCTCTGCTGGGTGGTAATTATGAAGCATGATTGCCCTGGTAATTCCAATATCTGCTTCCCTTAATTTCCAACTCTCCCACCAAATAAAGCCCAGGACGAGGGAGAAGATTCATTAGCATTACTAAATTAAAATTATTCCAACAATCCACAGTCGCATCCTGCTGGATTTCCCATCAAACCAAGCTTTGTTCTCCAGCTTTTCCCTGTTTGAGGAACAGATTGAGCCAACCCCATGTCGTGGCTCACCAGAAGGGGAGTTCAGAGAGAGGATCAGTCTTCATTTGTGACTTCAGTGGTTCTGATAGAAAATTGAGGCTTGTGATTTTGAGAGGGGAGAAGTCTCACAAACGCAGAAAAAGAAAACAACAAAACAAAACAAATCCAACTATTTTTAGTTTTCTATATTGTAAAAAGTCTGTGATGTTAAAAATATTGCAGACCAAAAGCGTGGAATAGGAAATGCAGCTGTTTACAAAATACAGAGCAATTTCTGATTGCTTGTACTCCATCAAAAAACAAGATATTGTGATGAAAAATATCTCAGCTTAATCACACATCCTGAGGTGATATCCCTGCATTTTCTGCTGTGTCAGGGTGAATAATTCAGTTCCATCCAGATAAGATTTGCAATATAATTTGAATTTCTCAAGGCATTCTTCCCTTCTCTCCACGATACATTAGAGCCCAAAAACAGACATTTACCACAGAGGGCCAAAAAAAGCAGAAAAATTCACACCAAGCTGACCAGCTTTGGAAATTAAGCCAAAATATTTCGTATTTTCACCTCTTCAAAAATTTATTTCAACATCTGTCACCTACAAAAATACACATCCAAGTTTCCCTCCACAAAAAAAAAAAAAAAAAAAAAAA
>VZRH01000910.1:353830-407535 GCA_013397555.1 Urocynchramus pylzowi
GATTTTGATTTTTTTTTTTTTTTTTTAGGTTTTTCCCATTTTTATTTTAAATTGAGGATGAGGTGCAAAGTGCTGCCTGTAATTTATTCACACATCTACACTATAACCATTAATTGCTCAAAAACCAGCACAAACCCAACTAATGCCATTAAATTAATACTTAATTAAGTGACAAAATCAGGCCACCTGGGCCAGCAAAGTGACCCAGAGTCCCCACTCAACACCAACAGCCCCTGGGACAGCACTGACTCCTACCAGCAGGAAAATGCCTCATTCCCACTGCTTTTTGCCTGGCAGATGTTGGCCTTCCCTTGCCAGGAAAATCAGCACTTGCCCAACAGCTCTGCACAGGGAGAACAGCATCCCTGACAAAACAGATCCCAGCATGTCTGGGACTTCCAGCATGGCCATGGGAGTCCCAGACAGAAGCTCTCCCAGCTCAGAAATGTCAAGAAAGTCCAAAAAGTTGTCATTCAACACCTCAAAACCGTGTCACTACCACGACATCAGAAATAACTTAATTATTTACCATCCACCCACAGCAGCTTCACCCAGACAAACTCATTTGCAAGGCTGCACGCTGGGATAGTATTTCAAAATTTTGGATTTATTCCTAAATAACTTCAGGTTAAATGGGTTTACAGCAGTTTATTTGTAGTAGTTTGAGTGACCAATAAATACAGAATAACAACTTGTTACTCACCAATAAAGTGATTGGCAAGAAAGCTCCTGGCCAATTGGAGTCACCCACGAGGTCTGTAAAACTGGATAAAAAGGAGTTATGTGAATAAAGAATGGGCATTTTTTTCCAATATGAAGAAAAGGGAGTCCTGTGTGATTTATTCCAATAGACAAGAGGAATTTTTCCTTCTGTCCAACCTAATCTGGTGCAACCTGAGGCTGCTTCCTCACCTCAGGTGTTTCCACGTGCTCAGGAGACAGGATCAAGGTGGAAACTGTGGCTTCTCTGCTTGACTGAGTTTAGTTCAGCCCCTAAATCATTCCAGGAATATCTCCAACCCCACTTTCCCAGCAAAGGCTGCAGCTGCTGCCTCCTCTGGAATCCCCATTCCAGCAATAATGGTTCACTGAATTACAGAGGCAGCAGAAAAGGACAGTTTGTTACTGCCACCCTGATTTTTAAGTCCAGATCATCCTGGTGGGTCTCACCAGCCACTGTTGGATGTTCCACGGGGCCACACAAAGCCCACAGTCATCTCAAACAGCATTTTTTCCCCCTCTTGCTTTTCTGTGCATAATTGCCAGGTATAAAATACAGCTCATCTTGAGCCAGCAAACCCCAGCACAGGGCTGCAGCTACATTTATTTCTTCTATAAATAGCATTTCATGGAGTGCTCGCCGTGGAATTTATACCACTTTAGTAATAAAATGAAAGTGGTGTTTTGGAAACAGCATAAAAACGCATTTTTAATCATGAAACCTTGTAAACCTTGCCTAGAATAGTGTTAGACACAACTTTTCCTTGCAAAAACATTGGAGGTATAAATGCTGACCAAGTCATGGGTCAGATGTTGGAATGATTGGGATGCAGAGAGTGGCTCCAGACACATTGAGCTGTCTCAGCATTTTAGGGTTGAAGTTAAAAATACAAAGCAATGAATTTTGAACGTGATTATTCCAGAGATGCTTCTGGGCACTGATGGAGAAAAAAATTTGGGCACAGTACAGGAGGCTGATGAATGTAATTCCAGGATTTGGGATGAGGAAGCCAGTGCATTTCAAAGGTGGAGATGGCCTGATAGAAACTGTCTTGGCCAAAAATCATCAATTCCCACTGCCCTGAGGGCCCTGATCCTCCCTGGTCACCAACACCTTCTTTCATCAAGTTTGGGCTTCGGTGGGTCTTTGTCTCCATTACCAAATTAACATTTAACTCTTGTTAAACTTGAGCCTAAATACATTGGCACTAACTCAAGAAATTCCAAAGTTCTGGCAGGTAAAGAGAAAGGAAGCATCAGGATAAAGTCAAGAAGAAAGTAAAGCAAGAAAGGAAGAGTAAAAACCCAAATACATCAACCTCTTCCTATTTATCTATGGCAAAAGAAAAAATTCCTTATCCTAAAGCCTATTTATTACCTATTTCCCACAATTTTCAGGAATCAGCAAAATAATGGGAAGCTGTTTTTCTCCTTTTTGTAACAAGTGAAATAAAAACCAAGGAAAAGACTGACATGGTGATTAAAGTCAAGGAAATTAGTGGGGAATATGACAGGGACAAAAGGAAAACAGGATGTAACTCCTGGCTTCCACAATGCATTGAAACTTGAATTCATTGTCTTCATGGGAAGATTGAACAAACATGATTTTAAATTAAATTCTGAACACCAATGAACCCCTTGGCCCAGACACTTTCACTTAATGAATGTATTTTTTTAGGGGAAAAAAAATCCCTGAAACCCAAGAAATTCCCATGAGGGAATTTGCAGCTCTTTCCTTTGGAAAAACAGAAAATCCAGCAGAAAGGGTCAGTGAGGACACATCAAAGAGGGGTTATCTCCATCCCAGGGTTGGGCTCCAGGGGAGCACTGAAATCCCTGACAGATATCCCTGTGCTTCCCACCTCTCCCAAATCCAGAGAATCCCCACCACACAGATTCCCAGCAGTAATTCCTGAGCGCTGGAGGCTGGCCTGGCTCAAAAAGGGCTGCTATAAATAATTCCATGGTTAATTCAATGGAAGGGCTTTGGGAAAGAAACAAGGGAATGATGATCCAAAACAAGCCATTCCTTGAACTTCCTCAGGGCTCTCGGGGCGCCAGACGCAGGAGGTGCTGATCCTACACAAAATCCAAAGGGCAATGCATATTTTAAAGGAAAATCCACTGCAAACACCAAGGGAAGGCTGGCACTGACTCAGGGAGCTGTGCCTGGAGCACAAAAACCAGGAGAAGTCTCATGGAGCCCGCTGAACCCGAAGGAATCAGACACGGCCTCGGGAAGGCGACACATCGAATATTCCAGCTATAAATACCCTGCCCGCCTCTGGCAGCGACCTGGGCCACGCAGGGATAAACAGGACAAACATGGGAAGGCTTCTGGACCTCCCTCCATGCCACTGACCACATTCCAGAGGGACAGAGCCACCAGCACACGGAGGAGGAGCGGCCACTGTGGGCTTCCCATGGACTGGGTGGGAATGTCAGCGCTCCATGGATCCCAAATTAATGGGGGGATTGAATTGTCCTAAAAACATCACCCCAGTGCTGCAGCAATAAGGGTGAAGGTGTAGGTCTATAAAAGAACTCTTGTTTTGGATTAAATTAATACCCCCTTTTTTTTGTTGCACACAGGAGGAAAAGTACAAGTGAGAGGATTCCTCATCAGCATTTCCCTTGCACTTTCAATCATGACTCACCTCCCATTTCCTTAACAATTGGAGCTGTACTTTAAAATATGCTGTATTTTGCTCAATCACTGGAATTTCCAGCCTGACCTTTCAGGAAGGGCCAACAGCAGATCTGCACACCTTGAAAAAGTGAGGGAAACCACTCATGCAAAACTGGACAGACCCAAGGAACACACACCCCACCACCACAGCTCTGAAATAATCAAAAACTCCTCCCAGATGAAATTTATAAATTAATGAAAAAAGCCTTCAGTATCACCACGAGGACTAACAGGAGTTTGGTGAATTATTTACTCACGGAGCAGGAGACAAGGGAAAGCTTGCAGCAACATCAATACTTGACACATTAGTGAGTCTTTCACTTCTGCTTTATCAGCTTGCTCATGTGCTCTCAAGTTTGCTGACCCATATTCTGGGGCTCACTGAAAAGAGCAGCCTTGAAAAGATGTGACAATCTTGTCTGTGTAGAATCAAATCTGGAAAACTGAGATCTCTTTTTAACAAATCTCTTCTGCAGCCACTACAAAGGTGACTCAACGAACAGCTGGGATTTCATTCTGGGTCTTACCTGGCACAAAGCTGTTCACTCATTCTAGGTGTTAGCCCCAAAAAAATGCATGTTTCAGGAAAATATTAGAGTTTTGACACTGATAAATTAAAAATAATTAGAGTGGAAACCATGTTTCATTAACTTTCAGACAGAGAATGTCACACCTCTGATCTCTTCAACAAAGGTTTGTGAGTAACTAAAGGAGCCAAACTCATCCCTGATCTCCCAGCAAGGAAAAATACAAAGGAAATAAATGGTCAAACATCTTCCCTCCTCTGCATTCTGCAACACAGGAGGGAAGAGGCCACACCACAGCTTCCATGAAATCAGAAAAAGCTGAAAATGTACAATTTTTCCACTATTTCCCTATTGAAAAAACCCTCTCCCAGCAAGAATTTAGAAGTCCAGAAGGACAAAACACTGAAAATGGCAATGCTCCCATGGATAACCAACAACCACAGGATATTTTCCTTCATATCTTTAAATAGGGACAGCACCTCCTTTCCAGATCAGCCTTGCTTCAAAGAGACAAAACCTCATTTGACCAGATTTGATAGTTTTATTAGAAATTTTTACGTATATAGAGAGACAAATGAAAATCAGATTTTGGAGGCAGGAAGAGGAAAAAAAATCCTGTGTTTTCCTTGAGTCTTTATCGCTCTTTCCTGATTAAACAACTGTCAGGCCCACCAGGGTTGAACAGTGACCACACCCCTGGCTCAGAGGGAAAAACCCCCACTAAAAAAGGCTGCTTGGAAGGAGGAATTTGGCCCACAGATATTTCCTGGAGTAGTTACAGAAAGGAGCCTGTTTGAGCATCTCAGGTCACCAGCAGACAATTGAGGCACAGATGTAGAAAGAACATCGAGCTTTGGGGGATAATCAGATTTATTTTTTTCAATAAGTAGAGCGTATTATTTTCAAGTGGTTAACTGAGAATAACTCTTGCAGAAGTACAATATAACAGTAATTATTCCAAAATCAATGGCACAAAAGGGTTCATTTCAAATCACGTTATGATTGCTGGATTAAAGTAGTTATTATATAATAGGATAGCAATTACTCCACCTTAATAATTTCTGGGTTTCTGAGGGTGAAAGTGATAATACAAGCTACAGCAGGTGTCAAATTTTAGATGTTGTGGAATGAATATTCCAAAGGCTGGAAAGAAACAAACAGATTAGCATATAAAAACCACAGGCATGGAAAAGAGCTAAAAATACCCAACTACTTCACCCCTCTTGCCTTGAGCAGACATTCAGAAGCAGCTCCCTCATGACAAAGGGCTCTGAGCACGCAGCTAAAAATCACAAGGAGGCTGAAGGCTCTCATCACCCTCCTCTGAAGGAACTTCATGGTTTCTGGGGTAATCAACTTTATGGTCTGTGATTCCTGAGCAGACAGTGGGGCAGTCTGAACTCCCAGATTTGCAGGACACTCCAAAGACACATCCAAGGCATCCAGCACAGCTGGGTGTGCTCTGCTTTGGGGGTTACATCCCACATCTCCAGCACAGCTGGGTGTGCTCTGCTTTGGGGTTTACATCCCATCCCTCCAGCACAGCTGGGTGTGCTCTGCTTTGGGGTTTACATCCCATCCCTCCAGCACAGCTGGGTTTGCTCTGCTTTGGGGTTTACATCCCATCCCTCCAGCACAGCTGGGTTTGCTCTGCTTTGGGGTTTACATCCCACATCTCCAGCACAGCTGGGTGTGCTCTGCTTTGGGGGTTACATCCCATCCCTCCAGCACAGCTGGGTGTGCTCTGCTTTGGGGTTTACATCCCACCCCTCCAGCACAGCTGGGTGTGCTCTGCTTTGGGGTTTACATCCCATCCCTCCAGCACAGCTGGGTGTGCTCTGCTTTGGGGTTTTGTCAGCTCGTTTAAGGCTCTAATTCATGGAACATCCCTCACTGGGGATATTCCACAGCCCTCTGGCCACAGTCCTGTGCCATCACCCTGGCTGAGCAGGGAGGTGGCACCAGAGGATCACTGTGGGCCCTTCCAACCTGACAATCCAGGGATTTGCTGTAAAAGCACCCCCAAACACAAGGTTATTCCTGGTTTCTTCTCCCTTATCTCACTTCTTTTTAATCCCAAACTCCCTTCTTTTTTTTTTTTTTTTTTAATACCAGGTGCAAACTGCTTTTTAATCACATTATGGGAGCAGCACTCTTTCAGATGCCACCTTAAATCCTGCTTGGAAGTCTTGGAAAGAATATATAGGAAAAACAACCCTCTTTACAAGCTTTTCCAATTCCTCTCTGTTCTGTGGTAGCTTTTCCCTTATTCCCAGCTCCTAAAAGAAATCCATGTTAATAGACCAAAAAAATGTGGGGTTTTTTCAGATTCAAAACCCCAGAAAGAAGAAATGGGTTGGTTTTTTTCCTATTTTCCTTAGAGGAATGATCCCATCTGTGCCTCAGGGCACCATCAGTTCCCAACAGCTGCAGCACCAAGGTAGAACTAAATACACAACTGCCTGATTAGTCTTGAAAATCGAGTTCTCTTGGTATTACAAACTAAATGGCAAGTCCAAATGAAGTCCACCTAATTCCTAAAGAACAAATATTTGAGCCCTGTCAAGGAATGCAAAGTCCCTTTGGCAAGGGAAGCAGGCACTGAGGTTCAAGACAGGTAAATGTGCAGAGTTTAATACAGTTAAAGCAAGGGGAAAAGGAAAGTCTCTTAAAAAAGATAAGTTTGTATCGATTGTAAATTTGCCAAACCTAGCTCAACACAGGAGCTTTTGCCCTGTCAAAATAGGGAAACACAGAGGAAAAGCAGCCCTGGAAACACAATCAGGAACATACACACTGAGGGTTTGAGTGACTAATTAATACAGAATAACAATTTGTTACTGACCAATAAAGTGATTGGCAAGAAACTCCTGACCAACTGGAGTCACCCACGAGGTCTGTAAAACTGGATAAAAAGGAGTTATGTGAATAAAGAATGGGCTTTTCCACCATGGAGAAAATGGAGTCCACGTGCTTCATTCCAATAGATGCCCTTGCACATGAGCAAGCAGGGCAGCAAAACCCATCCCCATTAAATCAATTAATGTGATTAATTTATGATCCAGTGTGAGACTTGCTCCTGCTCCCTGCATGATCCCAAGAGCTGTTCCTGGAGTGAGGAGCTGGGATGAGGTCCCAGCAATGCCCAGGAGCCACAGCAGGGCTGCACAGAGGTGCCAAATCCCAGCCCCAAAGCTCTCACCAAGCTCTCCAGGCTCAGGAAAAGCTGCCCTGTCCCTCCCAGCACAGCAAAACCACTGTGCTAAAAAGGGTTTCTCAGTGCTTTCAGCAGAGAGATTAAACATTAAAGCAGACAGCGGTGGTACAAAATGTTAATGCAGCATAAATAAGCCCCTTATTATCACAAAAGCATATTAACCATTCACCTCAGCAAAATTCTTCTCTCATCTCTCTGCCTGCCTTCATCACAGCAGCTGCTCTGGCTGATATAGGCCAATTCCTCCTAACTTCATGTGGAATTTCCTCGTGCTAAAACGCTGAAAACACGACACAGAAATCTCCAAAGAAATCTACAAAGTGCTAAACAAGGCTGGCAAGTAAAGTGTATTACAGATTATTTCCCCCAGCCTAAACTGAGGTAAAACATCTGCATAAACAAAAGGTGAAATCAGAAGGACTTCCAGATAAATATTTCTCCGTTACCACTCACAGAAAAAAGCATCACAACACATCCAGTTACTGGACAGCTTGAGGAAATATATTAAAGATGGTACAGAAATACCCACTCTACTGAAACAGGTTCACAGGGCAAGAGATTTTAGCAGGTTACTCCCAAAAAATAGATTCCTAGAGATCAAGGGCAGCAAGATGCCACAAATTGCTGGTGGCTTTTCAAACACTAAGCCAAGAGCCATAAAAAAGTCCTCAGATACTCCTCAGAAATTCAAAATACCAAGTAACATTATTTTTTTTTCCCCTGCTCCTACACTATTTATAATTAGCAAATTCTCCATTCATGGGGACAAGAGGCTGATTCTCCAGCAGCTGACAGGCCAAGAGAATTCAGTCCACCTCTGAGCAAAACACTTCATGTCTGTCCCATCCCTTCCTCTTCAGAGGATCTCTCCATTTATTAGGAGTTCTTCTAGGGCAGGGATGATTTTTGTGATGCCACCAGATGGTCCAGTCCCACTTGAACCAGGAAGAGCAAATGTTTCCCTAAACATCAGGGGAGAAGTTGGATGCTGAGATGTTCAGCCAGGAGAACTCCCCAGGGCCCAGCAGCTGTGGCCCAAGCTGAACCTCTGCTTTGAAGCCTCCAAAGCTAAAAGGCTGCTCCACCAGGACTTGAGGAGTCTTATTTCCCAATTTTTGGGACCTAAAGGAAGGAAATTGTATTGGGAAGGAGTTGATTCTTCTAATTTTCACTGCATGTGCAGTGCCTGAAAGCTCCCAGTTAATAATAAGCACAGAAGAAAAATAAAAGCAGTGGTTTTGCTGTTATAGGCATTTTTCCACGAAAAAGAATCCAGCAAGGGACTGCTCTCCACCTTACTGTGTCCACATGGGGCTTTTTCCACATCCTGATCATGGTTTTTTTCCCTTCTTTTCCTTTGACATCACAAAGCTGAGTGACAGGAACCCTGCACTTGCAGGTAACACCTTTTATCACCAGGCCACTGCTCCTCCTCCAGGCCCCTTCCTACAGCTCCCTCCAACCCAGGAAAGGCAAAGTTTGGTGGGAAACCTCCTTCCTACAGCAGAGGAGAAAGCAGCACCCAGCTCCTGTCTGATAGCTCACACAGAGACCCAGGAGGCTCCAGGATCTCCTGGCACAGATCCTGGGAATGCTGGGAGCCACTGGAACAACTGAATTTAGCAGCCCTGGGCAGAACATCCCTCCTACAGCAGCCACCAGACAGTAACATCCCAGGGGGGGAAATACATCCTCAATCTCTCAATCTCCTGCTCAGAGAAACATTTTTCCAGGAAAAAAAACAAGAACAAAACAAAACAAAAACAAAACAAAAAAAAAACCACAAAAAAAAAAACAACCAAAAAAAACCCCAAAAAAAACAAAAAAAAAAACCACACAAAAAGCCAAAGGGAAAAAAACAAACAAAACCCCACAAACAAAAAAAAAACAAACAACAAAAGACCAAACCAAACAAAAAACAAACCAAATTCCTTACCTTGAAAGCAGCAATTGCACCATCCCCAGGAACAGGCCAGCAGGAATATCCAATCCTTCTGTATCCATCAACCCATGGATTACATGGATTCCACACCCCAATAAACAACTCTGCTTCATCTTTCCCTCCTCCCTCCCTTCCTTCCTTCCTTCCTTCTCTGCCAAATTCCCTTCCCACAGCACCTCCTCCCCAAGGGGCAGCAGCTGTTCCTGGTCTGCAGCACAGATCCCACAGGTGGGAGGGATAACAGAGGGAATTCCTACAGATTTTGGGAATTCCAGGCACCCACCTGCCGCCCACAGCCCTCCTGGAAGGGCAGAGGGCACCTCCTGACACTCTGCAGGGTGTGTTTAAGGATAAAAGCTTGGATCTAAGTGGAATAACAGGGAATTCCATGGGATCTCAAGAGGTTTAGCAGGAGCAGGTGCTGTATCCTGCTCTGGGTTCCCACAGGGGCCACATGGCCCTGTTGGAGGAAGCCACCACTGTTCCAACAACGTTCCAACATTCCAGTAGATAACAGTTTAAAAAATTGTCCATTTGTGCTCCTGGTTTTTCTGTCTCTGAGTTTTGCTGTATTACAGAACAGCTTTAAAATTTCATTATTTCCTTTCCCTCTCTTGCCCCGAACCCCTGATATTTGTGTTATTGATCCACACTTCTGCTCAGCCTCACACCCAACACTTTTTCCTCAGTGGAAAATCTCTCTCGTTTACTGAGGTCTCCATCTTCAAACCATTGCCAAGCACATCCCAGAGAGCTGATTCCTTAAATAAAACCATTGCAGGGGAAAAAAAATGAATTAATTCCCTTTACAAAGCCCTACATGGAAGGCATGTTGAGTCTTTTGAAGGATCCACGACCTGAATTGGCTGCAAATTCTAAAGGTCTTGGGGGCACTGGAAATGCTGATTCCTCTCCCAGAGCAGGAGTGGTTATTGCTAAATTTGGGTCTAAATTTGGAGGGGTTTTCATCTCTCCTCAGCTTCTTCTTTTTCAGATCCTTCCTTTTTTTCATTGTCATGCAGGGAAGTCAAACTCCTGTGCTGTGAAATTGCAAACTGTTTCCATGGAGATGATTAATATGTTCATAAGTCCCCAATAATTCATTCACTGCGGGACCACTGAGGGTGTAATGTTGGCTGGCAAAAGAAGATGCCTTTAAAAACAGATTTTTTTTCCCCCTTTTGTAATAACCCAAATAAAGAAACAAAACAATTAAATAAGTGCAATGAGAACAACATTAATATTTTCAATTATTCTGTCTCATCCCAACAATTTTAACTTTAGTAACTGTCTTGTCATCAAACCTTTCAATAATTAAAAGGTGAAGCAATGATAATTAAGGCGTGTAAATGGTAGATTACTGTTATTTCTATAATTCCAACCTGTGAGAGGCACTCAGGGGGAGCTGGCTGACAACAATTCCCCTTCAAGACCAGGATTGTGCCTTAAACAGCTGCCCAGGTGGGACAGGAATCATCTCCTGCTTGTGGAACTGCACAGCTCCGAGGGGAACTTGTGGCCAGCTCTGATTTTTGATGGACACCAGCACAGACAATGCTGTCCTCAGCCAGGATTGAGCCTTTCCTGAGTTTAATGGGAACTGGAGCAGCTGTCAGTCCTTTGGAACAGCCCTGTTTTTAAATAAGACAGAGTTTTACTTTGAGTCAAACACAAGTAAAGATACAAAATTAAACCCACTGGGTTTTCACTCCATTTGAGCTCAAATTAATAAAAAACTGTTAATAGAAGAAAAAAAATAAAGAGTCAATGGTCATATTAGAACAGTCATTAAAGAGGAAAGTAAAAACACCTGAGCGCTTTCACACATTTTGCCTTTTTTATTGCATCTCCTTGTTAATGAATCATTTTCTACTAAAGCTGTGATGCTAAAATTCAGCCAAACATCCTGGGATGTGAGAGACAAGCAGAGCTTCTCCACTTACTTAATACAGACCTCTCAGCTGATGGCAGAGCTGGAAAAACTCACTTCAAAGCACACGGGCAGAGATGAAGGGCTGCGTGTGGAAGATGGAAATGCTCATCCTGGTCCAGACTCTCCAAAGAAGCAGAAGCAATTAATTTTAATTAGATTAACTAAAAGTTATTTGAAATTTCAAGCTGCACTTTTGACACCCTGGTTCCTGGTTACCTGGTTTGACCCCAGGAGATCTCAGGGGTTCGGAGCAAAACTCGGGACTGAAGTGGCAGGAAATGAAGGTGTTTGTTTTCTCCTTTTGGAGCTGGCAAAAAGCATCACAGGGTGACCTCACAGATCCCTTTTTCAAGCTGGGTCTGCACAAAAATCTTGTGGTGCCTGTCTCAGTTTGAAAAAACAGGTGTCTGCTAAGGAGGAGCCTCCCTTGAAACTGAGAATGTAAACCCGCTCTCTCTGAATTATTATAATTTTGAAATTAAGGGGCTCTCAGTATATGGGAATAAGAATAACAGTTCTTTACTAGGAAAAAAATAAAATTAAAATAAAAACACAGTAGTACAAAACACCACTATCAGAGTCAGAACAGGCCCTGGCAGGCTGTGGGTCAGGCTGGTGGCAGCAGGGCCATGCCAGGGTGGCTCAGCCCTCCTGCAGTGCCAGCTGTGGGTCAGGCTGGTGGCAGCAGGGCCATGCCAGGGTGGCTCAGCCCTCCTGCAGTGCCAGCTGTGGGTCAGGNAAAAACTGCCCAGGGAACAGCAGATCCCTGCCCCACCCCTGACAGATGGGAAAAAACACCCCCAGCCACAGCTTGCATTTCCAGCCCAAGACAGTGCCTGTCCATGGAAGGTTTAAGGAAGACACTCCAGGCCAGGATGGGGCAAATCCCACTCCCTGTCAGAAAAAAAAAAGCTGGAACCAAAACCTGGATCCTCTGGATCCAAATCCATCCTGTCTTCTGCAAGTCTGAGAGACTTTGGGAAATGTCTGGTTGTAGGAGAGCTGGGAGAAATATGGTGAGCAGCTGAAGGTGGGCACACATTTTACAAAACAAAATTCTGGAATTCCGAGGGGTGGCTGGCAAAGCTACACAAACTCTGCCATTCAAATTCTACAGGAATAAACTCCTGCAGAAATTCCCAAATAACATTGACATGGCTCCATAGAGCTGCAGCACTGCAGGATTTCCCTCCTACTGGAGTAAATGGAGATTTTTTACAAAAGTAAAATCACTCTGGAGTTGCAGTGCCCTTCCTCTAACTGTGCACATATAAATACATAGCCAATGTAAGGGCAATGTAATCAAATTGAAATATATTCCTGTTTGATACTTTCATCTGCTTTCTCCTGTTTCTTTCCACTGGAAAAGGACTTTTTACAAGGGCACACAAGTTGTAGGATGAGGGGGAATGGCTTTAAGATGAAGCAGGGTAGATTTAAATTAAATATTAGGAAGAAATTGTTCCCTGGGAGGGTGGGGAGAGACTGGAATGGAATTCCCAGAGAAGCTGTGGCTGCCCCTGGATCCCTGGCAGTGCCCAAGGCCAGGCTGGACACTAGGGCTTGGAGCAGCCTGGGACAGTGGAAGGTGTCCCTGCCATGGCAGGGGTGAAATTGGATGAGTTTTTAAAGCCCTTCTATTCTGTGACTCAATGATCCCTTCAAACCAGTGATTCCATGGAACTTCAAGCCACACAGGAAAAGAGAGTACACACTTGACAACTCCTTTCTAGCCCTGGGAGCAAATTCTGTATTTCCAAATCTGTTTTCATGTTCCTGCACAGCATTTACAGCAGCAGCACGGAGCTGCCTGTTCACATGGAGTGCAGAGGTTTTGGGAATAGTGGGTGGGGAGAGGGATAAATTCAGTGCTGCCCCAAAGTCAGCCAGGGCAGCAGCTGCTCTGGCTCCAGCCCTGATCCTGCTGCAGTGGAGCAGAGCCAGGGAGACTCCTGCTCTGCCCATGGGCTCTCATCCATGAGCTTTGGATGGGGCTGCAGCTCCTGGCTCATGGGGGAAAGGCAAATCCAAGCTCCAGCTGCAGTTAAATGCTGTGCTGGGTGATCCAGCTGCTCTGCCAGGAGCAGGGAGCAGCTTCCAAAAACCCAGCTCCAGGAGCCTCCAAAACCCAGCTCAGAGGGGGCTGCACCTGGGCCATGCTCATTTGGGAGCATCCCATCTCCTGCACGGACAGGGAACGGGGCCCTCTGGAAGCACAGGCTTCCAAAACCCAAAGGAGGCATCTATTAAACAGCCTAAACTTCTCTCCTTTTTAAGGCTTTTAATTTCTCTCTTCTTTAATCCTTCAAATTTCTCTTTTTTAAGGCTTCTAATTTCTCTCTTTAAGGCTTCAAATTTCTCTCTTTGCTGAGGCTTTTAATTTCTCCACCTAGAACTTGACCTCAGTTGAGCCTGTCAGATTTAAGTTTTCCTGCCTAACAATTTTGGGAATTTACCCTTTATCCTGGGATCACGTTCCCAAAACCTCCCATTTGGGTGTGATAAAGACATACTCCTATTTAACCATCATTTTTTAAGTAGCATTAAAGATGTTCAGGATCCTTTAATTCCCAGCTTGGGATGACTCTGGGAAGTTCCTGATCTCCATCCCTCATTGACAGGGCTGAGCTATGGCACAAACCCCAAATGGAAATCCAATTCCTGGCCCTGCTCAGCTGAACTTGGATCATGGAACCACTTCAATGGCATGGAATTAACTGCAATAAATGCTATTTCTGCTGGGCATTGTTTCCAGGTTCAGGCCTGGGTTATCCACTGTGTGAGGAAAATCTGCAGGACTCCTGAAATAGGCTCTAGCAGCTCAGTGAAGAGGGAAGGCTTTGGAAAACCCTGTCCCAGTTTGGATTGATCCTTAATTTTTCAGCTTTGTGTTCTTCTCAAGGAGCTGTGTTGTTTTGTAACTCAAAGTCTCCATTCTCTCAGCTTCAAATGACTTCTTTAAATGTAATTTTAATTGGGCAGGTTGTCTACAATCTCCTGTTCTGCCTAAATCTGATTTTTGTTGCTAATTCTTTTTTTCTTTTTTGGCCTGGTTTTGCAGCTTTTTTCTTGCCTATGTTAAAGACTAGCAGCAAACAAACTCAGCTTTAATAGCATGTAAAATTTGGCTTTAATGAAAAGAGACAAGGATGCTGTTGAACCCTTCCAGAAAAAAAAAAAAACAGAATGGCTGAGTTCCCTCCTTAAGTTTCTCAGCAAAACTTAATCAAACCCATGAGGGAAAAACAGCAAAAAGTTTCACAGTATTTAAAAAAAAAAAATAAATTCACCATTTCCAGGTAATTTTCCACCTCTTCTCCAGCCCAGTTTCATTTAGGTAGATGGGATTTGTGGGTCTCCTGCAAAATAAAATACTTTAAGCAATTTTTTATGACAAGATGAAATTCATCCTTAGTGGTACCTCAGCACTTCCTGGGCTGTGGAGAAGTTGTCACTCAGAGAGAGAATTTCAGGTCTAATTACCTCCACCAAGAGGAAAATGTGTCCTTACAAGCATAAAGTGAGCAGCAAATACATTTATTATAACAAATCACCCAATAACGCCGCCAGCACAAGGAGATTGGGTGCTGGGATGACACAATATCATTTCAAAGAGAAAATACAATTCTTATCAACCACCCAGCAGCTTTTAAAACAGATTTACTGATGGGGACAAGCTGTGTGTAAAACAAGGAGCTCGTAGTTGGCTGCTCCTTCCATATTTTATTTATAGACTCCCCAATTTGCCAGTTAACCACACAATCTGTCTTGGAAATGTTTAATAAAACTGCTGCTCTCTCCTAGTTCATTTTGCTGGCTGAAATTCCTTGAATTGTTGCTCCCAAAATTGGACACTTGGTGATTTATGAGGATAATGACTGCTCGCTGCTCACCTCAAACGGGCAGAGAAAATAATTGTTACTCATTTTTATGCTTTCATTTATTTTTTCCTCTCTTCAAGCACTGTCTCCTAATGTGTCCTAAAAATATGAAATTTTAGGAATGGAAAGAGTTATGGTCTCCTGTCCAAGGGCTGATGTTGAAATGTTCTTGATGGTCACAGGTTCCAGGGGGAGCAAAGGGAATTAAGGACCTGGATCAGCCCTGGATCCTGGGTATGATGGAATTATCCTCTCTGATGGCTTTTAAAAGACTAAATGAGGCTGCACCAAAAAACAAATACAATTTTTTTAATCAATGTTTGTCTTTAATGCAACAGTTCACACTCTCCTTTGTACTTATAAGGAAGGGAAGGAAGACATCAACACTGACAGCTCTTCCTGGATCTCCAGGAGTCATTAAAATCCCACATTTAATCCCTTTTAATCTACATTTTGTAGACAATTATATATTGGATTCCTCATCAGAGTGAGCTACCAAATATCCTGTGCCTGGGATTCCTAAAAAGAATCTTAAATATGGATAAAGAATGCCAATATCTGAGAGTATGAGAAGATTTCAAATTTGGTTTGATGGGTTTGGCATTTGAACTTATCTCCTTCCTGCATGGTGCATTTGCTTTTGGAAAATGCCTCACAAACGTCCAATTTTCAGTGGTATTGTTAATAATGGGAACTGCAGTGATGGAGATGAGGCAAGGATTTAATTTCATCACTATATAAAATATATAAAATATAAATTTGAGACAATAAACATTCTTGGATAAAACTGAGCTTGGGATACTCAAAATATTTTAATTCCAAGTAACAAAAAATACTGCAGTAGAGGAAAGGAAAGGGAGAGAGAGAGGAAAAGGAGCTCAAAAAAATAAAAGAGACTCTTTCAACACCAAAGTATTAAAAAAAAAAAATCAAACCCAAACCGAGTCAATTAGTGCCATCCATGCCATTCATATTAATTAAAAAATGCTTATCACCAGATTATATTGCTTGTTTGCACCGTCCTTACTTCATTAGTGCTAATTGGAAGTAATTACGACTGATATGTGAAATATTTAATTAAAAGATTTATCTGCTCCTATTGTCATGTTTCTGGAGCATCTGCAGCATTGTCAGGACTCCAGTTCTACCTCTGGACCTTCTGGGAGCCTTCCCAGCCTCCTCTGCCTGTTTTCATCCTGGGTTGGAGTCCAGTGGTCCAGGAAAGGATCCAAACCTCAGACTTCACCTTCCCCTCAAGAAATCCGTACCCTGAGGGAAGAACTGATGTCTTTTTACCCTGATTGCTGAGAAATTGAGATGCAGGCAGTCCCCAGATATTCCCTGTCTCCCTCCAGCACTCTCTCCTTCCCTTTTGGAGTCGTCCACCAGATTCAGCCAAGTTTGACCGACCAGGAAACACAATTTCTTTCCTCCAGGTTTCACATGCGGGCACAGAGAAGGGCTGAGCATTGATGCCCTCCCTCCTGAGGCCTCAAAATGAGATTCCTGCTTTTACTCCTCAGACCTCTGAATGAAAAACTCTGGAAGATCCATCAGCCTCACCCAGAACCCCAGGACGGGAAGCCAAACCGGTGGCTCAAGAGTCGGGCTCTGCTCCTTCCCAGCCCTTTTCCTCTCCAGGCACCAAGGAGTGACAGGAGCAGTGAAAAACAGGTTCTGCTCCATGACCTCCACAATCACTGCTGTTCTCCTCCTGCTCCCAGGAATGCCTGCTGGGAATGTTGGCCCAGCTGCTGAGGGTGAGGAGAGCGGGGTGACAGAGCTGGCCCTGCGCCCCTCATGCGCAGCCCGGGCCCGGTGCGGGCTCCCCTGCCCTGCAGCCACACCTCTGGCTGCAAGGAGCAGCCACGGAGCTCACAGGCTCTGAGAACTGGTGGAATCATGAAGGTTGGAAAAGGTCAAGTCCCACCACCAAACACCACCTGTTAATCAATCCACTTCAACACTTTTTGGTGTTTGGCCAAACACCACCTTGTTAATCAATCCACTTCACCAAGCACCACATCCACTTGTTGTTGAACCTGTCCAGGACTGATGATTCCACCACAGCCCCTTCCAATGCTTAATAACCCATTCAGTGAAGAAATCTTTTCCTAAACTCCAGCCTGAACCTTCCCTTGAAGCCATTTGCCCTTGTCCTACCACCTGGGAGAAGAGGCCAACTCCCAAATCCCATTGTGCTCCATTAAAAGGCTCATTGTAGGTAAAAAACTTCTGTTTTCTGTCCCAATATCCTAAAAACTCTATTATTTTACATTAAATGCAGCCTCGGGATTACTCTGCCCATGCTCCTGTCACCGTGTAACCACCAGCACAGTTTTATGGCTGCATTTTGAAAGCTACACTTTGAAAAGATCCTTTTCCTTGTGTTACAGGACCAATGATTCCTATAAAATTGGCTCTTTCTTGCAAAGCACACCACATAACTTGGTCACAAGGCACTGCCAGGCTTCAGGATCTCTCTCAGGCACAAAATGAATGGTCTGAATCATCGACTGCAGCTTGGCCAAACCCAGCTCTTCACACTGGTGAGGGAAAAGTGCCTTTTATAATCTCATAAACTGGGAGGCTGAAATTATCACTGCAGTTGTCAAGAGCTTTATAGAGATTAAATCTCCTCTATGATAGACTGGTAGCAAAGCTGAGGGTTGGTTTATGAGGGGAAAAAAGCAACCATAAAGAGAGAATTGGCCTCGTTCGCCCTCCCCAAACCTTGTTTGAAAACTCTTCCTGGCAGTCCTACAACAATAACAAAAAAGAAGCACAAAACCACAAAGAAATGAATGGTTTCTTCCTGATTTTGTCCTTCCTTATCAAACACTGTGCTACAAGGACCATCACCTCCTGCAGGATGATATGGCTTCGATGGGAATTGGGAACATTTTCAGGGAAAGAAGTGCACATTCAGTAGCAGGGTAGTCCTGAGATTAAATCTTTTCACGATGGCTCAAGGGTGAGGCAGTGCCTTGGTGGGGAGGGGGGGTCTCTTCAGCTGCCACATTTTTAAACAAAAAGCTCATGAGGAAATCAATTTTAGGGCAGAGAATGCAGTTTGGATCACAGAGCCACAGGAACGAGGTTGCTGGAAGGAGAAACCCTTGGAGTAGCATAAGAGGTGCTGAAAGATTTGTTGGTCAAGGTTTTGCTTTGATCCAGCTCACTCCACATGGGGAATTGCATTTATTTATTCAGATAATCACTTGGAATTGGTTTTTTATCACTCCCTGGATAAATCCATCAGAAATCAGTCTGACATCCAGCTGAAGACAAGGGAGCATTGTCCAGTTTGAATTCTTCATCCACATTATGGGATCAATAAAGGGGGCTGCAATTAACTCAAGATAAAGTGGATGAAAAGCCTTCCCCAAACTCACAGGATGCTTTTAATGGAAAGTTGTGGTTGATTATTTTTGTTAAAGGATGGGGAGATAGTCAAGTAGCCCAAATCCATATCTCAGGAATTATTTAGTGGTAGATATTCCCAGAAGATGCTGAACACAGCTTTTCCAGAGATAATGAAAGAAAACTAATCAAAGCAAAGCTTTAAAAATGAGAAAAACAGACCTCCCAAACTCCATTCTCAACATCCTTACCCTGTAACACAACTTCTTAAATCAAAGAAACTGAGACTTTTTTTGACAGAATCGACACCATCTGTAAATTCATGCAAAAAAAAACCCAGTCACTTTCTGCCAAAAAGTTCACATTTGGATTTCTTTTCCTTCATGCTAACTTTCAAATAAGCCTTCCTCCTGCATCCAGCCAAAGCCTTTACTCTGACATTGCCTTGAGATGCTCTGGCTGTTAGTAATAATAAGGACAAGTGAGAAATTATTAAAAGAGATTTATTGAAAGTGACTGAATGCTCCAGGGTACCATAGGAGGAGGTTCGATCCTCAGAACAATTTTATACAGCATATTGAGGCTCTTCAGACTTTCAACTTACAAAAAAAAAATAAAATGGAAAGTTTCTCCTGATTCAGAGCTACTTTGACACAGCTTCAAAGCAGCAGCATCTCAAAGCAGCGTTGAAGGAAAAATGGAAGTATTTTACAATGACAGCTCTAATATCTGAACTCAGCCTAAAAGCTGTCAAATAAATTAATAGTGATCTAGCAGCTCTGGTAGGGAACCTTCTCATGTACAAATGGCCTTGGGTTTTAGCCTACTTTTTTAGGACAATGTATTTGTAGAGGAATTTGGGAAATTTTTGTTTGTGCTATCAGTTTGTGGTGCTTGACCACGACAAAGCCACTCAGTAATTGTTGACTACAATGTGACATAATAAAAACATTTAAAAAATATTATTATCTAACTTATCTGAGCAGCCTGGTGCAGTGAAAGGTGTCAAGCCTTTACATGTGTAATAATTAACATGGGTAAGTTTAAAATCAACTTGCACAAGGGAAAAATTAATTGAAACATTTGGAAAATTATCTCCAAAATATCTTCTGTCCATTTTACATCCAAAAGGTCAGAAGGAGAAAATCCTTGCAATTACAGCCTGCAGAAAGTGTTCCTTGGATTTCTGTTCCAGGACTGCCCTGGATTTAATGCAACTACAAATCAGTTCCTGGGCTTTGACATCCAATGTGAATTTTGTTGTATCAAGAATCTGGGGACTCTGCAAATGAGAAGCTTTTAGGATTATTTGGACATTTTGAAGTTTGTTTTTACCTTCCAGCTGGGTTCAAGTGAGACAATCCCAGGGAGGCAGATTTCCAAGAGCTCCTGGTGTTTGTTGGGTTTGTGTGGACGTTTCCCCAGCAGAGAAAATTCTCCCACTGTTTTTCACTCAATTCCTACAGCCCAGAGCTTGCTGAACCTCTCAGGGGAAGCTCAGTAAAGCCACAGACAGCAATTAATTTTCTTGAATGCAAATTTTTCCACACTTGGGATGCTTCTCCCACAAGCCAGAGTTGGATGGGTTCCTCCAGAGGTGTTGGAGCTCAGGTAGGATCTGGAGCTCCCAGCCAAACCAGCAGCCCAATAAATCTTCATCTGTCTCTACACTCTCTGTTATCTTAAATTTTATGGGTCACACCAGAGGATTTGGTTTGTTGACTTTTAATATTAGAAAAAATTAATTATTTGAGGATGAAAATGTAGAGAATTGGTTTGGCTTTTAGCAAAAACAACCTCCATGCTAATAACTCATTCCTTCAGGGCCGGGATTTTCTTTGGACCTTCATGTCTACACTCCTTTAGCTTTAGCTTCACTTACCTTACCTGTCTGACTCTTCCCAAAACCAGAGTTCAGCCCAATTCCTGAGCCAGGGCTTGGAGAGCACAACCATCATCCTCCAGGCACAACAACAACTCCTCCTTTTCCAATAAAACCTGGGGAGATAACACCTTCAAGCAGTCTTCAATGAGACAAATGACATCTCCTTGGGTTGTGTTTTACCTCATTTCAAAAGGAAGTTATTCCCCAATAATTTACTGGAGTCACCCTCTGCAAACGACATTAGCAGATAGAACTGCACTTCATTATCTTTGTAATAACAACACACAGGATTCAGGGTGCCTTAAAAGTCTTTTGGACAGCACGACCCTGTGTTGATAATAGGATGTGAAACCAATGTTTTGGGACTCTAGGGAGGAAAATGATTTATTTATAAAGCACCTTTTCTCTCTTAAGTGACACTGAATCACTCCAGGTCACAGGTAATTAAAGCACAGGAAATGAAGGATGGGATTTAAGAGCTGGAGTTCCTTTACTCAACAAAGAGCCCTACAGATCACAAAATCATGGAGTTATTTAGGTTGGAAAAGACCTTGGAAATCATCAAATTCAACCTCATGAAAGGTCATGAATCAACTGTGTAAATACAGCAGTCCAAAACTGTCAAATCACTCCAAAAGGCACAAAACTGTGTTATTTTTTAGAAATTCTCCCTGAAAGCTCCTTTTTTTAGAAAAAAAAAATACATTCAATTTTTCAATAAAGACAAATAAATAAATAAAAATGTTCCATAAATTAATATGTACCAGTGAACATCCTGGGAGCACTGCAGCTCTACCAAGTCATAACTCCCAGCAAAAAGGAATTTGGATGTCTTATCTAGACCTGCTTGTTATCATTGATCCTGGGAGTGCCAGAACAGCACAGGCAGTGATCTGAAAACACAGGGTAAAAAACAAAGCCCACACAGAACCCAAAGCGCTTTTCAGCTGTATTTGAAAAAGATGCAGACAATGAAGTTTTTTTCCCTTTACCTGGCAAGGGATGATATTTCAACTATTTGATCTGAGGAAAGGAGGCATCTGCTTGAAAATCCAGCAGCCAACGAGGCTTGTTATACAAGCAAGGTTGTTTTCTTCAGTGTTTTTTGAGAGCAAACTTTCCCCCACGAAGGCTGATGACAAACGAGCTCCGTGCTTTGACATCTGCTGCACGAGCTGAGTTGGCTAAATTGAATCCCCTTCTGTCTCCTCCAAACTGCCTTGATTTGGGAGCAAATAGGGAAAAGAGGCTTTTCTCTGCCTGTTTCAAAGCTTTCCCAAAGAGAATCACGACTGACAGGAGATGCAGTTTGCGAGTTAAAGAGGAAAAGCGGGAGTGGGGAATTAACACACGGAATTTGGGAGGTGAGTTCTCCTCTGGAAATGTTTCTGTACCTATTTCCAAATCCATTTGGAGCTTCCCCAGCCTCTTCTCTGCCTTTCCCCTTTGCTACATAAGAAAAAAGCTGAAATTAAGGGCCACTGCTCCTCTACAGCAGATTAGGAGGGGACAGCTGACAGAAAAGTGAGGACACCATGAAGAGGTCTCAGGTGAGAAAGGTTCCCTGCAGAAAAGACAGGACACAAGGAATTAATGCCATCTGCTCACTTCCACAATTCAAGGGGCTGTGTTGTTTTCTAAGTTGTTTTCATTGGGGTTTTTTTCCCCTTCAAGGACTGCCTAGAGAGGTTTGGAGTTCCCATCCCTGGAGGTGTCCAAGGAATGACTGGACTGGGCAGGGTGGGGATTGGGCACGGCTTGGACTCGATGATCCTGGAGGGCTTTTCCAACCAAAATCATCCTGTGATTTCCTAGTTTGTTTTTTGCCACTTTCCACCTTTCAGACTTCTGATCAAATCTGCTCCTATTTCCCTGCCAAAGCATTTTAAGCCCTCAGGAGTGTGAGGGGCACTAAATATTTTTGGTTTACACTCTTGTAAGAGACTCCACACTGTCCCTGTGTTCCTTTTCCAGCCTTGTCTCCCAGTTTGAGCTGCACTGCTGTTATCTTCCCTGAGCTACTCTGTCAGGACTTTGACTCATTGTTTTTGGCAATCAGAAAGGATTGTGAAGGATTTCCTCCCCAGCTGGGATAAGATCTGGAGCTCAGGAATGAGCCCAAGCCAGCTGGGCTGTGTGAAACCTCCTGTGCACACGAGAGTGAATCCCCTCAAGTTGATTTTTCAATTATTGGAAAATGGGTTTAAATACCAAACAAGGAGCCTGAGATTGTATAAAAAAAGATCTATTTTGTCCCTTTGGAAATCAATTTATTCCTCAGAGCTGCTATTTAAGCTGATGTTTGCTTTTCAATCCCTTTGAGCCACTCCAGGATACTCAGTGTCCTATCATCCTCAATCTGTGGGATTTTAGGGATGCTGGGAGGGAGAATTGGAGGGATGCTCAGAGGGACAATCTGCTCTGCAAGGGGAGCAATGAATTCCAACAGTTTTACACCTCCAGTCCTTTGGCATACATCAAGGGAATGATAAAAAATACAAAATAAGAATAATATTTTTTTTAAAAAGAGTGATTTGAAGTACTTGGGAGGGACAGGCTTTGCACAAAATTCATCCCAATAATTCCAAGCAGCAGCAATTGAGTGCCCCCAACTTACACCCAGCCACTTTCTGCTTGTGGTGCCTTTTTAGAGGGCTGACAAAATCCAGAGGCAATTCCAGTTTTTCCATGGGAATTTGGTGTCACAAGGTGGACATTCTGCTCATTCAGTGGGGTTTCAGGTGAATTTAGATCAGCCCTGGGCACCTAGGCCAGGCTGGATCAATCCAGCCCTGTTTGTGTCAAAGGCACCGACAGCAGCTTGAAAAGGGCTCAATAAACAACTTCTCTCTGAAAGACAAAGTCAGCCCTCAAAGGCAAAGTTTTGCAGGCAGTTCTTTAAGAAAGTTGGCCAGGAAAAACTGACTTTATTAATTATTCAGCTCATATATTTAGCTCCCAGTTTAATAGTTCCATGCATTCTCTAAGTAAGCAAAAATCACCTGAAAATTCCTTTTAAATTCTGCTTTTTTGCTCAGGAGTGGGGTGTGCTTGATCAACACCTGAGATATAAAAATATATATTTATGAACTAAAAGAATCCAAATGCCAGGAAGTCACCTGTAATAAACACGGCTTTTCCTACGATATATGAAATTAAACAGCAAGAAATATGGATTGAGAATCCAAATTAGTTCTTTGTAGAGAAGTGGGGTTGGACCAAACAAATTTATCAGCATTTCCAGTCAAATGACATTCAGATTTTTATATGAACAATGTTTGCTTAGCAGGCTGAGATATATTTTATCCAAAATGAATGTAATTAATCCAAACTTAAGTAATTTCTGTTACAAATACTCACCCACCACCAGTTCTGTTTTATTCCTTTCAATCCTTCCATGTGCTCATCTACCAGCTCTCACTGTCCCCTTGCTTTGCTTCCCATAATGTTTTTATCCACTAAACCAATTTTATACCTATGAAAACATTTAAATAATGCTCTAATTTTCAATTTTAGCCAAATTTTGCTGTCCCTTTCCCCTTTGTTGAATAAAATTTCTGTCTTCCAGGTGTGCATCCCACCTTCCATCTGCACCAGCTTCTCCAGCAGAGCCCCAGACATGGATTTGTTCCCTGTTCAGACACGCCACAATCATCAAACAGAGCAGCCACCTCCTATTGACAAAAAATCTCCACTTGCAACTAAGAATGTCAATTATTCAATATTTCAGGATTCTGTCTTAAGCTCTGCCAGAAGTGTTACTTCCACAAGTGACAGAATCTGGCTTCTCCCCAGCTCCACAAGAGGCAAACACCAAAGGCCACTTTTTGCTGATGCGGTTGGAAGGATTTGGAGCATAATTAAAAAGCCAAAAGGATTTCAGAAAGTTGGAAGGAAAGGTAAGGAGGGTAAAAGCAAAACAATTCAAGAATATAAATCTAGAAAAGGCTCCAGGGAGAGCTCAGAGCCCGCTGCAGGGCCTAAAGGGGCTCTAGGAGAGCTGGAGAGGGACTGGGGACAAGGGATGGAGGGACAGGACACAGGGAATGGCTCCCAGTGCCAGAGGGCAGGGATGGATGGGAGATTGGGAATGAATTTCTCCCTGTGAGGGTGGGCAGGCCCTGGCACAGGGTGCCCAGAGAAGCTGTGGCTGCCCCTGGATCCCTGGAAGTGCCCAAGGCCAGGTTGGACCCTGGGGCTTGGAGCAGCGTGGGACAGTGGAAGGTGTCCAGGGATTTGGAATGAGATGGTTCTGAAGGTCTCTTCCAACCCAAACCACTCTATAACTCTATTTATCTCACTCACTTAGCAAAAAGAGGATTTTATTATTCTCCCTGTATTCTGCTTTTAAGAATTCAGTTCTTTAACTGGTGCTGGAGATGGTCCACAGAAAATCTTAGCCTGGCTTTTTAGATCATTTTTTGAAGCAGGAACGTTGAGAGTTGAGCTGGTTTTTGGTGCCATCAGCATCAATCCGGTTGTGCCATAATCACTCTTCACCTTCCCAGGGAGGTGCATGGAACAAAACAAACACAAAATAAACCCCAAAATAAACCAGAAACAATCAAAAAGCAGAATACTGGAACCTGGACAATAAATGCTGTTTAGAAACTGTTACAAAAACTGCACAGCACTGATTTGGGAAGCCACAAAAAGCTTGGACACCTTCAGAGACAGCGTAGGGAAGAGCTTCTCCAATGCCACATCCCTACAGAAGCAGCCAGGAGACAGCCAAGATCTGATTTTTCTGAACCCCAAACAATCTGATTTTCTGCCAAAGGAATCAAGCAAGAGCAGGAGGATTGATGGCCCTGTGCAGCCAAACTCCTCCTCAGCACCATCCCTGCACTATTCCTTCCATTCCCAGAGGAATTCCCTGCCTCCTGCTGCATCCTTTGGAACACTTGGAGATGTTCACCAGAGCCACTGTCACCTTCAGAGGGGACAAGCAAGCCTCAGGGGCTTTGGAGAGAAAGTTTGGGCAGCTGTGCTCGCCAAAAGCAGCATTTCCATGACCAGGAGCATGCAAAGATTTGTCACTAAAAGCCATCATTTCTCCCAGCCTCCCAAAGGTGACACTGAGCGACTTCAGAGCTGGAATCTGTCTCTGATATAACAAATTCAGGCTGTCAGCTTCCTCTGATCCCAAAATTAACTCCAAAAAAAAAAAAAATTATAATCAATTACCCCTTCAATTTTTTAGGAAACCTGGGAATTCTGTGCATTTAACAGAAGGCAACTGCAGTATCTCAAACTCCTTTTGCATCAACTGCAAGGAATTATGATCTTCCCTGGAAATGCTGAATTGTGGAAGGTATCTTTTATTTTGGGAACTTCAGGCACCTCTCAGACATTGATTCAGGAGGGCTGGCACCAGTTCCACCTCGGAGAGAAGCGTTGCTGTCCCTTTGTCAGGTGAGCCATGGACACTTCAAGTGCTTTGCTTGAGGCCAGGAGTGAGTCACTGGGAGAAGCAGAACATCTCTCACGCTGCTGCCAACACCAGCTTATGAAAATAATGGCAATAATTCATGGCAACCTCGAAATTTATGGCAGAATTTAAGGAGTTCGTGGTCTGAGCCCATTGGACTAAGGATCCTCCAGTTATAACTGATGTGGGTTTTTTTCACAGCCATTCTCATGTGACTACTTGGGAAAGAATTCCACAAATTAATTCTTTTTAATGTTGAAATAACCAGATTTCCCCAAAAGACACAAGTGCTGAATTCATTAAAAACAACCTAAATGCCATGAAAAACCCACTAAGACCCAAGCCACAGCTTGGGACACCACACTAGCCACTTTCCACCCCTAAAAGGAAATTGCAAACAGAAAAGAAAATTTACTCACAAAAGGGAACAAAGGCCAGGACTTTTCCAAGGGCCTTCACCAAGCTGGGATTTGTTTTTCATTCTCCTAAATGAAAATTTCCAATGTACAGCTGTCATTTGTAGGAGAGAGCTGTTTATGGATCATTTCCTAATATTTTGTGTGTTCTCCTCTCCTTTCAGCTATAAAAAGGAAATTGTTGGTTATGATTCATTGGTCAGACCAATGCAAATGCTGCCCTTTAAATATGGCGTGATTAATTTAATAGTTTACTTCTGCTGCAGGAAATTATCCCCTGGATAGAAACAAATAATCCAATTCCTAAGGAATTTCACATTGTTTTTACAACACTTCCAGCAATAGTATAAACAACTCAGAAGTCTCTCAGAAACGTTTTAAGTGGTAATTGCCATATGTCACTATTAAAAATTATCCTGATTCTTGCTGAATTACAATAAAATGAAATATTTCCATGGAAATAACACCAGAGTGTTTACCTGGTGGTTTTCCAGCCTTTGAATATTGTGATTCCCAGAGTGACTGGGTTTTTAAATGGTTTTAGAAAGGGGAGGCTAAAATATGCAAATAAGTCCAAGGCACAGAAAGCAGCTCAATTAATTCTCGGGAGGTGCTGAATGGGAGGATTTTGAATAGAACTTGGTTGTAGGGGGAGAAAAAAAACCCCAGCATTGCCCAAATCCATCAATCTTCTCACAGGACCAAAACACTGTTGTAGCACTCCATATTCATCATCTTTTTGGGGACAAGCAACTGTTTTTGTTCAGTGAGAGGCATAAAACACCTCGACTGCTGAGCACGGCTTTGTGATGTTCCCAGGGCAAGGATGGCAATTTTTTACATGGAACTGCAATGCTGGAGACACTTGGAGTGTGCAATTAGCCATGGCACTCCACAATTTGGCTGTCAGCAGGGAGGAGGAGATTCCTCCTCCGAATCCCTCAGGATTTTCCTGCAGTGCCATGAAAATGTCGCCGCGTGCTGGTGTTGCAGATGCCTGATGTGACAAATTCCTGTCCTCACAACCCGCCTGCAACTCCATTTTGGGGTTGGGAAAAGGCTGGAATTTTCCCAAGGTGGCTCCAACTAAACCAAACTCTGCTTCAAAAACCACACTGGAGGTGACCAACTACACCTAAAGCACTTCAGACTCAATTTATTGGGACAAGGAAGGGCTGGGTGGGGATTAATCCGTACCAAGAGCAACCCCAAGTGTCACAGTGAGTTCTCCAAGGCCAGACCTGCAGAAGATACCATGGACACCCCCATAAAGTCACACCAACCACCCCTTTTTGCCAAGATCCCAAGTTCTGCAGGTGATCCCCTACCCTGCTGGACAGAACACCAGGCTCACTCAGCCCTTTGCCATGGAAAACACCAGGAAAAGCCCAAAAAGTGCTGGAGGTGGTGGGTCTGTCTCTGAAATTGAAGGAATCTCTGCAGGAAGACCTGGATTGGCAATATGCCATGAGCCCACCATCCCTGGAAGTCCAAGCAGAGGCCCAATAACACATTCCCATGCCAGGGAGATTCAGACTGAGCACATCCATCTTTAATGATGGAGGACTTGGGAACATCCTCTTGGATTTATCAGCTTGGGCTGCTGCTTTTTATTTCAAGCAAGCTCAGTTTAATATTTTGAAGAGTAGGAACAGGTACAGCAGCAGCCTAAAAAAAAAAAAAAAAAAATCAGTGGGGTTTGACTCTTCATCCTGTGATAGGAGGTAAAAACCCAAACCTGACTGTCCTTGTTCACATCTCCTCCTGGAAAAACTGAGGAAGAAATGACAAAGGAGGAAAGTGCCAGAGCCTGGACTCATCTCGGTGCTGGAGGTCAAACATCTCAACACTGTCATGTTCATCCAGACCCAGCCTGAGCCTCCTGCTGTCCCCAGGGTCTCCAACATATGGAAGTGCTAGAGAAAGTCCCCTGGCCTGCAAATGAGGTCACATTAATATTTCAGACCACATTTAAGCACAAGTCCTTCAAGAGAGTTTCCAGCACACTCCTCTGTGTACCTGGAAATCCTCTGTTAAACTGCTTTCTTACCCAGGCACTTGTGGGGCTGTGTCCAGCTGTGCTCTGCAGCTGCAAACATCTGCCTGGAGCTCTGCCACCTGCCTGGGCCAGCTGTGACCACACATTCTGTCACCAGCCAGATGATGAATGACACTGAGGAATGTTTTGTGGAGGAAATCAGTGACCATCTGGCAGCACAAGGGGACAGAGCCTCCAGCTGTGCCAGGAGTGGTTCAGGATGGAGACCAGGAGGAATTTCTCCATGGAAAGGAGGGTCAGGCATTGCCCAGGGAGGTCTGGAGTGCCCACCCCTGGAGGTGTCCAAGGAATTCCTGGAGGTGGCACTCAGTGCTCTGGGCTGGGGACAAGGTGGGCATCTGGCACAGCTTGGCCTCAATGGTCTTGGAAAGCTTTTCCAACCTTAATGACTCCATAATTAAGCTAAAAAAATTAAACCACCTGAATTTCTTAATGGAAATTATTTGCCCTTTCCCAATCACCTGAGCCCAAAGCTGTCCCCTTTTATTAACACTACAGCAGAGCAGGGGAGCACAGCTCGTAGGGAGACCCGAAATCAGCGCTGCAATTGTCTCCAACAATTATGGAAATTGGCTATTTCCATAGATTTTAAACTTCTCAGCATTCCCTGAAGATTTTCCCAAGAAATAAACCTTTTCATATGATCAATTCATCCAGCACAAACTAGAAATACAGATCTGTATTACACACATCTCCTGGTCCAGGCAGCTTTCCAAAATACCTTTGCCATGAATTTCAACTAATTAAGTCATTTCCAAGGTACAATATTGCCTGGAAGAAGAAGTTAATGAAATGAGTATATGATCCTTTAGCTAAGCTTCATAGTTTAGGAAAGAATTTGAACCTGTCATCAGGTCAGTCTGAAATTATTCATGTTTAAGGCTAAAATGATTCTGAATTAGCCTTAAGTTAATAATATGCTTGATAAAGGTTTTCGTGGAAGAAAACCCTAGGAAAACTCTTGTGGAATTTTTAGTTTAGCTTTTTTTATGATGGAATTTCCCAGAGGAAAGACAAGCCATTCAAACAGTGCCTTTGATCTGCTCAATTTCATATAAAAATTTGTCATTAGAACTCACAAAAATTAATCTTTCTGCATCCAGAGTGATTTAAGCCATGCATGCTTAGGAGATGTACATCTCTACACTATATATGATAAAAAGTGAATTTGATCAACTCCACTCATCCTTCAGCAGCTCTGATCAGTTCTGAAGGTACTTTGCCCTCACCAGTTCGTTTTCATCTGAACTATTTCTTATAATCCCCATCTTTGTGCTCCCAGCAGCTGCATAAGAACAAAGCCCCGCTCAAGAAACATTTCCTTGCAGGACATGTAATTATTAAATTGGGTTCTAATTACAGATCAGAAATTACAGACACTTCTTTAGCAAGAAAATACCCAGAATGCCATGGAGAAATTCAATGCCTATTTTGAAGTTAAACCAAGACCATTTTGGTTTAAAAAAAAAAAAAAAAAAAAAAAAAAAAAAAAAAAAAAAAGGAAGATATTTAGGGCTCAACTCATGCCTCCTGTATGAATTACATATGATGATATTTCAGATGCTGCTAGGCATTATTGTAGACAAATATTACTTCCTATTAAAATATCTAAAAACATATGTCACTTCTGTGTGGCAGCAGCAGCAGAAGAGCCGTGCAGTCGGCATTTTCTGTGGGAAGAGAAGGGAAATGTGCCTCTGGATATGTTCTTTCTATAGAAAGACAGACATCAGCGTGCAGCCAAAGCCCTCCAGGAAAGCCTGAGCTCCAACAGGAGTACTCAGCTTCCAAAAAGCAACTGGGAGCCAAGGGAAGATTAAAGAGATTAAAGCAACCAGCAAACGCTTGGTGCTGGCTCCAGCTGAACCTCAGCTCCTCAGCAGGGCCTTTGCAGCACCCAAAAACTGAGGGGACAGACACCAAAATGCAAAATTCAGCACTGTTTGAGCAAAGCAAAGGTTGGTGGCTGGAAAGCAGAGGCAATGTGGGGGTAAAAATCTGAGGTTTGGCTGGGAGGGACATGGGACCCCCCCCCAGCCCACAGGTGGCCACCCCACAGCCACTGCCACAGGAGAAGGCCATGCCAAGCGATCCCAGCAAAAAGAGACCACCCAAAACACAGCTGGTGCAGCTAAGTGACACAATCCAGAGCAGGGCCTTCCCCCCTTGGCCAAGGATGTCACCCTCAGGATGCCACCGAGGGGCTTGGCCGTGGCTGGGGTCCCCAGAGCAGAGCCCTCCCAGTCACCCCAGCTGAGTGAGATGAGCTTCCACATGGTCCCAGGATGGGTCACCCCCACAGAGAGGATGTTTTTCCTCATGTTCTGGTGGAATTCCCAGTGCATCCATTTCTACTCCTCCTGCTGGGCCCCACGGAGCACAGCCTGGCTCCAGGCTAAGGGCATTTTTGGGATCTGTTTTCCCCATCCAGCACGAAGAGAGTGGCTGTGGAAGCACCTTTCTAGCAGCTGCCCTGTGAGATGAAGGGAGGGAGAGGATCCAGCCCATCTGATCTACCTCATCAGGCTCTGTCTGGGCAGGCTGGAGGAGGAAATGTCTGGCTCTGGCAGACCCTGCCCAGCATCCCACAGTCCCTGACGATGGAAATGTGTGAGGAGAGCCAGAGTTGCAGTTAACAAGATTTTGCTGCCATCTTCTGATGAAAAGACATCACATGGGGAGGAATGCAGCTGCTGGGCAGCACCACATCCCCTGTGCCCTGGAATGATCCCGTGGGAAACCTGGTTCCTTTGACTCCCAGCAGCCTCCTGGGATCACTGGGATAAATTATTTGAATTCCTGCTCAAATTCCTGCTCCAAACTTGAGAAAACAACCCTGTGTATACTGTAGTACCTCCATCACTACTCAGAAGTTAAACACCATCATATTGTGTCTAATAGCAAATATTTTATCATTCAAAACCCCTCCATGCTTCAATTTCCAAAAATCAAAGATTTACATCAAAATTACACCTTTAAATCAGAGGCATGAATGAATTTACTTCCAACAGTTAATGGATTTTCTTCAAATTTTACTTTGTTCTCTAAAAATGGGTTAAATATTTCTGTCTCTCACTTAATGGAATATTTTCACATTGGTAGTTCTTGAAAAAAAAAAAAAAAAAAAAAAAAAAAAAAAAAAAGGACTTTATATAACATGGAGAAAAATCAACCTAGCATTAAAATAAACTTCTTCTGAGGATAATGATGAACAGCCTACTTCTCTTTTGCATTACAGAGGCACAAGTCCTGCTCCTTTCTCAAAAGTACCACACACAACTTCAGCTAAAACACACAAACCAGCAAAACTGGAGCAAGAGCAGTTCCCTTGCAATGCCTTAAGCTGCAAAGTTTTTGCAGTAACTCAGAATTCGGGTTTTTCTCTGCCACAATGAAAATCAATCCATGCATTTCTGTTCTGGTGCAGTTTAATTTATCCTCGTTGCAGACAAACTGAAATATTCCTTTGAAAGCAGCTCTCCTGCTGAGTGGAATGTCACAATAAAAACATTTCAAAATATGGAATTGAGCCATCGAGGGGCTTTTCTCCCTTCCTGGAATCCCAGAATCGTTTGGGTGGGAAGGGACCTTAAAGTGCCACCCCCTGCCATGGGCAGGGACACCTTCCACTGTCCCAGGCTGCTCCAACCCGGCCTTGGGCACTGCCAGGGATCCAGGGGCAGCCACAGCTTCTCTGGGAATTCCATCCCAGCCTCTCACCATCCTCACAAGGAAGAATTCCTGTCCAATCTCCCATCCATCCTTGCCCTCTGGCAGTTTAAAGCCATTCCCTGTATCCCGTCCCTCCACCCCTTGTCCTCAGTCCCTCTCCAGCTCTCTCCCCTTCCTGTACTTCACTGCACTGGGGATAAATTTTATATTCCCTTGTAGGTACTCCAAAATTCTTAATATTGTGCCTAAATACATAATTAAACAGTCAAATTTAAAAATCATCTGTTTATTTTCCTTTTTTTCTACACTATTCCTCAGCTTTAGTGGCCACCTACATTTAACCCCAGGAGCAAACACTGAACAGAGCTGGGAAAAGTTCTCTAATTGTGGAAGAGAATTATTACACCTCAGTTATAAATTTGGGCAGGAGAAAAGCTCTCTCCCAGCCCCATTTCCTGCCAGTCTTTGGAGAGGAGCAGTGCAAGGTGTGTGAGTGTCAGATTGAATCAATCCACGCTGTTCTCTGGAAGCTGGCACAAATTCCAGGTGTACTTGAGTGCCACACTTTGTGCCTACCAGGAACACGTCCAGTTTGTCCTGATTTCCTCACCAGATCCTCTCTAGGATGGACCAGGGATTTATCCCAAACTTGGATAATCTCTCATGGAATAAATCCCCAATTTCTCTTCAGTAATGAGCTCCACATCATCTGACTAAATTTAAATGATGGCAATAATCAGAAATCCATAATATCCCGTGATTATTGCCGAGCTTTGTTTACTTCTACCAACCAAATGCCATCTGATTAAATTTCACCATGTTTACACATCACACCCTGGAGTTCCTCAAACAGCAGAAAATGAGATTGACTCTTCAACAGAAAGTGATAATGGATGCAAATCCATCCATTCCCAATGTAGCAGATTGCATTGTTTGTCATGGATGTGGATCTCCAACACTGGCACCAAACACGGCCTTAACTGGCTCACAGCTCGTCCAAAGTGCTTTCATTTAATATATTTATCCTCATGCATAATTGATTGAGATTTCTTGCATAATTGTGCCTTTTTTAATGAGTTTAATGGTTTTAGTTCATCAGTTGGGAATGGTGTGGGAATTTGGGCAGGAAAAGTCACAACCACACAGACACGGAATTGACTGCCAAAAAATCCATGTTGAGCAGAAGAGAGTCACTTTCCATTAATTATGTTCATTCTCAACCAATCTGCTGAGAAAGGTCACAACCAGAACATGGATCAGAGTTTGAAAATAAAGTATTTCTATTAAACTTCTCTCTTCCTGCTGCTTTCAGGAACACAAATAATGAACAATATCAAAGAGTCCTCCTTAGGGACCATTCCCCTTACCCTTGATCAAATGACTCTTGAGCTGAGTTTTCCATCACAGGGTATTTCAATCTCTGCCTGTGCTGTCTTAAAGTACACAAAAACTTCTGTCTAGGCTTCCAAAGAAGCCTAAATCAAGATTCACTGAATATTACAAAGCTGATCAAATCTCCTGCAGTGAATAAATGAGAAGCAGAAATGTTTGCTTCGTTTTCTGGAATAAAGCATGGAAAGGAGTCTGCTGGGCTGAGAAAGGCCCAATCCAACAGCTCTGTCCCTAAACCATCCCTTTTCCTCTGATGCCTTCAAAGTTAGAGGCCAATCCTGGCAGAAAATTCCATGACACCCAAATCCATCCCTATTCAGGATTCCTGCAGTCTTAAATCATCCTAAACACATATTATGATAAATTAGGACTCCCCTAACAATGCTGAACTATACCCAACACAACAATATTTCTCCTAAATTCACAATTGGCTACTAGAGCCTTCCAGGTCCCCAAAATCCATTTTAATAACCTGTTTTCCTTTTTTTTTTTTTTTTTTTTCTAAGTTCAGAAATAGAGGCCTTTCCTAAAACTGCAGTGATACCACCACAGTGATGATACCACAGTGAAGGGAAAAAAAAGGGACAAAATAAACAGCAGCCAGAGGCTAAAGCAGAATTTTTCAAGATCATTCAATGCTGGGCTGTAGAATTATCCCCTCACACAGAGGATTTATAATTTCAGGCAGAAATTCAGGTAATTGTGGTTATAAAGAAAACTGAGTCTATTGGAATTTTACAAGACCATAGAAAAATGGCAAATCTGGGGAGAAATCACCTTGGTGACTCACAGAAATGTGTGTATTTGTCAACACCATGTTCAGAGGTTCCCAAAAATGTTCTTATTTGCCCAATCTCCTCTGTATTTTCCTGTTATCCATGAGGATCATCACATCCCATTCACTGAGTCAGGCAGTGCCAACATTCCTGGTGTATTTAGTTCACCTGATGTTTATTTTGCTGAAGTTTTGAGCACAAAAATACCTTTTTTCATATTTTTTAAAAAAAATTGTTAATGCATAGGTAATGTAATGATCTTCTAATAGCACAGTTAGTTACTGATATTTTTTTCCTATTAGTGAAATGCCATTAATGCCTCCCAACAATGAGCTCAGACAAATATTAGGAGACATTTTTAGATGTCTTGTCCAGAATGTTGTGAAGATAATGATAAATAGACATTCTCAAGTGTGAAAAAGATAAAAATCTCTTAGTCCTTACTGTTTAGTCCTTAACTATAAGGAAGAAAACAAACTCCTAATGGACTTTGACAGATAATGAAGTTGCAGGGATGAAAAAAAAAAATGTGTGCTGGTTGTCTTTGATGTATTGTTTCTTGAGGTGGTACCACAGCCTAATTTTGCTGCTAAAATTCCTCCCTGACAAATCACTCGGTCGTGACATTTAAATGAAGGCAAAAAGAAGAGGCTTAAAATTAAGAAGTCTTTATGAATATGTTGCTGCAGTGGATAAATGGATTTATAGCAACAGCACAAAGATCAATAATTCTATTAAAATGGAAAAGTGTTTTTCTCCTTCACCCCACAGCCAGTGGGCTGCAGGTTACTCTGAAAATACAGAAATGGGATAAATTGAAAAAACATCAGAATTAGGGCACTACAAGTGGGAGTATTTGAGGTTGGGACACTTTTAATGAGTGCTGCAGTTACTTCTTAAAGTATCAGCAATCCAGATAAAATAAAGTTGGGGTGTCACTGTCTGATGTTAAATCAATTCCCAAAAACAGGAATGAAAATGAAACCGGCTCCTCCACGGAGCTGCTTCGAGCCAGAGCAGCCAAAATCAATGGGATGGAGGTTTGGAACTGTGCCACAGCCCAGCTCCCCACAAACCACATCCAGACAATCCAGGGGCACAGAAAAAGTTTGTGTTCCCTGCTGTGAGGAGCCACTGGAGTGACACATCCCTGAAACCACTGGAGCCACTGGGGAAAAACGGGAATTAAAGTGACAGAGTTGGTCACACACTGACTTAAACTTGTGGGGTTTTCTCCTCTTGCTTTTGGCAGGGCTGTGGAGTCAAGGAGGAATCAGAAAGGATGGCTGGATATGAGCCCATCAAACGTGGGGATTCATTTCAGTTTCCAAAATTGTAGGGAAGGGCATTCAGCCCCCTGGCCCAGGGATGAGGGGTGTGGGGGATGTTCTGCCCTCCACCCAAGGAGGTTCATCCCCTCTGAGAGCTTTGGAAGAGCCTCTGTGCTTAAATGTGGCTCCAGGGGACATGGAAATCAAATCTTTATCCCAACCTGGCTTATTATCCTGCTTCCCATCCCTATGGATAACAGCTGCTTGTTAAAAGAACTTAAAAATTAAAAAATAATTTAAAAATCAAAACTTTCCCTCTGAACCAGAGCAGAGCAGCAAAGGACTGTGCAGTGGGGGCAAATCCCTTTTCCTGACTGAACTTCCAGAATAACAATCAATTATTTCCCTGTTTTACAGCTCTGATTGCCACAGGGCTCCTTCTCCTGGCTCTCCCTGTCTCCCACATCTCCCATCTCCAAGTCCTTTCCCACTTTTCCACCTGCAGTTTCCCTGCAGTTTCCTCCCTTCTCCCTCACAATTCCACTCCACGAGGGTCTGGAGTGACAGGACAAGGGGAGTGGCCTTAAACTGCCAGAGGACAGGGCTAGATGGGATTTTGGGAAGGAATTCCTGCCTGGGAGGGTTTTTTGGGAAGGAATTCCTGGCTGGGAGGGTGATGAGGACTGGCACAGGCTGCAGCCATCAAGGGTCACACCTGACAGCATCATCCAACTGCTCCTGCTGTGAAAAAATAAACTTCAACCAGGCCTACATTTATTTCTTATCCACCTCATGGCTAAAAATCCTGTTCCAGGAAAGTCCATAAATAAGTTTCCCTTAAGTATAAAGGAGCTCATTCCTTTCCATGAGGTCACTGAGATGTTGAATAACCAGATATTTAGTCCTTGCAGAAGGGATGTGAAAGCCTCCAGGACAAACAGGAGCTCTGAGGGAACACTACCCCCACATGAACACGATATTTATCTGTACCTGATGCCTTGAGAAGCTCAGTCACACATAAATAATCAGAGCTAGGGCAGTGTTGAGATGAGACAACTGCTTTTAACCAGCACAGAGTTGCTAGAGAAATACTTTCAGCAACAATTTTCTTCATTTCTCCTGCTGATAAATTCTCTGGGCAACAGCTTTCTCAATTTCTCCTGCAATCAAGCACATCAGTTTCCTTTCTATTTTAATTTTTGATAATGAGAAGCAGATTCTTTTGTATTATTCAAGTCCCCAGACTAACCCTGGCTTTCAGAGAAGTCTGATTTTTGTGTCTGAAGCTCCCAGCCCCATCCACTTGTGCCACCAGTGGAAATCTGAAAGGGAAAGTTCAGCTGCTGACGATCCAAATTAAAATGGTTCCCTCCATTTGAAAGGATGTGGAATTTTCTCCCAGATTGAGTTTGACACTGTATCACTAAAGTGAATATAATTCACTGTGATCTCCTTACCACTTAGAGCCAATGGCCCATTCATGTGTAAATGCACAGTTAAAGGGGGAAAAAAGTACAGCAAAGACAGACCATAATGTCATCTGTATCCAAGCAATCACTTCCATTGTGGTCCTGGGATAAAAGGAGAGGTAAATATTAAACAGAAAAGGGATTGTGGTTTCACAGGCATTCAGGAATGTCCACTTCAGAAGAAAATCCAGTCACTCACTGTATTTCTATTTAAGTCTACAGACATGGAAATTAAATTCTGTTTAATACTGAGTCCCACCTACTCTGCAGCCAGAAATTAAACATCCCTGCAAGCAATAATCCTGGATAATTTCCCACAAAAAGACCCTTAGATGGGACTGTGACCAACACAGTGAAACAGCATCCTCAGCTGTGGATTTCAGGTGGGTTCTGAACACCAGGGCATGGAAAATGCTTGAAAGACATTTCCTTATCTATTCACTAAACCAGAAGCCAAGCCTAGGATTAAGTGAGTCCTACAGCACTAAGGGAATAAGGAGTGACTGATATAAAGAGTAATTTTAGAATTATAAAGTAGGAAAATAATGAAGGCCAGCCCTCAAATAAAATAATCATCAGGGCACAAATAAGGGGAAACGCCTTCCAAGAGACAAAGGCAGAAGCCTCCCCGCTCTGCCATGATTTTCATGTAAAATCTGCCATGATTTTCACAAATCACTGATTTGGTTCCAGACCCAGGTCCAAAGGTTTTTAGGCACCACAGATTCAACCCTCAGTGCTTCTGCATGAGAACCCTGAGGCTCTTCCTGCAGTGCAAAACCTTCCACAGTGTTGCACTGGTTTGAAAAGTAAAATATAAATAAATAAATAAGCAAAGCAATCATTAAAATGGGCTGTAAATAACCTTTTTCCTTTCTTCAGTGGTCTTTAGGTGAGGGCCCAAGAGTTTTATCCTGCAAGTCCTTCCCAAACTGAAACTCAGGAAGGGACTGGGTAAAAAAATTCCATAGGACTTTTTTTTTACTGGGGAAAAAAAACAGTCTGAGCTCATCTAGTTTCTAATCTCTCCTTCCCTGTCACCATTTCTAATCTAGATCTGATTTTATGGAAAAGACTGCACTCTCTAAAGGATCCAAATTGTGGGAATTCACTGCTGGAGGGTTTGTTCCTGTCCAGCCCTGCCTGGCTCCGACTGCTGCTCACTTTGGTACAGTTGTAGATGATTACAAGAGTCATTAAGCAGCATAAAATCATGCATGCTGGCTAATTAATGTGGAATTGATTCTCCTTTTAGTTTCATTTTTTATGCCTATTGAACTCCACTGGAATCAATAAAGGCAAGCTCAGTAAGGATTGCAGTAAAATTGATGTAAGCGAAGGACGTCGGGTTGGAGTTCAATGAGTTATAAAATGCAAAGAAAAAGAGAAAATCAAACTTCCAGCTCCAGCCATGTATTTATTGTAATTGTGTGTGATCAGGAGCGTTTGGGAAATTTCCCTCAACATCAGAGTCCAAGTGATGCATTGGAGGCTCAGTAGAGGAGAAATGAAAGCTCTCAGGGGGTGTAAAAGGGGATGAAAACCCCAAATGTTCAAGCTGAGGCTCTGGAAGTTCACATTCTTTACTCCCACCAGAAACCCTCCCCAGATTTACAAAGAATCTTCCCAAACTTTCCTTCCATTTGCCAAGGGCTGCTATCTTCATCTCCTTTCACTACCCACCTTCAGTGCTCAACCCAGTCTCTGTCCTTACAGATCTCAAGTCTAAGTTGGGAAGTCCTAACCCAATTTAAACCACAGAAAGAACTTAAAACTTCACTTCTGCACCCTGCTACTAAAACTTGAACCAACCAACATTTCTTTAGTTTCCTTTCTCCCTCATTCCACACTGCCCCTCTCAGAGCAGAGTGTCCCAAATTTTGGTTAAATACAGCATTTTCAGCCACCCCAGGAGTGTCACCAGGCTGTGACACTTGAAGTGGGGCTGTCATGTCACATTATGGGATGTGACACAACACAATTTGATGGGCAAACCTGATCTGACACTGATACCTCAGGTTTTGGCTTTTATGTGTTTCAGACTCTGTGCTGCTTTAGTGTGTGGTCTGGGTTCATATCAGGGGATGCTGAGCTCTCTGCACAGAGCAGGGAGACAAAACAATTCCTGCTCCAGCTGGGCACCAAGGACAAATGATCCAAACCTCAGGCCCAAGAGCACAACCAGCGTGGGCTGGAGAGAGAAAAACAAGCAGGATGGGACTGCCTGGGCTGAAGCTGGAATGGGACAATGAACTCCAAGGTGCAAATGGAGCAGAACTGATCCCAGGGAGAGCCCCCGGGAGCGGCCGTGCATTTTGGGGCCATTTTGGGTCATCTTGGGTGCAGCCCTGGCTGGGCTCTGGTGCTGCCCAAGGTGGATCCATGGAGGAGATTCTTTTCATGAATCCCTGCTTTATTCTGGAACTCTGCCCAGCCTCTGCTCTAGGCCAGCCTGCACAAGGCATCAACACCACAACTCCCAGAGATTTGTGTTTATCCAACCATGAGCTCGTGTCACCCTCTCTGTGAGAGATACACACTAAATATTTGCTATTTATCCTTTTTTTTCTTTTTTTATCTGTAGATTCAGCCCTTGACCTTTCAGGGCTGGCTGGATTTGCCTGCCATGAATGTTTTGACAACAATTTTGCTGGTGAGAGGATCAAGTTGTTGCCGTGCTCAAAACCAACCTGCTCTGTACAAAAAGAATGAAGAGTTTGCTCCAAAAATAGTTGTATTTTACAGCCTTAATTATATTAGACCTGGATAGAGCACGGCTTCCATTCCCATTCCTTCACAATTTTGGAAAACCGAATTGGAAAAATGAAAGAACTTCAGAAATTGTTGATTCCTCACAGAAAATAAATAAATAAATAGTCAAATTTCCAAAAGCTGTGCTTAGGGTTTTTGCCCTCCGAGACATTTTCTGTGGATATTTCATGGCAGCTTTGGCTCAGATTCCCATCAAAAGAAAGCTCCAGCAATTAGGCAGAAATACAGGAATATTTCTGTCAGACACATTCCATGATAACCACAGCAACATATCCAGGCAGCCTCTCCTTAGGGCACATCTATTTTTTAAATGGAAATACACCCAGAATGAGCTGAATTTTCTTCAGCCTCCCAGCCCAGAGAAGGTGCAGGAAGGGGTTTTTAATCCAGCCTTACTCATCTATTACAGCTCCATAAACTGTATTTTTCCTGAAGAGTCATCTGGAATTTGTAACAGGCCAAAAATGGAGCCTGGATAATTGGTCTAAAGAGGTTTCTTATTTATCCTCCCCATTTTTATGTGTAATACCAATTATCCAATGCCAATCTCTCCAAATCACACAGGAGATGTTTAAAAATCAATTTTTCCCTCATCCCTGGTAATCAATGGGATTATTTTACCTTCCATGGCCATTTTGTCAGGTTTGAACCAGATTCCTGCTTATTCCTTCAGACAAATTACATGGTTTCATCCCACTGGAACATCTACTCTGTGCACAGCTCATCATTCCCTAAATTCTGCTGTAGGACCTTATTCCCTGGGATACATCCACTGTCTGCTTGCAGTAGTATCAGTGGGGAACTCCTCAGTGCAAGCAGCTGGATTTGCATCCAACAGAACAATACCCACACATTCCTCAGATCAGATCAAGAGTTTTGCCAAAAAAAAACCCAAAAATTGCCTCATGTTTTAGGCTTTAGATTTACTCCATATGGAAAAAATGACCAGAATTAATTCTAATATATTTTTAAACATCTCAATCCAAGTCAGTGTTCAAAGGGAATTCTCTCAGAGAGGTTCTTTTCCCTCTCCAACAGCAGCTGCTGACTCACTCAGCTCTTAGTTGCTAAAATTTATGACAACAATAAAATGTTGAAGTCAACCTTCCTTGCAGGATGCAGCTCGGGCTGGAGAGCATGCAGTCAAAATCCAGGGAAGTGGCACAGGGAGAGAGGGATCCTGGGATGGTCCCAAGCATTCATCCCAACCAAATCTGGCTGCATTACTCCTCTTGGCGTGCTCCAGGTGGAGTCAGGCTCAGGGAGCTGAATCCTGAGGGATTTGGGCTCCTCTGCAGCTCTGAGGGGAGAAAAGACTGAGCAGGAACCAGGAAAGTGCTCAGAAAGGGCTCCTGGAATTGCAGAATATCCTGAATTTGATCCACATGGATCATCGAGGCCAACTCCTGACCCTGCACAGGTGACTGAGGTGGGAGCAGGGGTTGGAAATTGGGGTGGGGATGCTCTTCACTGCAGTCACCAAACTCAGGAAAACCACGTTTTCCCTGGAAAATCCTATGGAATCTGAGTTTTGTTCAAACATCTCCAACAAACAGAGCCAACTCACAACACTTGGGTGGTTCATCCATCCTTTTCACAGCCCTCCCTGTCTCTGGCCTCTTTATGTCTGATTATTTTGATTTACACTGATTGCATTGGTTGTCAGACAAAAAAGTGAGAGCTGAATAAATACAATAATAAAAATATAATGATAAATATAATGACAAATATAATAAAACCCCTGCACTCAGCAGGTCGAGCACCACATACCAAGCTTATCCCTGCCAGTAAATTAAAATTAAAAAGCAACCATTTGGTGAGAGATTTAGATTAAACATTGGGAAGGAATTCTTCCCTGTGAGGGTGGGCAGGCCCTGGCACAGGGTGCCCAGAGCAGCTGGGGCTGCCCCTGGATCCCTGGAAGTGCCCAAGGCCAGGTTGGAGCAGCCTGGGATAGTGCAAGGGGTGGAATTTTATGAGTTGTAGAGGTCTCTATCAATCCAAACCTTTTGGATTTTATGGAAATAGTCCCCACTCTGTAAGTGGCGACCAAGGAGAAATTAACTATTTAAGGGCAGCTTGACCAGGAGGCAAAGAGAGTTGGGATAATGAGCTGGAGGCCACTGAATCCTGGATGTTTCACTGTTTGATGGGTCAGACACCACCAGTGACTCAGGCTCTGAGTCAGCCCCGCTGCCTCACGCTGCTGCTGGGGCCTGCAAGAACCACCTCACATAAGCTGGGAATTTCACCTCATTAAGCACCCCCCACACCCCAGCTGGTGATGTTTTCTCCTGTGCCTCAGCCTCTCTGGGTCACCTCACGCTCTGCAAAGCAGCTGAAAAATCAAAGTCATTCTATCCTCCAGGAACAAACGTTGCAGGGCCATTTCTACTGCACTTTTCCAGGGGAGTGGGACATCACTGAGGGGTTTCATTAACTCCAAGTGACTCTTCTGACTGTTCAGTCGGCCTGGGAGGAATTTCCAGTGCTGTGGAATTATCCAAAGGGGCAACAACAGGAAAAGTGGGATTTCTATTTCAGGAAGCCAAAACCCAATGTGCAGGCAACTGCCTGAGCTGTTCTTCCCTTAATGAAGACACACTGATCATCTGCAGGAGCTTCTGTGAAACAGTTCTGTGCTCTCCTGGCATCAGATTGGAAAAATCTGCCTGGAAAGTGGTGGAGTCCCCACTCCTGGAGAGATGGAAAAGCCATGGAGATGCTGCACTTGAGGACAGGATTTAGTGGGGAAGATGCCAGAGCTGGGTCAGAGGTTGGACCCAGTCCTAGAGGACTTTTCCAGCCTGAAATTCCACAGTTCTGTGATTCCTGAGACTGCAGGACACACCACCCACACTGTGAAACACTTCTGGAGGGTTTCTGCTCCCCATTCCCAGCCCTGTGATCCCCTGGGATACTGGAAGCAGCTCTCAAGGCAGGAATTCCCAGCATTATTCATCCAATTATTTGGATTAATCCAAATCCATACTCCTGGCTCCTTTAACTGCCTCCAACTGTTGCTACAAGCCTAACAATCTTGTTTAGGTAATTATAAACCATTAATAAATCATTAAACAAGAATTTTATTTCCTTTCTTTCCCCTTCCATTCGAGCTGCTCCTCTTGCTGGTCCTCATTGCCATGAATATTTCCAGCCCACATTCCAAGGAACTATTCCATGAAGGATGGCTTTTAAATCATTTACCACTAACAAATGCTCTCAGCCATCCTAGCAGACAGCATCTGTTTATTTAAACGACCTGAGAGGACTCATTAATCCAGAACACACAATAAAATTGTCACTTTGGGTCAGGAAATGCTGTTTCCAGCCTTGACAAGGCCCAAGGAAGATCATATCTTGTGCTGCTAAGGATTTATCCAGAGGAGTTGGATCAAACCAAGACAGACACAAAACCCTCCCCACCTCTCAGAGCCAGACAAGCCCCAGCTCCTGCCCTGCTGAACTCTGAATTTCCAGCATGTTTAACTCAGTGAAACCCACACCCAGCATGGAATAAAACCCATAACTTTTACTCCTATCCATAATTTAGAACAACCTTCGGGCGTTTGCAATGGCTGAAATTAAATAGGAAATTAAAATATTCCCTCAAGGTGGTAGGGTGGAAGCAAAAAATGCATTTAGAAATCAGCACACAAGTAGTTCATGCTGCTCTTGTGGGGATTACTCAGCACAACTCCTTAGCAGTCCCCTGACACGTTTTTTAGGATATTCCCTGAAGCACCCTGATTTTAAGCTGCCTTACTGCCTCCAGCACGCTCCCAGCTCCCCCTTCCAAGGGCACTCTCAGCCTGGAAAATTGCTTTTCACCCATTGTAAATCCATAAAAATCACACCAGGCCTCTCCAAGGGCTGAAGACCAGGTTAAAGTGCATGCTCCCTCCTTTTCTGGGGGTTTTAAACTAGTACAGAAATGAAATTTGCTGTTATTGTAGAGTATAAATGAAGATATTCCCTTTCCATCGGGCCCTGCCTCAGGTAACCCTCAGACTTTTAAAAGTGCTGATGCTCTCAAATCTCAGCCTGAGCCGAGACAAACATTTCCTTTTGCAGAGAAATAAAACCTGGAAAATGTTAAACTTGGAGTCAGGAAAGGATGGGGCACCTGCAGAGCCCGTGGGATACTGGGAATGCCCCAAATTTTTCATCCCACAAAAGTGACAAAAATGGGAATTCAAGAAGTGGATTGAAATCCCAGTTCCTGTGGAAGGTTTATAATCCTTCCCTTCCTGCTGGAATAAACTGACATTTTAGGAGTGATGCATTTATTTAAATGGCACCCTGGCATGTAAATATTTGATTCCATAATGATTATTGGCAGTCATGATAAAAGAGCTCACGAGTTCACCCCGTGAGTTTGTTTATTGCATGAAAGGATTTGCCCAGAAGCAAATTTTGGTGGTGATGAGAGCTTGTATTGACATAGAAAAAATTAAATGGGAATTTTATTGTCATAAAATATCAGGATTAAGCTAATCATACCCCAGCTGTCTGTGACAGAGAGAGGTTTATCAAAATATTGCAAAATTACAAGGTCGTGGAGCAGGGTTGGGTTTGGGGGTTTTTTTCTGTATCATTTTGATATTATATCAGACAAGCATCTATCTCAACAGTGCACTCAGTTGCAATCTTTAACAGATAACTGGGAAAATTCAGCTTTATGAACAGGAGAATATCAGCCATTAATCATTAATTATAAAACCTGAAGAGACAATACCATCAGGCTGACATTTTATACTGAGAGGAGAGCCATGAAACCATGGTGTGCACAATAAGTGGCCCTAATTATTGAAGGAGGTGCTTGGTGGGGTGGTTGATCTGTTCAGACAGTGCCACAGGAATCAGATTTGGGGCTGGTTTGAAGGAAAACAGGGCTCTGACAGCCAGGAGGGTGGGAAGAAGCTGGGAACAGCTGGAATGTGGGCCCCAACATCTCAAACTGCAATCCCAGGGGGGTTTGGGTTGGAAGACCTTAAATCCCATCCCATCCTGATGCTTTAGGATTTTAGCTTTTCTATTTTCCATATATCTGTAACCCTGCATTCTTTAGTGTAGAGCTCTGAACTCCACACCCAGGGCCAGCTGCTGCTTCCCCATTTTGGGCAGACACAACAATTCCTCTCCAGGAATTCCTGGCAATCAAGGACACCTCACTGCCTCAGGGCCCAGAGATGGAAACAAAAGTGAGTTGGGGGAGCAAAGTGGGGGTCAATGACTTCATTACCTGAAGGTGTAACTGGAGGATTAACCCCCAATATGCAAATGGCCCAAACTTATAAAAGTGTGAAACCTGTGACCCGTGGTGCAATTTGGGTGTAGCCCCTGGGGGTTTGGTCTGCCCCAAATGTACCTGAAGGTCCTTCAATAAATAAAACTGCTTTTTATTCCCTTAACTCTGTCTGGCCTCTGCTTTTAGGTGCCCCAAAAGGCATCAATCCCACCCCTGCCATGGCAGGGACACCTCCCACTGTCCCAGGCTGCTCCAAGCCCCATCCAGCCTGGCCTGGGACACTGCCAGGGATCCAGGAACAGCCACAGCTGCTCTGGGAATTCCATCCCAGCTCCTCCCCACCCTCCCAGGAACAATTCCCTCCCAACATCCCATCTAACCCTGCTTTCTGTCCATTTGAAGCCCTTCCCTGTGTCCTGTCCATCCATCCCTTCTCCAAAGTCTCTCTCCATCTCTCCTGCAGCTCCTCCAGGCCACACTGAGCTCACCCCAAAGCTTCTCCTCTCCAGGCTGGACAATCCCAATTCTCCAGCCTTTCCTCCCAGCAGAGCTGCTCCACCCCTCACATCATCCTGGTGCCTCCTCTGGAGTCATGCTTCAAATATTTCCATGAAAAACTCCAAAAAGTTCCGTTTTCTCATGGAAATCACGTTGCAGTCGGTCACTTTTAAAGCAATTCCCCCTTGTCCTAAACCACAACATTCCCAACTTCCCTGACTGCCAACACACCCCTGCCCTTGTACCACGTGTTTATAACACACAAAGTTCCTGGTGTGGGTACCTGGGAAAGGTCCTGCCCCACCTCCCTCCTCAATCCTCATCCAGAACCTTCCTCTCTGTCCCACCCGTGCCAAAGGCAAGGCTTGTCCTCTGAAGGAGAAAAAATAAATTAAGGAAATTGAAGGAAAAAAAGCCACCCTCAGATAGGGAAGTGTCTTTCATGCTCTGGAAGCTGAATTTAGAGACTTCCTTTATCTGGGGTTTTTGTCCATCCCAAAGTCTCAATTTGTTTTTCCCTGATTGTTTTCTAACTTTTCCAATTATCTCAGGGGGGCATCAATTTGTTTTCAAAGTCAGGCATTAATTTGAAACAACACTTTGAGCAATCCTGCTTGTTCCTTTCTGAAGGTCTTTTTAATGGCACAAGCATCTGCATAGCCCATCAATCTTCCCTCCTGGATATCTGGAGAGCCATCTCTGTCCTTACAGAAAGGCTGCTCCAGGAGTATTTATTAATTCCAAAAGATTCAGATATCTCATTATGCCTTACCTGGAGAGCCTCTTGCTGGCTGGGGACACATGGGGAAAGTTTTGCTGCAGTTGTCTCTAACTTGACTTTTTTCTCTCTCAAAAATTACCCCAGAACGCCACAGATTTAATGGAAATAATTGTAAATAATGCTGATTAACAGTAATATAATTTTAGTGGGCCTGAGGTGTCTTGGGAGAGAATATTCCATAGAGCTGGGCTCTCCTTTAGGGATAAGGAGAATAATTTCCTTGTATTTGTAGCCTGTGAAATCCTACAGTGCTTATTTCAGATATTAATTGGGATTATCCAGGCAATTCTCTCTGCTGGCCTTAACTGTTGATAACTGAGTTTGTTACTGAGCAAAGATTTGCTGGACAGTGGAAAAATGGGATCAACAGCTTTTAACCCTCTCCAAGGGATGGACTTGGCTGCTCTCCTCCCATTCTGCTCTCTCTGCCCAGAAATAATCAAATATTTCCACACCTTTTCTATTCTTCTTTACCAAAATTTGAGAATTGAGACAAAATCAGCAGGATATCAACACCCTGAACAACCCAAAGTTTTCCAAATGCTTCCAGGGAGACACTTCTGTCTCCCTGAAAATATCCACTGTGTTTTTCTTGAATTAATCTTTTAAAGAACCACAACTTCCTCAAGAAAAAAGTCACTGAATGCTTGGGATAGTTTGGATCTGCAATGAATCTCTCCAGAAATTATAGACAACTCCTTAAAATTATTGTGGAAAAGGAATCCCAGAGCTTGCAGAGTCCACCCCAACCACACCATCCCCTCAAGCCCTAAATGAAACAGCTCATTACTAACTCAATAATTAATTACAGTATTTTCTAAGACTTTCCCCTTATAGCATTAAGGAAATGAAACAGAACGAGAAAGAGGAGAGGAAAATCATTTCCACCATCCCCTTATTAAAGTTTCTACTGCAACACTCCAGGTGTTATTAAAATACAACAAAAATGCAAAAGGTCAGATGTGAGAAGGAAATATGGAAGGACTGTACTTGAAAAACCAAAATATTAAGCAGCTGATGCAGGAGATGAGTCAGAACACTGAATAAACTTGAATTGTGTATTGGGAGGGCAATACCCCCAATTTTTAACTTATTTGAGCCTCAGGATTATTATTTAAATTTGGGATCTTTTTCTTTATGATAAAATTAATGAAACATCCAATTTTTCCATGGTAATTATGCAGAGTGTTACCAATAACCAGGAAATCAAAGGGACATTTCCTGCTTGGTTTCCCACATTGGTTACTCTGTTTCAGGTCAATAACTGGGCTCCAAACTGAAAATGAACATTCAAAATCTGTTTACAATCGTATTTTAATTAAGGAAAGCACCTTACAGATGATTAAATATAGCTAATCACAATTTATGGTTCCAAGGAAACCCTCACTCACAAAAAATCAGTGAGCTTTGTATGTTTTAGAAAATGGCACATTTAAATAATAGTTAAAATATAAACAAGATTATTAAATCAGCACCACTTTAAAAAGTAATAAATATACACATTAATATATTATAATAAATTATATATATTTCATAATATAATTTATTATAAAAATATATTATACATATTGTTCTATATATTATTTATATTTATACTTATGTAATTTCTATTTGTAATTTATATAATATATAATTATAAATAATAAATTTTATATAATTTATTTCTATTCTATAATATAAAATTATTAAATTTTAAATAAAATTGATTTAAAATACAAATGTATTTGAGAAGTAATAAATATACACATGCTAATAAACATACACATTAACCAAGTTTATCATGGAATACCCCAAAAGTGCTGGAAAATTATCACAACTCACCCTCCTGGACCAGGTCAAAAGCTGGCATTTCTCTAAGTTAAATAATTCACTTTTCACACCTCTGCCACTTTTTAACCCTAAAACAGCAGCTGAGAGTTGGGGCTGGAAGCACAAAACCCTTCTTGCCTTTACCTCAAACTCCACCTCATCCCAAAAGCCACTACTGAGGCTTCCCTTTAATTTCTGGCTGCATTAAAGAAATTTAATCAGGCCACAATTGCAGGAAGCTGAAAACTGCAATTGGTTGAAATTCAGTTTAAACCCTCCTCACCTTGCATTAAATCCCAGTTCTGTTGCATTAATGGTGAGTGATCACTGAGTTGCATTTATTGGCTAAATCAGCCCAGGGACATTAGCACCAAATTAATTTCAGCCAATTTGGGGACATATTCTGCTTCCTATTACAGGGTGCTGACTGCAGGGGAGCAGCACAATTTCCCTGGATTTGTCTGGGAATCTTGCTCTTTTTCCTGGGATGTGAAGTGCCACCACTCAGGTGCTTCCTCACCACCTGGGAAACACAGAGCAAATTAAAGGGGCTCCAGCTTCCTCAGAAATCTGAGTTGTTTTCCCCTTTTCAGGGAAATATTCTCATTTCTGATAATGAATTTAAACCAATCTCAGAAAAATCATTAATTAAATAAGCAGGGGGGATAAGCATGGTGAGGTTAATCAGTGAATTTGTCCTGATCATTTGAAATGCTGCTTTTTTTTCTTTTCCTCTTTGCAACCGTTACAATTCCAAAGAAAATTATTGCAGCTTCATGGGGGAGAAATCTTTCTACTGGGAGATTTTCAAAACCAGATTTAAACTGGATCTTGGGAGGGAATTGAGGAGGGGCTGGGATGGAATTCCCAGAGCAGCTGTGGCTGCCCCTGGATCCCTGGCAGTGCCCAAGGCCAGGTTGGACACTGGGGCTGGAGCACCTGGGACAGTGGGAGGTGTCCCTGCCATGGCAGGGATGGAATGGGATGGGATTTCAGGTCCCTTCCCACCCAAACAATTCCATAAAATGTAGAAATATCAGAGAAAGTATGAACCTGCCCTTGTAGAAACCAACATAATAAGAAATCTTATTATTATTTTGATTTATCTGAGCACATGGACGGCTCCTGACCCAAATCACTTCTTGGAACAAAATAAAATACAACTTCCCATGGCATTAAGAACAACCATCACAAAGATAAGAGAAAAAAGTTATTTTTTCTTGTTAAAATGCGGATGTAATTTTACATTTTCTCATGGCTGAAGCCTGAGAGTCCATTTCCTAGGAGTATTTTTTATTCCATTAAAGCTCTCCCTATGCCTGCACACACTGATGCATGAATGCAGTGGTTTGGGATGTTATTACATTCCAACAGCTGCTTGCTACTTTTCATCAAAAAGGGACAGACAGTGGAAATAACATTTTTTGGGGGGGGGGAAATCCCAAACCTGGAGAATATTTTGATAACTGTGGTTGTCAGGTATTTTACCTCTGGAAGTGAAAGGGGTTTCAACAAAGGGCAACAGAGGAATTGTGAGGGCATCGCCATGGGATGACACGTTGGGAAAGTCAATCTTTCATCAGGAGGGCTGGGAAAAATGTCAAATTCAAAGGCTCCAGTTTTGCAAGATATGGAGAATGACCTAAAATTAGGGACTGGGACTTTGCAGCTTCCCAGGCACATCGTGTGCCAAAGAAGATGTCACAGTCAGCAAAAATATGCTCAAACTGCAACGAGAGTCTGAATGGAACCACTGCAGGAGGAACTCCATCCACACCACCCTCCAGCCTCAGGCAAACTCAAGGATTTCAACATCCCTGGAAGTGTCTAAGGCCAGGCTGGAAGGTTTGGAGCAACCTGGGATAGTGGAAGGTGTCCCTGCCCGTGGAACTGGATGAGTTTTAAAGTCCCTCCCACCCCAAACCCTTCTGGTTTCCATGATTCCATGGTTCTTCCATGATTTCATGATTCCATGATCCTTGTACTTTCCCATGCCTTGTACTTGCCCATGTAACATCAGATATCCTGGCACAACATCCCTCTCCCACCTGGATTTGGTATTTTTAAGGACATCCCTGCAATACACACATGTGAAGTTATATATTATTTTTGTTTTCCTTGCGGATTTGAGGGTAGAATGGTAAAGTTCAGAAGAGAAGCCTGGACTGATTCCAGGCTGTATTTTCCTGTTACCAGTATGAGTTCCTTACTCCTCATCCATAATTCCAGCAGGAGGGACAATGTAGAAAGTACAAGAAAAATCCTGCAAAGTTTCTCTCTGTGAGGAGAATCCATTTTCCCTCCTCTCACACAGAAAATGTTTATCCCACAGAAGGCTGAAGGCATTGGCTAAGCAGAAAAAGCTCCTGCTCATCCCAGCTATTGGAGTGATGGAAAATGTGGTGTCAGGAAGAAAATTTGCTGGTGTTCTCCTAATTATGCAAAAATGCTTCCTCATCACTGTGTTCACTCTGTTAAAAGTCAGCTTGCAGCTCTAATTGTTCCTTTGGGCTCCCCAGAGATTGGGATGCTGCTCCCTCCCTGCCATCCCAGCTCGGATCCCGCTGTCTCCAGAGGAAATTCCAGGTTGTTCTGCAGTCAGGGAAGGTGGCAGTGGGAAGGAGCTCTACCCTTGGTCCCCACACCCTCACACTCCTTCAAGTCCCTGGGAAGGAGCAGCAGCACAAAGGGAATGATCATTTTCTAAATCAGACTTGAAGTGGGGGGATAAACAAATCCAAATCTGGAATTTTTCAGCGAGAGGAAGGAAAGTTGTAAGAGATACTGAATTACCAGAGCATCTGAGGATGGAGAGCAACAGATAAAACAAACTGAGAGCCCAGCCCCAGCTTGGTCCCCATCCCCTGAACCCCAGCATGGATTGTGCTGCCTGATTGGGACACTGGAATAAATCAGGACATTTTTATCCATGTGCTCCCTTCGTGAATTCAGAGCATTGTGGAGGAAACCTCTTATCCATGACAAACACAGGGAGTTGGGCTGGCTGAGGGCTGGACATGGAAATAAATGTATTTTTACCCTGCTGTTGGCTCAGGCTCAGGCTTTGCCATCTGGAGCAGCAAATATTTCATGTGAAGAGGGCTCTTGACCGGGCTTGGATCATCGAGGATTAGACTGGAAAGGTTTGGCAGCAAATCTCCATGAGGCTGCTCCCAGGAATGACTTCAGCAGGCCTGGGGAGAAGGGATGGAGATTCAGCACCCCTGGGACTCCCAATCTGCCAGGGATACCTGTGGCCAGAGATGGAGAAGTGCTGATATTCCAGCTAAATTTGGGGTTTTTTAAATGGAGGCTGTAATTGAAAGAACAGCTCTTTATATTCCTGATAATATTGGTGGCACCCAGCTCGGGGCTGGAATAAAAGAGCTGCAGTTTACCCAGGGAGAGCCCTGCTCAGCATTCCCTGCTGCCAGAAATTCCCATTGTCTCCAGCAGGAGCTTTGCCTGCCTCAAACAAAAGGAATTCTGAATAGGGACAGAAATAACTCAGCACAATCCCAGGCTCTCCATCATTCCCCTCTCCCCGAGGCCATGGGGCACAACCTGCCCTGTTCCTGGGAATTCCTGCAGATATCCCACTTGTATCCCAGGTTTCCCAACCACCACCACCTGCAGCTCCACGGGAACACCCAAGGGGGATGAGCTGGGACCTCAGTTTGGGCCACAATTGTTGTTATTTGGGGTAATATAATAATATAATATTATTATTGAAGTGTCCAAGGCCAGGTTTGGAAGGGCTTGGAGTAACTTGGGATAGTGGAAAGTTCCTACCCATGGAACTGGAATTTTTTCAGGCCCTTTCCTGTTGCAGAAAGATAGAAAAATTATAAAAAAAAGCCATTTAAAATAAAGCCTGCTCTGGCTGGCCTGTCATTTCTTTTAAGTTAAGCTAGCCCTCTGCAAGTTCCCATGTGAAAGCAATCCTGGTGTGAGCAGTTCATTAACATAACAATCTATTCCTGGGTAAAAAACAGCCAGCACCTGTATAAACTGTTTTTACACTGTTAGAAAAATGAAAACTATCTCTCACAAACAACTTTTCAGCAGGTACACACTGGGGTTTGAATGACCAGTTAATCCAGAATAACAATTTGTTACTCACCAATAAAGTGATTGGCAAGAAAGCTCCTGACCAGCTGGAGTCACCCACGAGGTCTGTAAAACTGGATAAAAAGGAGTTATGTGAATAAAGAATGGGCTTTTTCCACCATGAAGAAAATGGTGTCTGTGTGATTTATTCCCATACTTCCCAACCCAAACTATTCCATGGTTCCATATAATAATGACACATTCCAATGAGCATGAAGTTGGTGAGGAGAAGAGGATGAAAAGCTGGAGAGGGAAATGATGGCAGGGTTTGCCTTTCCCTGTGTCAGCAGCTGCAGTGTGGACAAATCCCAAGGGAATTTTTTAAAAAAATGAAAAGGAAAATTGCTAGCAATAAGATCATAATCTGGAAACATCTCAGAGCTGAGAACAATCCATACAAATGTTGTGTTAAATCAAGCAGCCAGAGCTCCCTCTCTTTATGGAAATCATCCCCAAACAGGGGCTGTGTCATCCCTGCTGCTCCAGTTCTCCCAAGGAAAACTCCAGAGGTGATTTATCATCCTTATCCACATGTCACACAGGCAGAGGTGCATTTAGTGTTTGCTTCCCAAACTGGGGTGGGATTTCCTTGGAAGGTGCAGATGAGAACAGGATTCAGTTATCCTCTGGGAATGGAGGAAACAAGAAAAACTATTAAAAAATAACTCCCTGATTCCCCCAGGATTTGTCTTTCTTTTCTTTAAGCCATTCTAAGACTGAAGAAATTCCATATTCTATAAAAAGTCATTCAGTGAGTCTTTATTTTATTGTTTTGAGTCATTCTCTTTCAAAATACCATTTTTGTTAAAGCCAAATGTTCAAGTTTCAATTCAAGGCCCATTTAAAAAATGGGACTTTTTTTTTTCTTTTTAAATAGGAAAGAGAAGAAAAGGAAAAGGAAAAGGAAAAGGAAAAGGAAAAGGAAAAGGAAAAGGAAAAGGAAAAGGAAAAGGAAAAGGAAAAGGAAAAGGAAAANATGTATATATATATATATATATATATATATATAACATATTATATAATATAAATAGATATAAATATATAGAATACATTGCATAATATAATAATATATGACTTGAGATATATATAAGTATACATATATAGAGTATATTGCATAATATAATTATATATAATCATAATTTCACATCAGATTTTTACCCTGACAAGAAGAGCTTTTGTAGTAAGAGTATTCCTTTTTTTATTTTTTCCCCTTTTTTCCCCTCCTTTTCCCTCTTTCTCCTCATTTTTTTGTCTTTTCTTTCCCTTTTGTCCAGGACATTAATTAGGATAAGGATAATCACTGGTTTCCACTATGGTGAGGAGTTTCAGGATCTTTACCATGCCTCCCCCTCTCTCCCAACTCAGCAGTAAATCCTTCCACCATTGACAAGGCCTAACAAAATGCAGAACTCTTTTCATAATTGTTGGGAAGTTAGNAAGGAAAAGGAAAAGGAAAAGGAAAAGGAAAAGGAAGTTTTCTTCCCCTTTTCCCCAATTCCCTAAATTTTATTGCTGTAAATGAATGTTTACATCTTACACTTAATATCAAGGTAGGATTTAATGCAGAATTAATGGGATGTATAGCCAACATTCTGCCTCCAGCAAAAAAATCCCAATTATTTGCCTATTTTTCACTTCTCATTAATTTTAATTTTGCTGTCCTGGAATTATAAAATGGGTGCTGAGATTTGTAACAATTTTGGGAATGAATTAATAGACTTGGGATTTGAATTTTTGTGGGGGTGCTGATGATTGAATAAATTCATGTATATATATATAACATATTATATAATATAAATAGATATAAATATATAGAATACATTGCATAATATAATATTACT
>VZRH01000910.1:407574-424606 GCA_013397555.1 Urocynchramus pylzowi
ACTTGAGATATATATAAGTATACATATATAGAGTATATTGCATAATATAATTATATATAATCATAATTTCACATCAGATTTTTACCCTGACAAGAAGAGCTTTTGTAGTAAGAGTATTCCTTTTTTTATTTTTTCCCCTTTTTTCCCCTCCTTTTCCCTCTTTCTCCTCATTTTTTTGTCTTTTCTTTCCCTTTTGTCCAGGACATTAATTAGGATAAGGATAATCACTGGTTTCCCCTATGGTGAGGAGTTTCAGGATCTTTACCATGTCTCCCCCTCTCTCCCAACTCAGCAGTAAATCCTTCCACCATTGACAAGGCCTAACAAAATGCAGAACTCTTTTCATAATTGTTGGGAAGTTAGAGCCCAATCAAATTTCCAGCACGGTCCCATCACTGAGGAGCAACAATTGCACAGCAATTTTGGAAATTGAAATTTTTTTTTTCCCATTTCCCATCATTTCCTGTCTTTTTATTGTAATGGGTGAGTGTGGCATAGCTCAATGCTGATGTGAAAGCACCACCATTCACTTTTCCTCTTTTATTGGGAATTAAAATTTTGTTTGAGATCAAGTTATTACTTTATTATTCAAATCCTGCCACTTTAAATGAGAAGAGGGGAATATTTGCCCTTTTTGTTCACATTTTGCAGGAAATTTGGGCTTTTCCCATGTTAACTTCCCAGAGTTTAGCCTTGTTTATTTTCAAGTAGAGAGATTCTAAATTTACCTTAAAAAAATATTTGGGAGCTGCATTTCCCCTTCCAAGCAGTTTCAGTTCCCAGCTCACACAAGTTCTGTAGTTTTATATTAAATCCTTCAACTCAGACAAGGTGGGCTTCTGTTTTCAGATGGTTTCTCCTGCTTTTTCAAAAAGAAAACATAAATTAAGTGCTGCAGTTGGGTCGGGAATGTCCCGGGCTGTCGGTCCTTGGGGTCCAAGTGCCATCTTGTGTTCACACACTGCATTTCAGGAATTTTTCCCCTCCCAAATTCCTCAAAACCGCAGCTCCTGCTCTCCATGGAAATGCTTGGAGGGGTGTTTGTATCGTTCAACACTGAATTATTGGCAAATTGAAACACCAGCAAAGCCATTTCATAATAAATAAAGTTGGAGATCTATAAATATGAGCTGTTTGCACAATGAATTCTTGGGGTTTACTGTAAAATCCACTTCCAGTTCCTCCAGTGGGAAGCAGGTCTGGCTGTGCCATCACCCTCCTCATCTCTCTCCCAACAGGATGAATCTCAGGGGAATAAGACTTGCTCAACTTTTTTATTTTACCAGAAATTTTATTTTATTTTTATTTTAGCAGAAATCAGGAGTTGGAAATTGTGGGTTTGCAGAAAAATGATGGGGTTTTAACACCAAACTGCTCAGGAATTAAATTTGGATTTCCTGGAAAGGCACAGCTGAGATAAATTTAAGAAGGCAGAAAAGCTGAAGGGCTGATCTGGAGATATTTATAAAGTTTAAAGAAAAATGTTTCAATATTTAATAATGGAGCTACATTTTTAAGGAAATAAATTGAAAACTAAATCAGAGTTGGGATCACATGGAATATCTGAGAGCCAGGATGTGCCCCAGGTCCTGGAATTCAGCTGTTGATGCAAAATCACCTCTCAATTTACCACGACTTCCACGGAGGGGAAGCAACATCAGAACATTCCAGACTGAAAAAATGTCCAATTTGATTGATTAATTCAGCCCTAATTGAATATAATCCACTACAGGTATGCTATGGTTCTACAAAATTCTGTGTCAGGATGAGCAGTAACAGGTTTAAAACAAATAATTTCCAGAAATAAAATAATTAAATTGAATTTGAAACCTAAATCTCTGAAAATAATCCACATAGGATGAGCTCTGCTCAGCTGGAATTTCTCTGCTGTTTTTCCCTTCTCTCCACTCTGTTTTCTCTCATTTTGTCTGTATTTAAAGATGATATCCCTAATTTTATTATTAAAAGATTAATTTGCCTGGCCCATCAGTAAGGCAAGAACCACCTGGAATGCTCAAATTCCCATTAAATCCCCACTTTCCCAGTGGCTTCCAGGAGGTCTGGGCAGTCACATCCCACCCCAGACACTGCAGGATTCATGGAGAGCTTCCTTCTCCCTTCACCTGAGTGAAATAAGACTGAAACCAAGGGAAGATTTACAATAGAAATGAAAATGAAACTGTAAATTGTTTTCTCCCAGGCTTCAGTGAGCATGCAAGGCACTGAGGAATAATCATTGGAATTATGTCTGCTCAAATTCCAAACACAAGCAGAGAGCTACCACACGTTTTCCTCAAAAAAAAAAAAAAAAAAAAAAAAAANAAATGCCCTAATGGATAAAAAAGTATTTTTCAGCATTCCAAAAAAAAAAAAAAGAAAAAAATCAACACCCAAAAAAAGTATCTGGAGTGTTTGCTTTCAAAGCATTTAATCTTTTACCTCTGCAGAAAAGATGTTTTCTCTCCATTTACATACCCAGAACAATAATAAACCTTTTTATCTGAGGGGAAATAAGCATTAAAAATGTGTCACAATTAATCCTTAATCCTTTTAAGAGTCCTTCTAAGGCAAATGGAATCTCTGGGGATTGAAGGAGCACTTGTTACTCCCTCTGCAGGGTCACCAGGAGGAGTTGGGTTAATGCCAATTCATCAGCCAGGAATGCACATTCCCAGAGGGATGATTTCTTCCAGGATCCAAAGGAAACTACGAGGAAGATGGAGAGGAAATGGGGAGACACTGCAAAGGGGGAAAGGCTGTCAGAGGTGGGGCAGGGATCTGCTGTTCCCTGGGCAGTTTTTCCTTTATCTCTCCCCCAGCCCACCCTCCCTCCAGGAGATCTCTGCTGTCCATGGCCACTGAGTGTCCCTGCAGGGCTGATCAAATTCCAGCATCCCATGGGAGAGGCTCTGCCCAGGGGAGGAGCCAAGCATTCCTACCTGGATCCAATCTGGCACCTGGAGCACCCCAGCAGCCTTTGCCCCCTGCATTCACAGAGGAGCAGCTTTCTGCTCCCCTGCATTCCCAGAGGAGCCCAGGCCCATCTCCAGCAGCCCTGGAGCTCCAGAGGAAAACTCCCCTCCTTGTCCAGGATCCCTGCTCCAGCAGAGCCACAGCTGGCACTGCAGGAGGGCTGAGCCACCCTGGGATGGGACTGTGCCACCAGCCTGACCCACAGCTGGCACTGCAGGAGGGCTGAGCCACCCTGGGATGGCCCTGCTGCCACCAGCCTGACCCACAGCCTGTCAGCTCCTGCTCTCACTCTGGCAGTGTTATTTTTTTATTTTAATTTTCCTAATGAAGAAATATTATTCCCATTCCCATATCTTTACCTAAGAGCCCCTTAATTTCAAAATTATAATAATTCAGAGGGAGGGGGTTTACATTTTCCATTTCAAAGAAGGCTCCTGCCTTCCTTAGCCGACACCTGTTTTTTCAAACCAAAAGACCCAGATTTGTTCATTCCCTTTTCCTGCTCAATCCTGCCAAAATGCAGCTCCACATTCCCTGCCCTGAGCTGCAGTGACAGACTGACAGGTGCTGTCAGCGAGGGGCCGGCCACAGCGGGACAGGCTTGGCTTTCCATGGAATTCAGGAAGGCACAAAAGCAAGACAAAGCAGCAGCACGTGCAGCTCCAGGAGGCCTTTGGCAAAGCAGCCTTGGAAATGCACAATTCCAGAATGTTTGGTTAGGAAATGAAGAGCATTGTCCAAAGAGTTGTTTTTAATTTGCTGTCACAGACCTGGATATTCTCACTGCTTGGGAAATGGGTGCTACCAAACCCTCACCTTGTGGCTCATGTGGGGTTTGGGGTTTATTGTGAGTTTGTGGTTCATGTGAGGTTTGTGGTTTACTGAGACTTTGTGGTTTATTGTGAGGTTTGGAGTTTATTATGAGTTTGTGGTTTATTGTGCTCAGTAATCCGAACCCTTCAACCTCCTGCAGGTTAAAATGTGGTACAAAAGAATAATTTAGCCACTTCAGTACAAAGCTGTGGCTTAGCATTTACTGCCACTTCATTTAAGTGTTTGTTTGCATGCAGAAAATGCTGATTAAAAGGTAATAACTCCTTCCACAAGTTCAGAGAAACACTGTGGGGTTGGACTGGAAGGGACCTCAGAGCCCATCCAGTGCCACCCTGCCATGGGCAGGGACACCTTCCACTGTCCCAGGTGGTTCCAAGCCCTGTCCAGCCTGGCCTTGGACACTGCCAGGGATCCAGGGGCAGCCACAGCTTCTCTGGGAATTCCACTGCAGTCCCTCCCCACCCTCACAAGGAGGAATTCCTTCCTTTTTCTCTTCCAGCCCTCTCCTCTGCCAGTTTGAAGCCATTCCCCTTGTCCTGTCACTCCATCCCTCGTCCAAATTCCCTCTGTAACAGCCAAGCTGTAAAACAGCAATGCTGGGACCCTCCCTGGCTGAATCCTGCTGGGAATCAGTGCTCCTGAGCTTGGAGGAGCTAATCCTTAAATATTATCCAGCTTTCCTCCCTGCAGGCCTTTATCCCAGGCTGCTGAACCAAGCAGATCAGTTTATCAGCTCAGTTATTATCAAAAGCAATAAACAATGCTGTTTGCACTGTAAATAAAAGAGAAAAGCAGCAGATAACAAAATCTCCTACTTGAAAATAACAGAAAACTGAATTACAATTGTTCCTGCACAGTCCTAATCCTCTCAGGACTAATGAAGCCCCAGCCATTCCACATCCCAGCCCAAAAGTGCCAATGTCAAGCAGAGATTCCCATGCCTGGAGCTCAGCCATGCAGGCAGAGGTTCAGGACATCCTAGCACAAGCATTTAACAGCACATTTTCCCATTATCTCTTGCTTTTTGTGTCTTTTTCCCATAAAATTCACATTTAAACTCCAGCCATCAGCTGCTTCTCCCTGAGGGGGGACCAGGAATCAGCAGCCTCATGAAGAGAACCTGTTCCCTGGGAAAACAGCATATTCTCTGAGGGGGAAAATGGATGAAAAGAAGAAATCCTCACAAGAGATGGCGAAGAAAATCCTTGTTATTCCTCATACATTGCAGTCCTTGTTCAGTGTCTCCTGGATGAAAAGTTAAACTTGACCTTTGTGTTCCTGCCAAGGTCAGCAAGTGCTGCTCCTGCAGCTCAGACTTGCCTGGGGCCTGCTTTACCTCACACAGCAAAAAATTTCATATAAAGAGTCTCAAAACTTCAAGAAAAGGAGGAGAAATTAAAAAGTTTGGGCCAGTTTTCCATAATTTTCATTTTTCCCTGCTCTTCCATCCATCTGGTGGGAATCCTTTGTTTGCAGTGGTGGAAATGTGGGTTTGGAGAGGCTGTGGGAGATGTTTCCCAAGGATTCTGCTCCAAACCAGCCCTGTCCTCCATCACCCTCCAGAACTGATCCCTCTGAATGTGTTATCCTCATTCTTTTTTGTCCAAAACACAGAAAATTGGGTTACATCCCACTCTCCAAAGCAGCTTCCAGTGGGTTACATCAGCCAGTCCATGCCTGAGTTTAAAAGTGAATTTCTGTAGCCAAAGCAGGACACAAAAACATTCCCATGCTGAGCTGCACGCAGGAAAAACACAGCCCAAGGAACTTTAATAAAGAGCTGCGCTCCAAAACCATTATTTTTATATTTAACTAGGGCTTCATAATGTCATTAAAAATTTAGGTCAAGCACACCATGTCCAAAGGTTCTCAAGGAACATGAGGATAAAATTATCTGCCAGGAATTGATGTCCACTGTTGGGCAGCAGCAGGTAGCAGTTAATTGAAAAGTGCCTTATCTCTAATTATTCTGCTCCATCCTCCTTAGCAGCCCCATTAGAGTGAATACACAAGAAACAGCCTTAAATACTCTCAAACCTGATGTAAAAAAGAATATTTGGGAATGGTGATACTCTTATTTTAATCCATGTTTTCCAGAGGCTGCTCTGCAAAGCCCTTTTTTTAGGCTATACCCGTGATGTTTTCTGAGGCAGGCCTACACATTCCACGATGTTGCTCCCACAAATATAAAATTTAAATTGACTTTAGCTTGGGTGGGTTTTTTTGCCTCTACTTTTTCTGAGTTAGAGCATTACTATATTCCCTGCAAATAAAAAGGGGTTTATGGCTGGAGGTGTTGCAGCTCATTGCAGTAACTCTGAGATGCTCCACAGCCCCTAAAAGTGCAAAACCATTCTCAGCCTTTCCGTGAATTCCTTTAGAGATTCCCAAGGCCATTCTGATCCAGCAGAAGCAGATGGCCCTTGGCTACAGGAATGACTCCAACCCATAGTTTCCCATTTCATCATTGCAAAGTTCAGGCCTAAGGAATTGCTTTTTCCCTTGTTAGGAAGAGCTGCAACTTCTCCTTAACCCCTCCTCTCACCCCAAAACCAACATTTCGCTTCATTCCAGCTGCTCCTTCCTTCCCCAGTTTTGTTTCCAGATGAAATTCCCACAAAACCAGCAGCATTTTAATGTCCCTGTGGCTTTTCCGTGCTGGGGACAGCTGGTGGCAGCTCCCCATGGCATTTGCCACACACGATCAAGGAATTCCAGAGTGGTTTGGGAGGGACTCAAGGGATCATCCTGTGCCACCCCCAGCTATGGGGACACCTTCCACTACCCCAGGGTGCTCCAAGCCCCATCCAGCCTGGCCTTGGACACTTCCAGGGATTCAGGGACAGCCCCAAGAGGTGTGAGAGGATGTGGGACATCAATGAGGACAATTCCCAACGAGCAGCACACAGAGCCCTTCACCCAGCAAAAATCCTTCAGATAAAATTACCAACATTTCCAGGCTGTCCCACTCAGCTGCACAGCTTTTTCTGGAAAAGGGGAATAAAATCCCCAAAATCACCTGTAAAATGAAAAATCAGCTTAAAAACCACCCCCAAGGCAGCTCTGCTTTTCCCCACAGCATTTATGGGAATATTATACCTCATCCCATGAGCTGGAGAGAAAAAACTGCTTTAATTACACAGAGCACATCCCTGCTTCCTCCAGCATGCTAGGCAGGGCTTTCCCAGGAATTCCCCCCGAGCCCTGCCATGCTCTGCTGCCCTGTTTGGTGCCAGCTCTGAGTCTGCAGATGCATTTCCCTGGTGCTGCAGCAAAAACATCTGCAAAGGCAGAGAGATCTGCCCTCCCCTGCTGAGGGAGAGTTCCCAGGAGGAGAGAATCCCAACCAAATTCTCTCCCAGGAGGAGAGAATCCCAATTAAATGTGGCTTTTCTTGAGGGGATCAGGTGAGTGTAACCTTTTCTGGCTGCAGCTCAGCAAAAATGACTCTTCTCAGACTCCAAAATGAGGGCAAAATTTCCCAACAAACTTTGTCATTGCAGAGGGAAGACGAGAACTGAAACTAAATATTTTTTATTTTCCCAAATTCCCAGTGTGGGCATTTGTCCCAAATTCCTTTTTGTGGCAGCCATGTGATCTGGGGGTCTCCTATCCTTGAGAGTTCCATCTGGAATAAATAACATAAAACAAAATTTTATTTTATTTATTCCAGCAGAATAAACAGATTTTTCCAGTCTATCAACATATCTATAAGTGTTTATCAGGATCTCTCTTGATCGATATGGTGATATGGATTGAGAGCTGAGGATAAAACAGCCCCAGCAGTTTAAAGTGAGATTATTCTCACATTAAAACCCCTCTTTAAAACAGGGATCATTCTCCCAGCTCTGCCTTAACAAAACTCTGTGGCAGTGACAGAGGGAAAACTTGGAGGCTGGAAAACAAGATCATGGAACGATGCTGAGTTAGCAAGAGCATAAAGCAAAACACGATAACTGATTTTCCAATTGCATTTAATTTGGGGAGTTTAAGACTTAAATAAAGAGAAAATCGTGGAAACTTCTTGGAGCCAGAAGCCATTAGCAGACTCTAACTCTATATTAGTTTAAAGGGATTCTGTCAAGTGCATTTTGAGCCTTTTAAATTTTTTTTTTCCATGTAATTAATGTCCCTGCAACATTAGTTCCAGTGTCTTTGAAGCTGGAAAATGGTGTTTGCTTCCTTCTCTTCCCTGACATTGCACCTCCCCTCACAGCTCCTGTGGAGACTCATTCCAGCTCTGGTTGGATTTATTTATTTGGCCCCAATGATATTCCTGATTCCTGCCTTCCCACAGATCTGAGGGATGTAAAGCATCCTCTCCTGGGGTTTGGGACACTGACAAACTCAGCTGGTGCCATTCAGAAAGGTGAAACAACATTTTGGGGTTCTGTTTGGGCCAAATCTCTTTTAGAATTGTTGGGGAAAGTATTAATACTGACAAATTTCATTAAGAAAAAAATATTTATTGGTTGATCCTTATTTTCCTCTCATTAAGCTGACCATCACTGCAGCTGGTGGGATACAGAGAATTAAGGAGCAGCTTCAGGTGCCTGAGTTCCATAAGTTCCCAAGCAAAATTCCTTCATCTGGGGAAATTCTGATTAGTTAAATCCAGAAAAACCTGCTGAAATTCCAACTGATGCACTCAGATGTGTCCAAGCAGCGAACCCACTACTTTTCCAGAGTTAAGGACCAAGCCTTGGAAGTTAAACCTGGATGTAAATAAGTTTTGCAGTAATTAGCATTCCAAATGTTCTGTGGCAATTCTGCCTGGAACATTGTGTTATCACTCTCCTGCTTTTAACATGGCTTTGGGGGAAAATAAACACCTCCAAAACGTGGAGACTAAGCTTAAATTCCTTATTTTTGCCATGGATTTGGAGGTCCCTTCAGTAGAGGATTTTGCTGCCTCCGTGAGAGAAGTGCAAAATTGTGTTAACAGAAGTTTTCCTTTCCTGAGCATCTTCCCATCAGGGACATTTCAGTTCTTGTTCCACAGTGGGACACTCTGGGATCAGTGCAGATTCCAACTGCCAGGAAACACTGGAATAACCTGTGTTTACATCACCAAGTTGAATTATTCAGACAGCAAAACAACCTGGAAAAGCCATGAAAAGCAGAAATTCCTTGGTGCCCCGGGTGTGCTGCTCCCTTTGGAAGGAGATGGGCCCAGTTAGATTATCCAAATATCAAGAATGATCCAGGAAAATTATAATCCTATTTAGACTTCTGATGCTTTTATGGTACTTAAAGAATTAAAAAAAATGCTGTGCACTAAGTTAGCACAATTTATCTGCCACAGACTTCATATAATTCATTTTATAACATCAATTCACACGGAAATCTCTCTCAAGCCAAATTGCTTTGAATGATTTTAAACCTCTTGATTTTTCTGGTAATCATTTATTAACCACAACAATTTTTTTTTTTTTTTTAAAAAGCCCTCTCATTTAGAGCTTGTTTTATGTGAAATACTTGCAATATTTTTGAAGATCTTATAGAACCAGCCCCACTGCAGCCACTTTTTCCATCCATGCAGGAACCACTGGGCTCCAGATGGGCTCTGACCTAAATCCTTCAGTGGTCAAACTCCCAGGGCTTCTTCTGAGTCCTTCTCAAAGTCACTTTGTAAACACTGGTGCTTTAAATGAGCATTTTAAGGGACATTTTCCACAGGGTCACAAGTGGCCTGAGCCTTTGCTTTAAGCCAGAACTTGGCATGTGAGATATCTTCAGCAGAGAATATTTTTTCCCCAGCAAAACTCCGATTCCCTCCTTCCCCTGGTGTCCAAAATTGATGTTGGCAGTTTTGTGCTCTGAGTAAGAAGCAGAGTTTATCAGTTTAAGTGACTTCAAAAAGCTGGGATGAGCATCTTTGATAACACACAAAAATTACCAGGCTGCTCAGCACTGACAGGCTCAAATTTGCAGCCACACAGAGAAAATTCTCAGCTCTTTCTAGTTCATATTTTATTCCTCCCCGAGCCTGGAGCCTCCTAAACCTTTCCTTAAATTCCTATTTCACCCAAGAGCAACAATTCCCACAGCACATTCCAGGTCCTGCAGGGATTTGTAAGGAATAAAAGCCCCAAACAGCCAACTCCAAGCTGGTTCTGGTGTCAAAGACAAGCAAGGAGCAGCTCCAAAGTCAAAAATCCCAAAAGTAATAAAATAAAACAAAAAATATAAATTATATACATATAAATACATATGAAATATTATACATATTAAATATTATACATATTAAATATTGTATAATGTATAATACTATATATATATGTATTTCATATATATTATATATATACAAATATAAATAAAATAAAAAATCAGATCTTTGGCAAAGAGAAGGCACCAAGTCCCATCTATATCTGAGGGAAAGTTCTGCTCCCAAGCATTTAAATTACCTTAATGTAATCTCAATCCAAATTCACTGCTGCTGAGCTGTTCTCCACCAGGCAGCAAAGACTCATTTGTTTAAAACTAACCTGCCGTTTCTTTATGAGAGTTCCAGAAAGTTCCTAAGCTGTTGGGTTGGTAAATCTTCAAATAAAAATAAAATATTCAGCTGCATCAGCCCATGTGGGCTGTTGAGAGCCTGGCAACTCCAGGGCATCTCAAGCCTGAGTGTGCATTAAAAGAAGTGACTGGAAAAGTTGGAAGAAAATAAACAATTTTTAAAAAACAGCTGTTTTGTCATTTTTTTTTTCAGTCTTGGGTAAACACAGAAGGTGCCAAACTGCAGCAGATTGCAAATACCCAAAGCTTGCCTTTTTCTGCACCATTGCCACCCAAGCTGATCATGGGAAAGAATTAATAATTAAGGGTAATTATCTGAGTGGACACTTTTTAATATGCTGAACTCAGGCTCATGTTGGTTATGGGAAGGGGAGGAAAGAGGCAGGGGAATTCTGGAAATGCCAACCTCATCATCTGGAATTATTTTGACTGGGTATTTCATCTTACCTCTCATGACCACCACGTTCTTCTTTCCATATCCCCTTTGCTTCGAGCACCAGAGGTGACAGGAATGGGAAAGACCCTTCCTAATTCAGGGATCAAAATGTGCTGGAATTTCACTGCCCTGCTTCTTTCCTTCCTCTACCTAGAAGGAGTTTTGCTAAGGAAAAGCTCAACAAGGGAATGGCAAAGGTGTTAAAATACAATTTTTGATTTGTGATCTTTATGCTGAAAAAATTCCCTCTCTTTCCAGCTTTGCTGTTAAAAAATATGGGCTGAGGAAGGTTGATTGGAAGTTGACAGCTGGAATAGAGAAATATCTCAGGATGAGCCAGAGAGGATCAAGGAGTGTTTAGTGCAGGGCTTCTCACAAACTCTCAGCACCAAGGAATTATAGAATCATGGAATTATTTAGGGTGGAAAAGCCCTCTAAGATCATCAAATCCAACCATTAACCAGCACTGCCAAGGCCACCTCTAACCCACGTCACCAAATGCCACATCCACAGGGCTTTTAAATCCTTCCAGGGATGGGGACTCCACCCCTGCCAGGGCTGGACAACCCTTTCCACAAAGAATTTTTCCTTATTTTCCAGCCTGAGGCTGTTCCCTCTCCTCCTGTCCCTGTTCCCTGGGATAAGATCCCAAATCCCTCCCCTTCCTGCCAGGAGCTGTGCAGAGCCACAAGGCCCCCCCTGATCCCCCTTTTCTCCAGGCTGAGCCCCTTTCCCCGCCCCCTCAGGGTTCTCCAGCCCCTTCCCCAACCCCATTCCCTTCCCTGGACACGCTCCAGCCCCTCCAGGTCCTTGTGAGGAACCCAAAAGTGCCCCAGGGCTGGAGGAGCCTCAGCAGTGCCAGCACATCCACTAATTCCTGAGAGATCCCTGATTCCTGACACAGATCCCTGATTCCTGACACAGATCCCTGATTCCTGACACTATTTTTCACACCAGGTTTTTCAGAGCTGCTGTAACTTTGTGGCTGTCACTGCCAAAACCCCAAATTCCCCTTTTCCTGAATCCCCACCCAGCTTCAGCAGCACCCATGACTTTGCCACTGCCTCTCAGGCCTCACTTTTCTCATCCTGAGCCACAAAACCCCATGAAAATACCTGAGTGCAGCTCCTGGCACACAGATCCCTTGTCACAGAAATGCTGAGCTCCAGCTGCACCTTTGTGGGAAAATCTTTCTGTGCATTCCTAAAACACGGATGGGATGTGGGAATGTTTGAGAGCTGAGCCCTAACAAAATCCTTTCCACCCATCACATTTAGGCATGTGCTGCCTGAATCCCTTCTCTGCCTCCTCTCACTTTCCTGACCATTTTTCTCTTCATCTTTGTAGCCAATCAATTTAAATGTGACACTTCTCTCTCTTGCCCAGCAGCCTGGATTTTGCTGTCTATTAAAGGGTTTGTACCTATCAAAATAAAGTCAGTTATTATTTCTAAAGTACCTTTAGACACGTAAAATACAATAAAAATTATTATATTGCTGCAAGTCACAAAACCCAGCTTCAACTTAATTTATGTAATTTATGTCACTTAATTTATGTCAACATATGTCATTTATACTCTCTATTAAATAACGAATCTTTTAAATAAAGGGGGAAAGCAAGAACTGAAGGAAAAACAACTTCTGCTCTTGTTGCTGTTCTTCTTTGCTTCCTGCACAGAGAATTTCCAATATCCAAGCAATAATTCCAGACCAAATTGGACCAGTGGGGTCACCAATCCTCTTTAAGAGGCACCTTTCCCCAGGAGGGGGCAGCAGGTTTTTATTCCTGTGCCTCTGCCTAAACGTTGGATAAATGATGTGCTAAAAGCAGATGGTAAAACTCTTCCTAGATATGGTTGGGAAAATTGGACTTGCTCGGAGTAGTCCCAGGGGCCTTTTCTCAGAGCATTCCTGTACAAGGAGAAACAATTATTTTCCTTTTGGCTGCTGTTGTGTCCTGCTGAGGGAATGCTGCACTGGAATGATGAACTCTGTCAAGGGTGAAATGAGGGCTGCTGCTGTTTCATATCTTCAGTGCTGAAGAGTTTGGGCTCCCACGGACCTGGCAGGACTTTTCTGGCTGCAATCACAGCCCAGGCTCGAGTTTTGTTCAAAGTGATGTTTTCTGGTGTCACCTGGCTGGGGGCACCAGGGCAAGGAGCTGCTGGGGGTGAGGCCTTCAAGGTGGGGTGTCGAGCACATTGCTGTGATGCCTTAAGTTTAGCTTTCCTATTTTCCAGGTTCTGTACTGCATTATAAGAGTATATAACTCTGAACTCCATATCAAGTGTCAGCAGTTCTCCTCCCAGCTCAGGCACACACAACAATCCTTGTCCAGCCCCAGAACCAAGGACACCACTGCAGCCTCAGCCCAAAAGGTGCAACCAACAGGGAATGGAGAGAGCAACCTGGGAGGGTGGGACTGCATCACCTGGAGCTGGAATTGGACACTGAACCCCAATGGAAATGGACCAAAAGTTAGAAAAGTGTGAAAACTCGTGAGTCCATCTTGAGCAGAGCCATGGCCAGGCTCTTGTACTGCCCAAGGTGTATCCTGTAAAGGCCTTTTAATAAATCCCTGCTTTATCCCTTTAGCACTGCCCAGCCTCTCTTCCAGGTACCCTCTTTAGGCATCAGCTTCCCCTCAATTCATTCCCTACCCTTTATCAATAAATTGGTTTTCCTGGAGCTGAGCTAAGTTATGAACCCTCAGGCCCCACTAAATGAGTTCAGCAGCACATCTGCCCAACCCACCCATGGATTTGCCCATCAATTTTCCAGTAACAGCCTTTGTGTCCTCACCACACACAAGATGGAGGAAAGACCCAAAAAAACACAGCACAGAAAGCATCCACCTCCCAAAAATAACTTGCTCAGCTTCCTGGGAATGAGAAAAATAAGGCTGGCATCCCTAAAAACCTGCTTAAGCTTTTGTCAGACTTGCCACGATCTCGACTGCCAGGAAAAGAAATCCTTTCTGAGCTCATAGCCCTCAGTTACCATCTCAGTGATTTAATTAAAAAGGAAAAGTTTCCTCCTACTGCCAGCAGGCACCTGGAAGAATTGGACAGTTGGAAAGAAGAGCAAAACAGCTCAGGGATATTGTTAAAAACATCTGGGTATGAAAAAAATCTTCATAATTTAACAAGTTGTGCAGACCAAATGCTGGATTTTAAACTAGGCCCAAACCAGAAACTCATTGCCTTAAATTTAACCTGGGTGGCAGAGGCTCTTTAAGCTGGTGTCTCCACCTCCAATACAGCATTTTCAGCATCCCTGTGTGCAAGATGTGCATTATTCTTAGGAGAAACAGCCCATCCTTGTGGATCCAAAGCCAGGATTTTGGGCTTACCCAGCTCAAACTCCCCAGACTTATCAGGAGCAAACAGAACCACCTGGAGCCTCTCACAAAGGTAAACAAAATCCAACATTACATCCCAGAGCTTTTGTCCTTCTCACTGCACCAGGGGGAAATGGAGTTGACAGCTCTCCTGGAGAATTCCAGAGAAATGTCCCGAGCCAAATTCCAGCAGGAGAGCCCTCCCTGAGCCTCTCCCCTGCTCCTTTGCCAAACAGGGACCTCTTCTCCTCACACAAATGGCAAATAAAGAGCACAGCTCCAGCTGGGATCCAGCTGAAGGAATAAACACTTGTTTTCTCTGGAGCTGGGGAAGTTGTCTTTGTGTTGGGGCGAATTCAGAGCACCAATTAAGCCTGGAGTACACTCATTACTCTTCATGAATGCTCAAAAAACACAGAAGAAAATCTGGTTTTTACCTTTGGTAGCAGCAGCCTCATTTCACCAGTCATTTCTCAAAAAGCCTGAAGGAAAGAGATTTTCATGGATTCAGGAACAAGACCTTGGAAACAGCTCCATTCCTGAATTCACCCATTTCTTTTGAACCCCAAATGCTCATAACAAATCATCATTATTTAGATTTGTGGGTAGTTTTTTTTTTTCTAGAAAGCACTGGAAATCTTCAAGCTTCAGAGCAGATTCCTTAAGGAGAATGGAAGCAAAAACATTTCCCTCAAACAGAGCTTTTACAAAGAGCTTTTTTTTTGGTTTTTTTTTTTTTGGTAAAACATCATTTTCTTAAGCATCAGCACACAAGTTTTTCTCCCAGTCATTTTGCACCTTTTTAACTTACAGCACTTTTAGAGAATTCATTCCTATTTTCACCTTGGATGTCCCAAGAAGCCTCTTTTTGGCTGGAATGGCTCCTGCTTTTCCTACCCTGAGAAAAATACCTCAAGCTCGATTATTTTTTTAATGTCATTTTTATTCAGCCCTTGACACTGGCGCCAAACCCCAAAACGCTGCAGAATTTTACTTTTAAAGAGGTGTTTTTATCAAGCAGCCATTCTCATCCTCCTGTAATATCTCATTTTCCCAGCAGTTGATTAAAATCCATCCCGTTTCACTGGGATACACCCATTGACACTCCCCTGCTACAGAGATACACAGAGGAGATAAAAGAAAATAATATATCACTGGCAGTGCTCGGAACATTGGTAAAAGCAGATATCCAGCACCTACTTATCTTTTATGTATACAGATATCCGTGGTGACAAATAGCCTATTATGGTCTGTGATTGACTGAAAATTGGGAGCAGAAGCTGGAAAAGAATCCTGAATAACTCTGAGGAGCAGTTCCTGCTGATATTTCACATTATGCACTCGCAGATTGCCCGCAGGGAAAGGGAAATAGGAAAGAAAACAGTTTAGTTTGAGTGTGGCTCCAGCTAAAACTGGAGATGGTTGTGGATTCTTCCAGTAATTAATCCAATTAACAGGAGGTGGGTTTGGCACTGGGTGAAATTCCAGCATCTCCAGGTATTTCTCCAGCAGGACCAGGAGGCCTTGACTCTACAGGGCTCATCAGAAAAGAGGGTGAGGACTGCAGCAGAACTCATTAAATCATTTTAAAAGTCATAAATATATCAGGTTTTTCTCTCTGAGCTCAAGGACACTTGTGCCCAACACCTTCAGTCAGATTCTCACAGCTGGCAGGGGAAAAATCCTTGAGCTCCTTCTTGGTTTTCTTAGTTTTCATAGAGACAGGGTAACTGAGAGGTGCTTTAAAAGATTTCATTTTGATTATCAGTCTCGATGAATAGTGAGACACAAGAGATGTAAAGCTCAATGCTATTTCATCAGAAGTTAACTTATTTCTTGGTTATAATACTTTATAAATGTTTCTCAGCTTATTAGCTGAAAAATTCTTTACAAATCCATTTCCATCCATTCCTTCTTGGATTTCTACTCACTTTCCACTTGGGCAAATTCTCATTTTATTTTTCAGGGAATTACAGCCCTTGGTGGTGTCCCTGGGAGTTTTGATGTTGACTTCTAAGGATCCAAATGTCCCAATTCAGAGACAGCCTGCAAAGAAACTGAAATTTTGGCATCCAAAATCCATTTTGGTGCAAATCCCAAACAGGCTGTGGTTTCACTGGCAATCCTGTGTGTACTGGAATGTTTTACAGCAAATTTCCAGCAGCTGCTATCCTGAATCTGTCAGAGCTGGGCACCAAAGTCCCAAAATTCCCAGTTAGATCTGGTGAATTAACCAAGGATTCTGATGCCATAGAAATTAGCAAACCTTTTGTAAAAGTTACTTTTGTCTTAATTACTTTTCCACCTTCCCATCCACAGACTTAAAGCTATAAACTCCTCTCCTCAGACAGATAAATCCATAATTATCCAACAGAGATTTCTTTGCCTTGGTTTTTTTGTGAGCATCAGCTGCCAGAGAGGAGATGCTGCTCCCATCCTGCTGATCTCATCCAAAATCACTGCTCCTGCTACCCCAGCAGAGCATCATTCTTTTCATCCTCTTCCTTCATTCCACCCAATCCATCACTGACTCGGGAGAGCTCCTGGAATGTTTGGGATCCATCATTTACATGGGCAAGAAGTTCAGATTTAAGCTCCCTTAATAATTCTTCACCCATCAAGCCATCAATCTCCTTAGTCCTTTCATCATTTTTTTTGCTCTTCTGGGAATGCCTTCCTGCTTTTCCCAAATTTTCCACACTGGAGTGCTCAGCTGAGAATGGTGTTTCACCTGCCCTCCCATGGGAGCTTAATCCAGAAAAACAAACTCCTCCTCTTTTACCAAGTATCCAAAATCAGAATTGCTTTATTTGCCACTTTTTTTTAATTCAAATTCCAGCACCTAAAGTTTGAAAATCACCGAATCAGCTTTGCAGATGCTTTGGGATTATTTTCTTCTTAATTAATTTCTATTTTTTTTTTTTTTTTTTC
>VZRH01000910.1:424749-436387 GCA_013397555.1 Urocynchramus pylzowi
ATAAAAGATGACAAAAGCAATTTGATTGCCATATGAATAAAAAAAAAATTATTTGCTTTCTGATTCCTGTAAATATTTTTGCTCAGCTCCTTGAACTTCCCATTTCACCAAAACAAATGCTCCAAGGACTCCTCATTCAGGCTGTGACCAGACCCAAAGCAGTTTTCTCATGGACACAAACTGATTTAGGCTCATCTGAAGCTTTTAAAAACACTTTTGGGGGGAAGCTCTGGAGCTCTCTTCTGCCTTTTTGATGCTCCTGAATCTCTCTTTTTCCCAGGCCTGGGGTTTTCCATGGGAACACTGAATTTTGAGGTGAAAAGTCACCTTTAAAAGGCTCACAAGTGAGGTCAGGAGCAGCTTAGATGCTTTTCAAGCTGAATAAACACCAACAACCCCTAGAAACTCAACTTTCCCCAGCATCCAGTGAAGTTCCTGAAGCAACACTTTGAACCCTGCGCTCATTTCAGGCTGTTAAAAATCACCTCATCCCTTCCACTCAATAATTTTCTGATTTATTACAGAAAGGTGAGAGGTCCTCCCTGCCCTCACCAATTACCTGAGCCCTGGGTGCTCTCTGATGTGTCTTTGCATGAATAACTTTGTTTTCAGACTTCCTCGTCCTCCTTTAACTTGAATTATTTGTCAAACAAGAGCAATTTTCCCCTCGCAGAAGGCAGCTAATTAGCGTGGCAGGCTGTCACTTTGTCACACCGTGGTGACAAACAATGCAGGAGATTAAAGAGTTGCTAATTGGCTGATACTTTTAGTAGCAATTTCAGCCTGTTAATGCAGCAAGAAAACAGCAAAAAAGTTGTTTTGATCAGGCTACGGAAAAAAAAAAAAAAAAAATTCAACAAAATCAGCTTTTTCAAGAGGAGGAGTGTTGTCCCACAGGAGAAATCCCAAAGGCAGGAAGTCCTTCCAATATGGGATTAAGGAAAATCATTGCTGCGTGTGTTGTAGGAATGTTCTGCCAGAAGAAAGTTTATTATAAATTATTCTTGGATTTGGGGCCTTTATTAAAGACCTGCATTTCCAGATCACAGCGTGATCGGTGCTTTCTAAATGGGCTTTGAACAATGATGATTAGAGGGATTTGGGATTGTTTTGGGTGGGTTTTTTGCATGTTAAAAGGATCAAGGAATCACAGAATTATTTGTGTTGGAAGGGACCTTAAAATTCATTTTATTCCACCCCTGCCATGGGCAGGGACACTTCCACTGTCCCAGGCTGCTCCAAGCTGGTCCTGGACACTTCCAGGGATCCAGGGGCAGCCACAGCTTCTCTGGGAATTCCATCCCAGCCCCTCCCCACCCTCACAGGGAGGAATTTCTTCCATATTTAACCTAAATTTCCTTTCTGCCAGTTTGAAGTCTTTCCCCCTTGCAGTCTCTCTCCAGTTCCTCTCCATCTTCCTCATTTTTTCATTCAGACAGAGGGAATTCTGAACTACTCCAAGGTGAAACTGACCAAAAAATTTTTCCCAGATTGCTCCAAAATAATTCAAAACTTCTCTGCAGCCTCTGAGGATGAGTTAGGAAAGCCTGAGATAGGATAAAATGGCCTTTCAGTTACCAACAATTAAGCAGCACAAGACAAGATAATCAGGGTAATTAACAACGTTTAGACAAAGGCAGGGTTATAAAAACCAACAGCATTAATTTCCTGGCTCTTGGTAAACGCAGAGATTGCAGTGGGTGGGAGCAGTGAGGTCAGTGCTCAGTGTTCACCCCCACACCTGCCAGACCCCTGAGGAAAATCCAACTTTAACAGCTGAAAACACACCAGAGAATTGCTCTGAAAAACCCCAGAGCACTCCCTTCTTCTGGGGAGAAAAACCAGAGAGACAGAAACATTTAGAAATATAAACAATACTCACAGTTTGGGGAGTATTGGGATGTAAAAGCCTGGATGAGCTTCAATCCTGTTTTTCATTGCCAAGGCCTTGCTAAATCTTCATATTTCTTAAGAAATCCTGGGATGGAGCTGGTAAATAACCACACTTGGGAAGATGTTGTCTCCTACCCTGTCCTGATCAGTTCAAATGAGTCAGAGCTGCTCTTTCCCTTCAGCTGCTTTCACCTGGAATTTCCTGGTTCCTGCAAGGAAAACAAGGAAAGGAAATAAACCATGAAAGGAAATAAAAGCACTTCCACACAGTGTCCATGATAAACAGTACAGAGGCTGAGGCAGCCTCCCCAAAATGCAAAAATTCAGAATTTTTTAGATATCCTAAAGGGCTCAGGCAGGGATCTGTCATCCTCTGGAGAGTACTTTTAATTAGGAAAACATCCTGGCAAAAATGGGCATGGAATTGGCCAAGTGTGGATGTCAAACCTCATGGAAAATCCCAAAATACCAGTTATTGCTGGGGAGCAGAGCTGGGAGCTCATTTTTATCAACAAAATCATTGAAAGGCAAATAAAGACCCACAGGAGATAATGGAAGTTTCTTTCCTGGCTTCCTGCTCCAGGTTCTCCCCTTCAGGAGCTGAGCACTCCACGATAAAAGAAGAGGAAATTTGGAAATGTAGCAGATCCAGGGTCCCACCTGCCTGGCTCAGCCATTCCCTGGATAATCAGCAAGGACAGAACACCTTGGCCAGAGAAAAGAAGAAATTAATGAGGTTTCTGCTGGCAAAGTGTTGCTTTTTGGCACCTTCAGCTCAAGACCAGGCCATTACTGGTTTTATTCCCTCTTAAAAAGCCCAGAACCTTCTCCTGAAGGGATCCAGGAAAGAAAAATAAGAAGTTTATTAGCATTTTGGGGCATCCAAATGTTCCCACTCTATATTTTTCCTCTATTTTCCTGATTAAGCTCAACACAACCACTGACACGTCATCATTACTCATTAAAGGAGGAAAAGAATCCCACAAAAGAATCATTAAAGGAGGAAAAGAATCCCACAGAAGAATCATTAAAGGAGGAAAAGAATCCCACAAAAGAATCATTAAAGGAGGAAAAGAATCCCACAGAAGAATCATTAAAGGAGGAAAAGAATCCCACAAAAGAATCATTAAAGGAGGAAAAGAATCCCACAGAAGAATCATTAAAGGAGGAAAAGAATCCCACAGAAGAACCCCCCAGAACAAATTCCAGCTCCAAGCAAAGCTCCCGATTTCTTTCCAGCTCCTTCCCAGATTAAGGCACTAATTAAAACCACTCTGCTCCTTGCATCAACAAATGAAGGGTAATTATGTTGTTCCCTCAACCTTGTGCTCACAGATTGCATTGATCTTCATTATATTAATAAGTCAAATTATTCCTTCCTTTCTGCTGGCTGTGGAAGCAGGGAATTATCCAGGAATGGATAAACTGGATATTTAATGCTGGGCATTGAATAAATCCCTTTTTTCCCCCTCTTGCTTGTTTACCATTAATGGTTGTACTTCATCTGCTGCTTAACACCATTAGTGCCTAAATGGGGTGATATTAATTCAGGATAATTACAGAATCTCTAAGGCAAAACCACGGGAATGGCTGCAGAATTCGGACCAAATTCCAGAGGATAAATAATTCCTGCAGGCTGTGGGGTGCAGCTTCAGCTCCTTGCTCCACACCTTCCAGGCAAGGAAGCCATGGAAATGAAATAAAAACTGATAATTCCTGCTTGAGTGAATTATATGGGAATTCTCAAGCATCCTTATTTCTTGCTAAATCCCCCTGAGTACCTGAGCTCAGCCCATAACCAATCTGTTTGGAAAATAGGAGAATATTTCAGGAAGAACTCGCTGCCTGTATTTAACTCAGTGCCCTCCCGACCTGGAATTCATCACTTTTTACCCTCCTCCATTTCCCAAAAATTTTCCAGGGGAGAGAGAGAGAGCAGAGAGCTCAAAAATATAACTGTGAAGAAGCAGAGGGGGGAAAAAAAGCATTTAAACTTTGCTCCATCCTCATGCAGCTATTTTAGATGCTGCATGTGCAAGAAATTCTGGACAAAATTGGCTTTTTACTTGTGCTAAGAACTGATTTTGTTTTAAAAATGTAAATGTGTAAAAGTCTCCTTCTTTTAAGAAAATGTTAAAAGTCACCTGCAAGCCTGCAATGTTTAAGAAACACAAGTTCTAACAAAGGAGGAATTAATCCAACAGGATACGAGTCCTATCTGAACAAAAATCTTGCTTTATGCATAGTTTTATTTCTTTGGGGTTCAAATTTCATTTTTAGGGTGGTTGAATAACCAGGAAAAAAAAAAAAAAAGTGGAGAAAAAGAACTGGTGGTTAAATAACCAGAAGGAAAGTGGGGAAAAAGAACTTAGAGAGAACAAAGCAGGTTTTTTAAGTATTCTACCCATGATAATCCAATGTAATCTGCTGGAAATTTAACCTCTTATTAATAGGAAGGAGAAATGAGAGAAGAGTCTAAGATTGCTGCTAATGAGGTTAATTTAGCACAGATTTTAATTACACCAACCCAGCCATTCTGAGCTGTTCTGCTGTGATCTGAACAGAGTTTATCTCCCAATGCACCACCTAAGGGGTAAAAAATGAGAAATAAAAAAATGTGCCATCTTCTTGAATGACAAACAAGACAATTTCAAGACATATTAAACATTAAATAACAAATCTTCCAGAATATTAAATCCTTCAAGCCCCATTTGAGATCTTCAGGGCTGGGCCAACCACCCTGGGAATGTCCCTCATGGAGGAAAGTTTGATCAACCCATGAGTCCTTTAATTCTCAGCCATTAACTCTTTCTCAATGCCATTTTCCCCAGTACAATAATGAAGTTTGATGGGGTTTTTTAAAATTATTTTTTTCAAATATTTCTAAGTAGCTTTACTAGAATAAATCTCAGCTTTGTTTTCAGAAGCAGCAAATGAGATCCATTTATTTTCCCAGATTCCACATCAGGCAGGATCAGGCACCTCCCTCTGAGGGGTGGACACAGCCAAACCCATTCTTCTGGATCTGTTTCCCTATTTACTTTTTAAGGGAAATTTCAACCTTTTGGTTAACCCGAGCTACCACACTTTTCTATTTGATTTTTCAGATAATTTGTAAGAACTACTGAGATGGTTGGGTCAAGCCAGCAGCTCGACAGCCATGGACCTCGAGCATGATTTGTGCTGAATAAATCATTCTCAGAGACTTCTGCCTTTGCATCCCAGCCTGGAAAAGCCTGAAGGAAACTGGAAAATCCAGAAGGAACCTGGAAAAGCCTGAAGGAAACTGGAAAATCCAGAAGGAACCTGGAAAAGCCTGAAGGAAACTGGAAAATCCAGAAGGAACCTGGAAAAGCCTGAAGGAAACTGGAAAATCCAGAAGGAACCTGGAAAAGCCTGAAGGAAACTGGAAAATCCAGAAGGAACCTGGAAAAGCCTGAAGGAAACTGGAAAATCCAGAAGGAACCTGGAAAAGCCTGAAGGAAACTGGAAAATCCAGAAGGAACCTGGAAAAGCCTGAAGGAAACTGGAAAATCCAGAAGGAACCTGGAAAAGCCTGAAGGAAACTGGAAAATCCAGAAGGAACCTGGAAAAGCCTGAAGGAAACTGGAAAATCCAGAAGGAACCTGGAAAAGCCTGAAGGAAACTGGAAAATCCAGAAGGAACCTGGAAAAGCCTGAAGGAAACTGGAAAATCCAGAAGGAACCTGGAAAAGCCTGAAGGAAACTGGAAAATCCAGAAGGAACCTGGAAAAGCCTGAAGGAAACTGGAAAATCCAGAAGGAACCTGGAAAAGCCTGAAGGAAACTGGAAAATCCAGAAGGAACCTGGAAAAGCCTGAAGGAAACTGGAAAATCCAGAAGGAACCTGGAAAAGCCTGAAAGAGAAGCCTAAAGGTACCTGGAAAAGCCTGAAGGAACCTGGAAAAACCTGAAAGAGAAGCCTAAAGGAACCTGGAAAAGCCTGAAGGAACCCAGAAAAGCCTGAAGGAAACTGGAAAATCCAGAAGGAACCTGGAAAAACCTGAAAGAGAAGCCTAAAGGTACCTGGAAAAGCATGAAGGAACCCTGAAAAGCCTGAAGGAAGCACAAACTCTGGATCCTGAGAGAAAAGGAGGCTCAGAAGGGAATTTATTTCTCTCTACAATCACCTGAAGGGAGGTTGGGGTCAGTTTTCCCCCAGGAATCAGCAATTGGACAAGAGGAAATGACCTCAAGCTTGTTAGGAGGTTCCAACCTGGGTCTTGGTCCCCCACCAGGGGAGGTTTAGGTTGGATATGATGGAAAATTTCTCCACAGAAAGGGTTGTCCAACCCTGGAACAGCTTCCCAGAGCAGGGGTGGAGTCCCCATCCCTGCAGGGATTTGAAAGCCCTGTGGATATGGCACTTCAGGGATCCCAGAGATCCTTTCCAACCTGAAGAATTCTGTGACTCCACGAAAAAAAATCCACTTTGCTCTCCTATATTTCAAGGAAAAATGAGGGTGCTGCATCCCAGCTTGGCTTCCACCAGGGTGCTCGACCTTGCAGGCTACAAAATCCAAAATCCTTGGGAGTGTGTGGTAAATAAACTGCTCGAGGCTGCCACGCTGGGGATGGGAGCAGGGATATTCATAGAGCATCAAGCTGTCATTCCCACAAAATGATGTTTTTTTTAAACTAGAGGCGCTTCAGAAAGTGCCTTAAAACACAACAATCTTTCAGGCAATTTTCTCATGTTATAACATCCCAAAGGAGAAGGGATGAGGGCTGTGCTCGAGTGCTAAAGGACAAAAAAAAGAGCATTTGGAAAATCTGCAGTGCTGTAATTACCAACGTGACAATTGCTGTTCATAAAAGCCTGGAAATAAAGGAATAGGAAACAAAGGAATGGGGAATTCAGGAGCTCCATGAATGTTAACTGCACTTAAACCTCCCATCTAACTTGGAGCACTTGCAGCTTTGGTTCAGTCGCTTTCAAGTTTTATTCATTTAAACAACCCTTAAACCAAAAGTGGGAATTCTTGTCAGAGAATCATGGAATGGTTTGGGATGGAGGGACCTTAAATCCCATCCAATGCCACCCCTGCCATGGCAAGGACACCTCCCTCTGTCCCAGGCTGCTCCCAGCCCCAGTGTCCAACCTGGCCTTGGGCACTGCCAGGGATCCAGGAACAGCCACAGCTGCTCTGGCAATTCCATCCCAGCTCCTTCCCACCCTCCCAGGAACAATTCCCTCCCAACATCCCATCTAACCCTGCTCTGTGTCCATTTGAAGCCCTTCCCTGTGTCCTGTCCATCCATCCCTTCTCCAAAGTCTCTCTCCATCTCTCCTGCAGCTCCTCCAGGCCACACTGAGCTCACCCCAAAGCTTCTCCTCTCCAGGCTGGACAATCCCAATTCTCCAGCCTTTCCTCCCAGCAGAGCTGCTCCACCCCTCACATCATCCTGGTGCCTCCTCTGGAGTAATTCTTCAAATATTTCCATGAAAAACTCCAAAAACTTCCATTTTCTCATGGAAACCACGTTGTAGTTGGCACCTGCCTGTCCTTACCCTCAGCAGGGCACAGCCACGCCTAAACACCTCTGCTAACCCCAAATCCCATTTTCCAGGGAGGGAATAAATTCCTATTTAGCCCTAAAATCCAGTCCTCTATTCTCCTAACCTCCATCTGATTTATGGGATTATTGCACCTGAAGCTCACCATGCAAATATTTCATTAAACTCCTATGAAACTGAAAAAGAAGAAGGAAGTGTTGTTCTTATTTCAGCCCCAGTGCCAAATTTATTGCTGCATTAGTGATTGAAAGTATCAATTTTAATAACACAATTATTGGTGCTATAACTGGGATTTATTATCTGTGGTGAGGACTTCAGCACCACTTTTAAAATTTATGGTTGTGCCTGGAAAATCTTCATCATTTCCTAATTAACATGCAGGATATTAAACAAATTTAAGTTTTTCAAGCTAGTATTTTATGAAAGAGCAAGAGGAAAGAGTGTCCCACAAAATAGAAATTAATTATTTAAATTCTTTAAAATTACACCATTAATTTTAAGTCAAATAAATCTGGAAAATTCAATGAGAAATCAGAGAATATCCTGGAAAAATCATTTTAATAGAAGATGAAAGCAATTAAAACCATCTTTTAGCAGTATTATTTTACACCAATTTACTTGCAGCTTGTACTAATTACTCCAGTCAGTGCATCCAGTAATGCAACAATATTATCAGAAAAATCATTATAAATATTCACTTATTTTAAAGTTTTATCGACCCATTTTGCCTCTTGTCTCTCCTACAAGGATTTTTGCATTTCTTAATTTAAAATTTTTTTAAATGCCATTAGTCCCTCATGAAAAAAAAAAAAAAAATAATAATGATGGTAAAGCAAGGAGATTTCAAGAAAAAAAAGCCAAAAAATGTCCTGAGGGCTGTCTGGTCAGTGCTGCTGCTCCTCCTTATCTCAATCCAGCAAGGAACAAACCCCTGGCACTGATTTTCCACCCATTTTCTCTGTGTGTTCCTTGCAGCTCAAGCCTCATCCCCTGGCCCGGAGCAATCCTGGCTGGGACTGATACAGGAATACCCAGAATGGGAGGCAAACTCCTGGAAAACACCAAATATTCCATGGGCAGCCATGGGAATAAATCACATGGACTCCATTTTCTTCATGGTGGAAAAGCCCATTCTTTATTCACATAACTCCTTTTTATCCAGTTTTACAGACCTCGTGGGTGACTCCAGCTGGTCAGGAGCTTTCTTGCCAATCACTTTATTGGTCAGTAAAAAATTGTTAGGGTCACTCAAACCCTAGTGTGTACATGCTAAAAATTTTGTGAGAGATAAGTTTTCATTTTTCTAACAGTGTAAAAACAGTTTCTACAGGTGCTGGCTGTTTTTACCCAGGAATAGATTGTTATGTTAATGGACTGCTCACACCAGGATTGCTTTCACATGGGAACTTGCAGAGGGCTAGCTTGACAGGCCAGCCACTGATTCCAGGAGAGCAGGATTGATTTTCTGAAGCCTTTCCTTGTGATTTTTCTGCCTTACTGCAACAGTCAAGGATCCCAAAGGGGTTTGTTTGCTCTACAAAACCCTTCTGGAGGTGTCCTGAGGGCTTCAAAGGATGTTCTGCTGCATCCACAGCCCCTCCCTTCAGGGTTCTCACACCTTTCCCTCTTCCCTTTCCTTCCAGAACAGACCAAACTTAAGGTGAAAATACAGAAATGGTTTGAGCACATAAATGTGCAGAAAGTTTTCCATCGCTCAAAATCAAAAATTTTAAATTGAAATAATTAACTATTTTGTGGGACACTCTCTTCTCTTGTTCCTTCATGAAATTTTAGCTTTAAAAGATTAAATTTGTTTCAGATCCTGCGTGTTAATTAGAAAATTATGAAGATTGTTCATGGCTTTCCCCCCCCACACCTTTTTTTAAGAGCTCTTATTGGAACTGATCTTACACATCATTGAACATTAATTAATTTAAAATGTTGGCAATAACAGATCCATTTCCCAAAGTTTGGGGGTTAATTTTGGAGCCAGACACATAATACAACTGGGAGCAGTTCATCCAATTGTCTTCTCCTCCAAGGTTTGATATTCCCAAAATGTTTTGGGAGATGTGGAATAACTGAGCAGTGAGCTGCACACACAACCACCAACCTCATCCCATCACACTTCCCTTCCCAGAAAACCACAAAATCTCCTGGTAGGACTCAGCAAAAGAACAGAATTTGAGGCTTTTTGGGATATTTACCCCAAATGTTGTTAAAGGAGCTGATCCCTCCAAACTGAAATACTCCAGTCCAACACAAAAGTTGCTTTAATTATTTTCACCAGCCCCAAAAAAGGCTGTTTCCACCTTTGGGGAACTGCTCAGGAAAAGTGGGAGCAGGACATTTTGCACACCAGGAATGTGCCACCTTTTCCAGCTGAAACATCAAGTTGAATTTACCATTGCCAACTCAATATAAACAAAATTATTTCATGTGGGTAATAAAATGTTGCAGCAGAACGAAATAAAACTGGAGTTTGACCCACTTTCACATTCCCTCGGTGAAGTTTAGAGGGTAAAAAACAAAGAAACTTCTTAGAAGCCAAAAAAAATGCAGAAAGTTAACGGGAAACATTTAAATTGAAGTGGAATTAAATGGAAGATTTGGAACTATGCAAAAAAGCAGCTCATCTCTTTAGGGTAATGGTGAAACATTGTCCCTCCAGGTGCTCTTAAAGGAATAAAGGCAGTAATGGAGCCATGAATCACCCACTAAAACATCCCAGATCCAGAGCAGGGACAGCAGGGATGGAAAAGCAGCCAAATCCCAAAAACTCAATCATGCACCGGCTTTGTATTCATTAAACTTTCATGGTTTGTTATTTATTAAGTTTAGGGGTGGGAAACAGAGGTAGCATTTCATCAAAGAAACCACTTTAAGGCATTTTGCTCTCTATACTGTGCCCCCTAAAAGGCAAAATCCTGGGAGATGGAAGGGGGAAAGGAAAGGAAGGAGAAAGGAAGGAGAAAGGAAGGAGAAAAGGAAGGGAAAAGGAAGGGAAAAGGAAGGGAAAAGGAAGGGAAAAGGAAGGGAAAAGGAAGGGAAAAGGAAGGGAAAAGGAAGGGAAAAGGAAGGGAAAAGGAAGGGAAAAGGAAGGGAAAAGGAAGGGAAAAGGAAGGGAAAAGGAAGGGAAAAGGAAGGGAAAAGGAAGGGAAAAGGAAGGGAAAAGGAAGGGAAAAGGAAGGGAAAAGGAAGGGAAAAGGAAGGGAAAAGGAAGGGAAAAGGAAGGGAAAAGGAAGGGAAAAGGAAGGGAAAAGGAAGGGAAAAGGAAGGGAAAAGGAAGGGAAAAGGAAGGGAAAAGGAAGGGAAAAGGAAGGGAAAAGGAAGGGAAAAGGAAGGGAAAAGGAAGGGAAAAGGAAGGGAAAAGGAAGGGAAAAGGAAGGGAAAAGGAAGGGAAAAGGAAGGGAAAAGGAAGGGAAAAGGAAGGGAAAAGGAAGGGAAAAGGAAGGGAAAAGGAAGGGAAAATGAAGGAAAAAGGAAGGAAAAAGGAAGGAGAAAGGAAGGAGAAAAGGCAGGAAAGGAAGGAAAGGAAGGAGAAAAGGCAGGAAAGGAAGGAGAAAAGGCAGGAAAGGAAGGAGAAAAGGAAGGAAATAAAAAAATTCATTTGACAGAGCTACCAAACTGGGCCCTAGAAACAAATATTCTTCAAAGTTTGACTGAAATCCATTCAGAAGAAAAAAAACCTACCAGAGCAGGTGCACAAAACCTTCTAAGGCAAACACAGCCTCGGTTTCTTTGCTGTTCTTTGGAGTTCAAAATGTGAAAAGCTGAGTAAGCAGAACAAAAAATAAATAGTTAGTGAAATGCAGGAGGAAATGTGGTCAGCAGCTCACTAAAGCAGCATTATTCACCTGGACTTTGACTATTTAGCTCAGTTAAATTCATGATCCATAAAATAGAGAGCAATAAAATCCATTTTTTTTGTTGTTGTTGCAGTGTTGAATTAAAGTATCGCTAATGCTTGAGAAAACATTGCTCTCACTCAGCCACTGTTGTGGGTTTTTTAATCAGGGAGCTGAGCAATTGCAGGTTGTTATTTCCCCTTGACAAGTTTCAGCCCAAGCCTCTTTCAATGCCCTGGTACCTTAAAGGCTCCCGTGAGTGCAGCAGGCTGAGCTCCAGCACCAGGACAGAGCTCCAAACTATTGCACAACAAATTTGCAGTGTTTAAAGCAAAGTTTTTTTGGGTTTCAGCCCAAAAA
>VZRH01000911.1:271-14688 GCA_013397555.1 Urocynchramus pylzowi
AGCCAGGTGAGGTTTTTGCCAGATATTAGCACCAGCTGGAGGTTTCTGCCAGGCTTTACCACAAGGTGAAGGTTTCTCCAGGGATTTGGCACCAGGTGAGGGTTCCTGCCAGTTTTTAGCACCAGATGAGAGTTTCTGGAGGAGTATGCAGCCAGGTGAGGTTTTTGCCAGATATTAGCACCAGCTGGAGGTTTCTGCCAGGCTTTACCACAAGGTGAAGGTTTCTCCAGGGATTTGACACCAGGTGAGGGTTTCTCCAGGCTTTGGCACCAGATGGGGGTTTCTGGGTGACTTTGTCTCCGTTAGACTTGTTCTGGCAAATCACAAACACCCCAACTCCTCCCTTCCTCCCTTTCTGAGTGTCTTTCTCTTCCCTCCCAGCCCAAACCCTCACCCCTCACCCTTCTCCCACCACTGCAGAAGCTAAAAATGGGGTGACACCTGAGACCAGTGCCATGGACCTGAGCAAGGTGAGACCCCTGCACCTCTCCCACACCTCCAGGGGGTGAGAGAGACCCTGGGGGGCCCTGAGGGCTTCGTTTTCGGGGGATTCCCTGAGAATGGCTGGTCCTGCCCAGGCGGAGCTGCACTTCATGAAGAAGATTCCCAGCGGAGCGGAGGCGTCCAACGTGCTGGTGGGAGAGCTGGATTTCCTCCACCAGCCCCTCGTGGCCTTTGTCCGCCTGACCCCGGCCGTGCTCCTGTCGGGAATGACAGAAGTTCCCATCCCAACAAGGTCTGAAGGAGAAGCACAAAGTTTTTATTTAAAAAAAATCCCGAACCCACCTGAAATCGCCCCACGATTTGGGGCCCAAGGGAACAAGTGGGAGCTGCTTGTTTCTCCCATGCTGCTCCTCACCTTCCTCCCTTCCCTGCTGGATCTTTGAAACCTATGAACTAATTCCGACAAAATTGGCCCCAAAATGAGATTTGTGATTGGTTTTGGTGAACAATTCAACCCATGGAGGAGGCAGGGAACTGTGTTTCCCCTTGAGGTCCCAGGGGTTTCCCTGGGTGCTCTTGGGGTGAAGCCACATTCCCCTCTCTCGGTCTGGTTTTCCTTGTCCAGGTTCCTGTTTGTTCTGCTGGGGCCAGGAGGAAAAGCCCACCAGTACCACGAGATCGGCAGGTCCATGGCCACCACCATGACGGATGAGGTGGGATAGATAAGGGGGATCTTTTGGGCTTCTTCACCATTCCCTGTCCCTGGAGCAGTGAGGAAGAGGTTTTGCTGTCCCAGCCCTTCATTCACACGCCAAACCAGGCAGATTTACATCACCCCAAATCCTGGGGGCTGAAATCCCCTCTGGGTGCATCCTACACCCCATCCTTCCCCAGGACATTGTCCCCAGTGGTGGCATTGGGCCAGAAGAACTTCTCCCCTTTAAGCCAACGTCTCCAGTGTGGCCATGGGGGAGCAGGACTGAAATCCCACCCAGGATTCATCCTGCACCTCCTCCTCCCCCCATCCAGGGCTGGCAGCACCTCAGGGGTGGCATTGCCAGGGTGGTAGAACTTCTCCTCAAAGCCATGAGGGACAGTGACCTCATGGAGGAGATGATTACAAGCACCACAATTCCCAGATTCTTCCTGCTGGGGGAACGTTTCCAGCTGCCATTTCCAGCAGGAGATTTGGGGAAGATGATCCTGCCGTAGCCAAAGGGGAGCTGCCCTGGTGAGGACACCTGGGGTGGGTTGTGCTCTCACCTGGGGCTCTCCTCTGGGCAGGTTTTCCACGACGTTGCCTACAAAGCCAAGGACCGGGCTGACCTGGTGGCTGGCATTGATGAGTTCCTGGATCAGGTCACGGTGTTGCCACCAGGAGAGTGGGACCCATCCATCCGAATCGAGCCCCCCAAAAACGTCCCCTCCCAGGTGGGTGTGCAAGGGGGACGGGCAGCACAGCGCCCCAAATTCTGGTAAACTTGGAATTCCCAGTTTGGCACAGCCATACCCAGGCCAGGAGCACAACAAGCTGGTGGTTGATAAAATACCTGAAAATACCTGTTTTAAGCTGAATTCCGTGCTCACAGGAAAAGAGGAAGATGCCGGGAGCTCTGGATGAGAGTTCTTCCCACAGCAAACCGGAGAAACACAGTGGTCCTGAACTGGAGCGGACTGGGAGGTGGGAGCTCTCCTGGTTTGGGGTCTTCTTCTGTTTTGCCCCCAAAATCTGAGCTAGCATCACCCCTTCCGGCAGCTTTTGGGGTCACCTGGTTCAGTGAAAGGGCTCCACGTTGCCACCTTGGTCCCCTGGGCTGGGCAGGGGAGAGATCTGAGCAGTGAGGAGGTCTGGGAAGGTGGGAGATCTGGGCAGGGGGGACACCTGGGCAGGGGAGAGATCTGGGAAGGTGGGAGAGCTGGGCAGGGGGGACACCTGGGCAGGGGAGAGATCTGGGAGGGCGGGAGAGCTGGGCAGGGGGGACACCTGGGCAGGGGAGAGATCTGGGAAGGTGGGAGATCTGGGAAGGTGGGAGATCTGGGCAGGGGGGACACCTGGGCAGGGGAGAGATCTGGGAAGGTGGGAGAGCTGGGCAGGGGGGACACCTGGGCAGGGGAGAGATCTGGGAAGGTGGGAGAGCTGGGCAGGGGGGACACCTGGGCAGGGGAGAGATCTGGGAAGGTGGGAAATCTGGGAAGGTGGGAGAGCTGGGCAGGGGGGACACCTGGGCAGGTGGGCCAGCATCAGCACACTGGGGTTTCGTGGCTTTGGGCCGGGGCAGGTCTGAAAACCTGGAAACCTCCAGGTGAAGGGATTTTCTGCACAAAGGAAACCAAACGTGCTGTGCCAAGAGAACAGCCTGGTCTTCCCTCCCTCCCTGCAGGCTCTTTGGAGGTCTGGTCCTGGACGTGAAGCGCAAGGCGCCGTGGTTCTGGAGTGACTTCAGGGACGGTCTGAGCCTGCAGTGCCTGGCGTCCTTCCTGTTCCTTTACTGTGCCTGCATGTCCCCCGTCATCACCTTCGGGGGACTGCTGGGGGAGGCAACCCACGGCCACATTGTGAGCTCCTCTCTCTGTAGGGAGCGTGGGGAGGGGGAGACGCCCCAAATGGAGCCCCCTGGACTGGTGGGAAGTGTCCCTGCTCACACGTGGGGAGTGCTTGGAGCCCAAACCAGTCCCTGCCAACCCAACCTCTTGGTCCCTTCCAACCCAACCCGCTCCATAACCTTTGAAATCTCTTTGCTGCCGTGAGCTTCCTTTGGGTTTTTTGGGGGGTTTTTATCCCTAATGATTGATTTGCTCCCTGCTCCCTCTCTTCCCTGCCAGAGTGCCATGGAGTCACTGCTGGGAGCATCCATGACGGGCGTGGTTTATTCTCTCTTTGCTGGCCAACCCCTCACCATCCTCGGCAGCACTGGACCTGTCCTGGTCTTTGAGAAGATTCTCTACAAATTCTGCAAGTGAGATGTTTGTCTTCTATTCTTCTGAGGAAAAGACTTTTTGATTTTTTTGGGCAGGGAGAAGATGTTTTCTTCTCATATTCTTGGTGGGAATTGTCAGATTTAAGTTGTTTGCTGGGTCACAGAGGTCTCATGCTGCTGCTGTCACGCAGGAAGGGTGAGAGTCCTTGGGCTTGTGGGACATTTGGGGTTTTTGGCTTGGGGTCATTTCGGGATTTTAGGGTTAAAATGGAGCAGTGGGAGGAGGAGGAACCAGAGGCTCTGGAGGGATGCCCAAGGAAGGTGAGACAAATCACTCTGGTTTGGGAATGATGGAGGGTTTGTTTTCCACTGAGTACAAAACTTTTAAACCTGTTTTTTGCTGGAAGAAGAAATAGATTTTGCCCAGATATCCATCTAGTTCAATTGGAATATTTGGGGATTTTATTGAACAAGTAGGAGCTTTTCCTGGGAAATAGCTCTTTTCTATTTCCTGGGAAATAGCCCTTTCATCTTGGTGACTTTGGTGTGGGATGAAGCTGCCTCACCGGAATTAAACTTCTCATTCACCCCCAGGCTGACTGTGGGTGACCAGGGCAAACCCAGCTGGTTTTGGTGTCATGGCTCTGGGGGACGTGGGAGAACCTTCCACAACCTCAATCCGCCTTCAAGGCATTAAGACAACGTTAATTAATGCTAATTAAACACTTGGAGTCTCCACCCACACCCTGCAACCTGAAGGACATGAAAACCTCAATTACCACCTGCAACCTCCACACCCCCCCGCATTGCTCCTAATTTTCCATGGAGGAAGGCTTGGCTCCGAGGCCTGTGCTGGCCTTTCCCCCAGGAGTTTTTGTGGTTTTCCAGGGAATACACGCTCTCCTATCTGTCCCTGCGGACGTGCATCGGGCTCTGGACCGCGTTCTTCTGCGTGGTGCTGGTGGCCACGGACGCCAGCTGCCTGGTGTGCTACATCACCCGCTTCACCGAGGAGGCCTTCGCCTCCCTCATCTGCATCATCTTCATCTACGAGGCCCTGGAGAAGCTGAGCCACCTGCGGGAGACCTTCCCCGTGCACATGCACAGCAAGCTCGACCTGCTCACCATCTATTAGTGGGTGTTCTCCTCCTCCCCTTCCAGCAGGGCCTCCGGGCTTGTCCCGGCGCTGTTCCCTCAGCCCTGTCCTGGTTTCCCTCCTCCAGCTGTAAGTGTGAGCCCCCGGCTCATCCCAGCAACGAGACCCTGCGGTTCTGGCGGAGCAACGGGATCACTGTGTCGGGAATCACCTGGGGAAACCTCACAGTCACCGTAAGTGCCCTGGGCCACCAACTCCTCAGGGAGGCCAGGGGCGTTCACAGGTGCCAAAGCCACCATCTTCAGGTGACTTTGGGCGTCAAAGTGCTCTGAGAAGTCTCTGCTTAAATCTCGTGAGTGCTTTTAGCCTGCTTGGTCCTGGGAAGGGGAGTCCACGGGTATCCAGCCCACCTGGTCCAGCCCACCTGGTCCAGCTCACTTTGTCCCCATCCTCGGGGATAAGAACTGTCCCCCTCAGCCGAGTTGTGGGGCCTCGATCAAGGTTAAGGGTGTGCTTTGATTCCTGGAGCAGTTGAAGGACTGAAGTTCCTGTCTGAAGGCAGTGATTGGCTCCCTTAATTGGTTCCTAATGACTCAGGCCCTGCTGTCTGTAGGGTCTCGCATAAATTTGCATGTCTGAGCAGCCCCGCAGGGATTGTCCCTGGAAGCAGAGCCCAGGTGTGGGACAGGAGCTCTTTGGGACATCTCCAGCCCATTTTGGCTTTGTCCTGAGAGCCCTGACTGCAAAGGGACCATTTGTCTCTTTTTCAGTCCCATGGTTGTGCCAGCCTTCCCCCCCTGCTCCCTCTTTATCCACAAATGTCCAGCTTTTCCTTCCCCTCCAGTGTTTTCCTCAGCCATGGTGGACCAGAGGATGTGCCATGGGTCTGTGGTGTCCCACCACATCCCACCTCTGCTCCCCTCTGTGTAATTCCAGCTCAGTGTGTCACTTGTTCTGCTGCTGCTGCCCATATTTGCATTATATAAATATATATATTAAGATATGAAACATCCACATATTCATATAATATATTATAATATAATAATATTTATATTTATATAATTCTATTTATCTTTATAAAATATTTCCATATTTATAATATACGGATATATTTATAATACATCGATATATTCATATTTACAACTTCTATGGCAGCTGCAGGCTCATGGATCTTGCACCAAGACCCTCAACCCCCCACTCCCCCTGTTTTCCTGGTTTTCCTCCGTGTCCTGATGCTCTGTTTCTCCAGGAATGTCGCTCTTTGCACGGGGAGTTCCACGGACCTGCCTGTGGACACAACGGCCCCTACGCGCCCAACGTCCTCTTCTGGTGCTGCATCCTCTTCTTCTCCACCTTTGTCCTGTCGAGTTTGTTGAAGAAGTTTAAAACCAGCCGTTACTTCCCAACCAGAGTAGGTAGAAGGTGGTGGCCCGTGGCAGTTTCCATGCTCCTTTCCCAAAATTCCTGGAGCACTGAAGGATTGGCTGAGTCAGGCTGGGAAATGCTGGCATTGGATGTCCCTCCCTCCTTTCCATGAGTGCACAGAGGTTGTAGCATTCCCTGTCTGCCTCACGACCTGTTCCAGAGCGATGTTTTTTGGCTCAGGCAGTGGGAAATCAGCTCTTCCAAAGTTATTTATTTCTTTTCCCCTTCTGAGCATCATTTTCTGGAGTTCTGGCATTCGAATGAGGAGTTGCCATGGAAAAACAGGAATGAATGATGCCTCAGTGCCTTATTCCCATTTTACCTAGAAGTGTGGCACCTTTCCTCATTTTTAGCATTTTTGTTAATGTCTGAATTAAGATTTGAATTTTCCCCCTCATTAAACTCTTTCTACTGTTCCACACTGGATCCCCAGATCTCCAACATGGCAGCAACATCCACCCTAGGGAGTTGGCTGCATGTCCTTGGAGCAGTGGGATTTTAGGGATTAACCAGTCCAAACGCTGTGGGTGTCCCCACATTTCCCACCTCATGTCCTGGCCCCTCTCAGCCCCGGTTTCTCGCCCCAGGTCCGATCCACAGTGAGTGATTTTGCTGTGTTCCTCACCATTGTCATCATGGTGCTCATCGACCTTGGGATTGGGATCCCGTCCCCCAAGCTCCACGTCCCCCACATGTTCAAGGTAAGGGGGTTGGGGATTGGTGGAGAAGGTTTTTGGCACCTCAGGTGGTGTCTGGGTAGGTCAAGGTGGGGCTGGAGGAGGTGCTGGTGGTGGAGCTGTCTCCTCTTCAACATCCAAGAGCATCAATCCCCCCAGGAAATCAGGGTACAGCCCAAAAACCAGACTCTGGAGAGGAGAACCATCTCCAGCAGGACCGGGCTGGGCTGGAGGAGATGCTGGTGGTGTGAGCATCTCCTCTGCCACACCCAATTCCTTCCTGTCTTTTGGGAAGACAGCCCCAAACCCAGGGGAGAGGGGACACTGGGACAGACAACACCAGCACTGCAAAGTGCCCTGGGAGAGGGTGACACGAAGCCAGGGCTGGGAAATGCTTGGACACAGGGATGGAGGGGAGCAGAGGCCAGGGAAAGGTTTGGGCTGGGAAATGCTTGGACACAGGGATGGAGGGGAGCAGAGGCCAGGGAAAGGTTTGGGCTGGGAAATGCTTGGACACAGGGATGGAGGGGAGCAGAGGCCAGGGAAAGGTTTGGGTTGGGAAATGCTTGGACACAGGGATGGAGGGGAGCAGAGGCCAGGGAAAGGTTTGGGCTGGGAGCTGATCCCAGCTGTGTTGCAGCCCACCAGGGATGACCGTGGGTGGCTCATCAACCCCATTGGGCCCAACCCGTGGTGGACGGTGTTGGCCGCGCTCATCCCAGCCCTGCTCTGCACCATCCTCATCTTCATGGACCAGCAGATCACGGCTGTCATCGTCAACAGGAAGGAGCACAGGCTCAAGGTGAGGGGTTGCAGGGGGTCACCCCATCCCCACCCTGCTCTGCAGGGCTGGGACAAGCTCCCAAGCGCTTTGGGAAGGTTTGGGATAACACCAGGCTGTGTGGCAGGAGCTCTCCTTGACACAGGGAGGGGATGGCAACTTTTGGGAGCAGCAAGTGAATATTGGAGTGATGTAGAAGGGTGTTTATTTTTTCAAATGTCAGTGGCAGCTGGGGAAGGGATCTTAGTGAGCTCCAGGGATCACTCAGAGCCTTGTCCTACCTGCAAGTGGTGGGAATTTCTTTATGAATGAAACAATAATCAAATTTAAAAGTATTTCTGAGATACCAGAGATGGTACAAACCTTCCAGACCCACTTTGTCTGATCCTTCCGGATTTTTGTGCAAGAATTCAAATCCGCGTTGGATTCCAATTCTTCTTTTAAACCTTATTTAATTTTTCCAGAAGTTTGTGCTTGAGCAGGGTTTGAGCCCCGTTTGAGCCCCGTTTGAGCCCTGTTTGAGCCCCGTTTGAGCCGTGGTGTCCTCCTGGTCCCTGAGGGGATGCTCCTGTTCCACTTTTGCTCCCCAGAAAGGCTGTGGGTACCACCTGGACCTGTTCATGGTGGCTGTGATGCTGGGGGTGTGCTCGGTGATGGGGCTGCCCTGGTTCGTGGCCGCCACCGTGCTGTCCATCACCCACGTCAACAGCCTCAAAGTGGAGTCCGACTGCTCCGCGCCGGGCGAGCAGCCCAAGTTCTTGGGGATCCGGGAGCAGAGAGTCACTGGCCTGATGATCTTCGTGCTCATGGGCTGCTCTGTTTTCTTCACCTCCGTGCTCAAGGTGAGAGCGGGATGGAAACCCCCTGGTGGCCCACAGGAGTTTGGGAGGGGATGTGAAATTCGGGCCTCTCTCCCCCGGGAGGTGATGCCAAAGCCAGAATGGGAACCAGCCTCCCTGACTTCCCAGCCAGCTTGGGGCACTCAAGCCAAGCAAACAAGACAAATTCCTTAATTCCCAGGAGTCCTCCAGACCTTCTGTAGTGAGAGGGATCCTGGCTGGATCCCACCAAAGCTGGTCCATCCCTGCCCTTCCCAGCTGGACTGGAGAGAAAATAGACCAAAGGTTCATGGCTTGAGATAAGGACAGGGACAGATCCCTCATCGATCAGGATCACGGGAAAACAGGCTGGAGTTAGAGACATTAATTTAAATTACTACTGACAAAATCACAGCAGGATGCCTCCTCCCTGCCTCCCTGCCTCCCTTCCTGGAGTCCTTCCTGTCATCCCTCATTGTTCTGGCTGCTCCTCAGGGAGAGGAGCCAAAGCCCTTCTCCATCAGTCCCTCCCAGGGGAGACAGTTCTCCAGGAACTCCTCCAACCTGAGTCCATCCCAAGGGAGACAGAGCTCCATAAACTGCTCCAGTGTGGATCCTTGCTCTGACCTTGGGCAGCAGCAGGTCCATCCTGGAGCCAGCTGGAGCTGGCTCTGCCAGACAGGGAAGAAACTTCCAGCAGCTTCTCACTGAGGCCATCCCTGCTCCCCAGACATGGCCATGCAAATTCAACTCATCCAGCCCCACTTTGGGTTAGAATTTAGCATTTTCAGACAAGCAGGACTTTATTGGCTGCAATTCACTCCCCCAAGAGCCTCGTAAGAGCCATTCCCAGGAGCTGAACCCTCAGAGTTCCCCCCACAGGCTTCCCTGCCTGTTCTTCCCACAAAACAATCCCAACTCCAGGCTCAAAGGAGACACAATCCCAACTCCAGGCTCAAAGGAGACACAATCCCAACTCCAGGATCAAAGGAGACACAATCCCAACTCCAGGCTCAAAGGAGACACAATCCCAACTCCAGGCTCAAAGGAAATGTCACTTCCATGCAATCCCACAAAAGTTTTTTGAGATAATTTTTCACCCCCACAGGAGGTCGCAGATAGATGAAATGTGGTCCTGATGGATGAAATCCCTCTTTGTCTCCATCCTCTCTGGAAAAGAGGATTATTCTGATGAAATGAATCAAAAGATCAGCCTGACACAGAGAACATAATCTGTGCTGGATAAATGGGAAAGCTGGGAATCTTCAGGCAGTACCTGAGAAAGGAGTGGTGAAAGACAGTGGCAATCCTGCAAATGAACTTTAAAGCCATTAATTATTGCATTTTTTCCCCCAGTTTATCCCGATGCCAGTGCTTTATGGGGTCTTTCTGTACATGGGGGTCTCGTCACTCCGAGGAATCCAGGTATGGCTGCTCCAGGGAATTCCCTCTCCATGAACGCCTTGGGATGGGAAAAAAATGTCTCTGAGAGCAGGAAATTCAAATGTTTTCTGTCAGGGACTGATGGGTGGAGGCTCAGGAAATTTTTAGGGCTGGGAGGGCCCAGTTCAGCGCTGGGAGGGCCCAGTTCAGCACTGGGAGGGCCAGTTCAGCACTGGGAGGGCCCAGTTCAGCACTGGGAGGGCCTGTTCAGTGCTGGGCAGCCCAGTTCAGCACTGGGAGAGCCCAGTTCAGCACTGGGAGGATCCAGTTCAGCACTGGGAGGGCCAGTTCAGCACTGGGAGAGCCAGTTCAGCACTGGAGAGCCCAGTTCAGCACTGGGAGGGCCCAGTTCAGTGCTGGAGAGCCCAGTTCAGTGCTGGGCAGCCCAGTTCAGTGCTGGGAGGGCCCAGTTCAGCACTGGGAGGGCCCAGTTCAGCACTGGGAGGGCCTGTTCAGTGCTGGGCAGCCCAGTTCAGCACTGGGAGGATCCAGTTCAGCACTGGGAGGGCCAGTTCAGCACTGGGAGAGCCAGTTCAGCACTGGAGAGCCCAGTTCAGCACTGGGAGGGCCCAGTTCAGTGCTGGAGAGCCCAGTTCAGTGCTGGGCAGCCCAGTTCAGTGCTGGGAGGGCCCAGTTCAGCACTGGGAGGGCCCAGTTCAGCACTGGGAGGGCCTGTTCAGTGCTGGGCAGCCCAGTTCAGCACTGGGAGGATCCAGTTCAGCACTGGGAGGGCCAGTTCAGCACTGGGAGAGCCAGTTCAGCACTGGAGAGCCCAGTTCAGCACTGGGAGGGCCCAGTTCAGTGCTGGAGAGCCCAGTTCAGTGCTGGGCAGCCCAGTTCAGTGCTGGGAGGGCCCAGTTCAGCACTGGGAGGGCCCAGTTCAGCACTGGGAGGGCCTGTTCAGTGCTGGGCAGCCCAGTTCAGCACTGGGAGGATCCAGTTCAGCACTGGGAGGGCCAGTTCAGCACTGGGAGAGCCAGTTCAGCACTGGAGAGCCCAGTTCAGCACTGGGAGGGCCCAGTTCAGTGCTGGAGAGCCCAGTTCAGTGCTGGGCAGCCCAGTTCAGTGCTGGGAGGGCCCAGTTCAGCACTGGGAGGGCCCAGTTCAGCACTGGGAGGGCCTGTTCAGTGCTGGGCAGCCCAGTTCAGCACTGGGAGAGCCCAGTTCAGCACTGGGAGGATCCAGTTCAGCACTGGGAGGATCCAGGTCAACACTGGGAGGGCCCAGTTCACCACTGGGAGGATCCAGTTCAGCACTGGGAGGGCCCAGTTCAGCACTCTCTGTTTCAGGCTTTAGGACAGGTTGGTGTTTGGTGATGGGAAATTAGCAGAATTCTGTGTGAAGGGGAGGAAATTCTGCTGATGGGAATCCTCGCTGGGGGATTCCCTGGACCAAGAGATGCTGACCAGAGAAAACCCTGGAACAATTAGGAATTTGGTGGGCAAAGCCAGGCGGTTTTTGGATGGAGCAAAGGGAAAACAGGTGCTGCTCCCAGGAGGAACAGAAGGGGTTCCCAGATTTCTCCTTGCTCCTAAAATCTCCACATCTCAGCAGCTGCAGGAGCTGTGGCAGTGCTCCCTTTTCCCTGCAGTTCTTCGACCGCCTGAAGCTGTTCTGGATGCCGGCCAAGCACCAGCCCGATTTCATCTACCTGCGCCACGTGCCCCTGCGCAAGGTGCACCTCTTCACCCTCATCCAGCTGCTCTGCCTCGTCCTGCTCTGGGCCATCAAAGCTTCCCGTGCTGCCATCATCTTCCCCATGATGGTGAGAGACAGTGTTCCCAGTGTTCCCAGTGTCCCCAGTGTTCCCAGGGCTCCCAGTATTCCCAGGGCTCCCAGTATTCCCAGGGCTCCCAGTATTCCCAGGGCTCCCAGTATTCCCAGGGCTCCCAGTATTCCCAGGGCTCCCAGTATTCCCAGGGCTCCCAGTATTCCCAGGGCTCCCAGTATTCCCAGGGCTCCCAGTATTCCTGGTTGTCTGGGTTTGAAAAGCCAGGTGTCTGCTGAGGAAGGCAGGAGCCTCCCCTGAAATGGAAAATGCAAACCCCCTCCCTCCAAATTGTTAGAATTTTGAAATTAAGGGGCTCTCAGGCAAAGATATGGGAGCAGGAATAACAGTTCTTTAATAGGGAAGAAAATTAAAATAAAATAAANCAGTGCCAGCTGTGGCTCTGCTGGAGCAGGGATCCTGGACAAGGGGGGAGTTTTCCTCTGGAGCTCCAGGGCTGCTGGAGATGGGGCTGGGCTCCCTCTGGGAATGAGTGGAGAAGAAAGCTGCTCCTCTGGGAATGCAGGGGGCAAAGGCTGCTGGGGTGTTCCCAGAGTCAGATTGGATCCAGGTAGGAATGCTTGGCTCCTCCCCTGGGCAGAGCCTCTCCCAAGGGATGATGGAATTTGATCAGCCATGCAGGGACACTCACTGGCCATGGACAGGAGATAATTGATAATTAATGGCCCATGAACAGAAGATAATTGATAATTAATGGCCCATGAACAGGAGATAATTGATAATTAATGGCCCATGAACAGAAGATAATAGATAATTAATGGCCCATGGACAGGAGATAATTGATAATTAATGGCCCATGAACAGAAGATAATTGATAATTAATGGCCCATGAACAGGAGATAATTGATAATTAATGGCCCATGAACAGGAGATCTCTCCTGGAGGGAGGATGGGTTGTGGGAGAGATAAAGAAAACTGCCCAATGAACTGCCCCACCTCTGACAGATGGCAATAAAATACACACTTACCTTGCAATCCAGGACACCGGTGTTCCCAGTATTCCCGGTGTTCCCAGTATTCCTGGTGTTCCCAGTATTCCTGGTGCTCCTCACTGCCCCTCACTTGCACCTCTGGAGGGATGGGAAGCACCATCTCCGTCCTCACCCATCTTCCCTTTCCTTCCCGAAGGTTTTGGCTCTCGTTTTTGTCCGGAAAGTGATGGATTTCTGCTTCTCCAAGCGGGAGCTCAGCTTCCTGGATGACCTCATGCCAGAAAGCAAGAAGAAGAAGTTGGACGATGCCAAAAATGAAGCCAAAGAAGAGGAGGTAATGCCAGGAGCTGGGAATCTCCTCTGGGCTGTGAGATTCCCTGTTCCTGTCACAGCTCATCTTCAAATCATGGAATTGTGGGGCCATGGCATGGGTTGGGTGGGATAGTGAAGCCCACCCTGTGCCACCCCTGCTGTGGGCAGGGACATCTCCCACTATCCCAGGGTGCTCCAAGCTCATCCAGCCTGGCCTTGGGCACTGCCAGGCTGGGGAAGGGATGGGGAATTCACAGCTCCTCTGGGCAGCAGCTGTTGGGGAACATCAGAACTGAGTCAAACTGATCTCATAGCCTGGATCCCACATTCTGAACCTTTCTCCCTAAACTCTGAGTGATTTTCACACTTGAACAGAGACATCATTATCATTTTTAAATGAGCCTTATAATAAAAATAATTACTATATTTCTGTGAGGGTTTGCTCCCAGCAGTGTCACTAACCCCAAACACACCCACAGGGTAAAGTCTTTACCTTCTGCTGCTAAAGGTGCCGTGGGTCAGAGGAGAGGGTGGCATGCCAGGTTTTTTACTGGAATTTCATTTATCCCCTCTTGGATCAAGGAGAGAGAACTTGACTTGTCTCTTTTCAGGAGTCCCAGAAAATGATGGAAGCAGCTGCTGCGAATTCTGTTCAGCTGAAGCTGGGCAAGACCAGCAGGGTGGACACCCCAAAGCCCAGCAGTGACAGGTGAAGACCCCCCCCCAGGTCAGGACCCCTGGCAGGATCGGTGGGAAGTGTCTGGCTCAGGTTTCTCCACTTGCAGATTTATCCCCAGTCACCTCAGTGGGAAAATCCCAATTTACTGGCAATTTAGGAGGTGATGGCAGAGCTCTGACCCCACAGAGTGGCTGCATAATTCCCGTTTTATCCCAAATCTACATCACCAGTAGCTTTCTGGAATCTGGAGACCCTCCTGCTCCCACCTGAGAGGTCACAGGAGGAAACACCAGCCGTGGGTCTGCAGCTCCGGGCTTTGATTCCCCAAAATTCCCCATCCAGCCAAAGCACCCCCACTGGGAGCTGAGCTCCGGTTTTCCAGGCCCTCCTGTTCCTCTGGCCAATGCTCCTGGTGGGATCAGACCCATCCTCATGGAAAACTGTCTGGAATATTCCTTGCAGGGCTGATCCTTCCGAGATCAACATTTCGGACGAGATGTCCAAGACCACGGTGTGGAAGGCTCTGACCATGAACACAGAAACGCTCTGAAGCCGGGAGGAGGGAGGTAAAGGCTCAGCTGTGGCGTGGCCTTGTGGGGACAGCAGGGGCCCACGGCCCCCCTGCTCTCTGGCCAGTGCTGCTGAGCTCCTGCTCCTGCTTCTGGGAAGAACAGGACCATGGCCACCAGCTCCTCTGTGCAGGAAGTGTGGGAGCTGCACCTGGAATCCTGGGATCAGACTGGGACCCTCCACCCAGAGAGGCTTTGAGGGGCTGGGGGCATCTCCAGAGCTAGGAGTGGAGCTGGAGAAGGGCTGGAGCAGCAGGAGGAGGGTCTGGAGAGCTCCTGAGGGACCTTCTGGCTCTGCACAACTCCCTGAGAGGAGGGGGCAGCTGGGGGGGGTTGGGATCTGCTCCCAGAGAACAGGGACAGGAAGAGAGGGAACGGCCTCAGGCTGACCAGGGAAGGTTCAGGTTGGATACTGGATACCTTCATGGAAAGGTTGTCCAAGCCCTGGCACAGCTGCTGGGGGCAGGGGTGGAGCCATCATCCCTGGAAGAGCTCCATGAACTTGGATGTGGCACATGGGGACATGGCCAGCAG
>VZRH01000911.1:17016-52504 GCA_013397555.1 Urocynchramus pylzowi
TTTGTTTTTAAATTATATATTTAAAAATTCTATTTTAATTTAATTTATTTCTCAGTAGGAGTAGCTGTGTCACATGTGTCCCCGGTGCCAACCCTGGCTCTGCTGAGACTCCAGGAATGCCCTGGAGAGGTGAAATTCTCCATCCAGAGCTGTTGCCTCTGCTGCCTTTCTGGGCTTTTTTTGGGCCCACTTGCCCTGTAATTAATTAGAACTAAATTAACTCCAAAGAGGTTCTTTGGATCCAGGTTAAATTGGAATAATTTAACACCAAAACGGGAATTACTGCAGGGTTTTCCCTAAATTTTTCTCCAATTTCTTTTGGCCCTGGTCTGTGGGGTCAGGTGGGCACGTCCTGGTTATCCCTTTTATCCAAAACTTGAGGAACTGAGGGAGAAATGAGGTACCAAGTGGGGAGTCAGAGCCCCAAAATCCCTGGGGACTCTGTGGGATACTTGGGAAGGTTGGAGACGCCAGGAGCCAGCTGCAGGATTGAGCAAAGGTTTTATTGGCATTTAGGGAAAACTGCGGGGAGAAGGAAGCCAGAGAGCAATCCAGGCTGGAGGAACAGCTGATCCATGGGGGGCAGATTTCAGGGGGAGCTCCCAGGGACCAGGGCTGGCTCCGGGAGCTGCGGGTGGTGGGTGAATCCTTCCCGAGGAGCTCCGATCTGCGTGGGAGCGGCTGGAAAGCTGCTGCCTGGATTTGCTGTTAATTGTACCTTAAAAACAAGCCCCAAAGAGCTTCAGGGGATGGAAACTCCTGCTAAAATCAGGAGCTGGGAAAGGGCAGGGAGGGTTCCCTCGCTCAGGGAGGAGCTGCCCCTTGGGAATGGCTGGAACAGAAATGCCAGTGATCCCAGGAGGGGAAGGCTGGAATGAGGAGGAAAATGGGAGGACAAATCACGAGGAGGATGAAACAGCCCCTTCCCATCCCAGAGTTCCAATCCCACCACAAATGACCCCATTTTCCTGGCCTTATTACAAGAGACCAGAGGATCCCCAGGAGCTGTTGGGCATCAGGAAAAGGGGATTCCAACCCTGCCTTGGCACCAGATCCACAGATTTCATGGAATCACAGAACGGTTTGGGTTGGGAGGGACCTCAAAGCTCATCTCATTCCACCCATTGCCATAGGAGGACACCTTCCACTATCCCGGGCTGCTCCAACCTGACCCTGGACACTTCAAGGCATGGGGCAGCCACAGCTGCTCTGGGAAATCCATTCCAGGCCCTCTCCACCCTCACAGGGAGGAATTCCTTCTCAATACCCATCCATCCCTGCCCTCTGGCAGTGGGAAGCCATTCCCTGTGTCCTGGCACTGTTCCAGGCCCCTCTCCAGCTCTCCATCAGGATCGGGGTTGGGGTGGTGGATATTTTTTCCCAGCACAATCCCGCCCCCCTCCCTGCTCCCAGCACCTCTTTGTGTTGATGAGCCAATGCACGAAGTCCTTGGCCTTCATCCTGTCCAGGTACCGCGTGAAGTCACTGGTGAAGGTCCCCTCCGAGTGGCGCTTGATGTGGGACAGGAAGCTCTGGGAGTTCTGGGATCCCAACAACTCCCATCTGCTCGGGGTGGGAGGAGAAGGGAGGAAAATGGGGTTTAATGGACACCCCAAGCAGGATCCTCCCACAGGGGATGCCCAGGGCAGGGCTGTGCCCTCCAAACTCTGTCCCTGTGAGGATCATCCCCCAGAAAAGATGGAATAGTGCAGAGGAATAAATCTGGAATATTTAATATGATTCCTACAAATCAAACACACAATTTTTGTTTCAGATTCGGGAGATTTGCCAAGCCTGGCCCGGATTTCCTGGCATCCAATAAATATATCCAGTGTCCTGTCCCAAATCATCCCCCTCTTCCCTGCTCAGTGGATCCCAGCTTCCACCCTGGTCCCTGCTCAGTGGATCCCAGCTTCCACCCTGGTCCCTGCTCAGTGGATCCCAGCTTCCACCCTGGTCCCTGCTCAGTGGATCCCAGCTTCCACCCTGGTCCCTGCTCAGTGCATCCCAGCTTCCACCCTGGTCCCTGCTCAGTGGATCCCAGCTTCCACCCTGGTCCCTGGTTCACACATCAGAGCAGGAATGCGGGGCTGCTCCGAGGTTTGGATCATCCTCCTGCAGCTCCAGGGTCGTTTTGGGATTCACCACAGAGGGTTCCCACAGGACTTTGTGCCATGGGAGCAGCAGCCCAGGTGGGGATCAGCCCCAGCCTGGCTGGCCCTGGGCAGGGTGTTTCTGCTCTGACCCAGGCAGGAAATCCTGGGATTCCCTACAGGGAATGGCCCTGCCTGGGCTGTGGGGAGCCAGGAGGGAGTTTGTTTGGATCCATACAAAATAAACGGGAACAGTGGAATAGGGAGAGCTGGGACAGCCACAGGAATGGAGAGGGATAAGCTGCTCCCACCAGCCCCCATACCTGGACAGGTCCTCCAAGTCCTTGGGAGCCACCTGCCCTCTGGCTGGGATGAGCACGGCGAGCACCAGCCCGGACAGGTACAGCCACCGCACCATCTGAGCTCCTGGGGAGGCAGAAATCCAGGGAATTTCCTGGCTGCAGTTCCCACCGAGCCCCCCAAGCCCTGCAGGAAGCCCTGGCAGCACAGCCTGGGACTGCTCCAGGTGGGACAGCCCCTTCCAGGGGTGTGGGCAGGATTGGGATGGGTGTGTGTGACAAACCCCATCCTCACCCTTCCCTGTGGGCACATTCCCGGTGCGGGCACGCAGAGTGACACCCAAAGATAAAATTGCAATGAACTTTATCCCAAACCTCCCTTTTCTATCTGGGGGTGACATTTCTATCCTGGAATTATCACCACAGGGCTGGAGAACTTTCCCACTGCTCGGAAAAGCACCTTTCAGATGAGCAGCTTTATTCATATTTTACATTCCTTATTTTTGCAGGATACCTCAGAAATTCTGCAGGAATAAAATGCTGCCTCCCACCCATTATTTGCTAAAAATCAGACTTCTGTTGCCCATCACCAAATGCTTTCTTCACCTGGTTAGATTCCTTTGGAGATTGGGAGAATGAAGGGAGGAAGGGACACCTACCTTGGGGATTGAGCTGCTCCCTCCACACCAGATCCGACTTTCCTTCTTCGAGCCGGTTCTGGCTGAACTCTTCTCTTCTCTGGTGCTTTTAAGCTCATCTGGAGGATGCCCAGAGCTGACAGGTGGGTCACAGGTATCCTGCTTTTCCTCAGATGGGTCACTGTGAATCATTACAGCTTTTCTGGAGTGGGGCTGCTGCAGACAATATTGTTACTGGTGGATTTCCCAATTGACGCCTTCAATGAAGTTTTTTTTTTTTTTTTAATTGCTGTTGCTGTTTTTCTTATATTTGCTTTTTTTCCTCCCCACTTTTTTGGACCAAAGCAGTGACCTGTGGGTTTCCTCCTCTCAGGTGAGGTGGCCTCTTGCTGGCACAGCGTGTCCTGCACGGATTCCTCTGCCCACGGCTCCCCTTTCCAGCACCTTCACTGGAGATAAGAAACAAGAAGGAAAAAAGAGCAAAGGCATAAACCAATGATGTGTGTCTCCAAACGCTTCCTGCTGTGTGAAATTCCTGCTGCAGCTCCTCAGCCAGGCAGATCCCACTTGTGATCCCAGCCTGGTGTGGCTCCCCTAGTCCAGACCTGAAACTGGGGATGTTCCTTGTGATTTATGGGATTTGGGGGTGAAAGGAGGTCCCATGTGTGGCTGCAGTTCTGGATCCCTGTGAGACATCCAGGCTCTTCCCAGGAGCTGTGGGAACCCCTGGAACTCACTGGTTCAGAGTTTTCCAGGGTGTCCCATAGGAGCTGGGCTCGTTTGTTTCGAATCCTTGAACCCAGCAAAGGAAAAAGGAAAAAGGAGAAAGGAAAAACTGAGGGCAACCCCAAAGAGCCAGATCTGGGCCTGGAGGAGGGTGGGGGCTCCCAGGTGGGCCCAGGGCAGAGCCCTCAGCTCCCTGAAGAGCTTCTCCCCACCTGGGTGTCAGGTGGGCTCCTGGGGGCTCTGCATTCCCAGTGTGGATGGCAGGAGGTGTTTCCAGGGCAGGTTTGAGATCTCTGGGGTGTCAGGTGGGCTCCTGGGGGCTCTGCATTCCCAGTGTGGATGGCAGGAGGTGTTTCCAGGGCAGGTCTGAGATCTCTGGGGTGTCAGGTGGGCTCCTGGGGGCTCTGCATTCCCAGTGTGGATGGCAGGAGGTGTTTCCAGGGCAGGTTTGAGATCTCTGGGGTGTCAGGTGGGCTCCTGGGGGCTCTGCATTCCCAGTGTGGATGGCAGGAGGTGTTTCCAGGGCAGGTCTGAGATCTCTGGGGTGTTTCCAGCCAAGGAAGAATGTCCAGGGTTTGGTGTTTGGGGGTTTGGATGTGCCTTTTCTCCCAGGCAGTGGGAGACAAGAGCCAGTCCTGGGGAGCTGGGCCTTGTCTCTCCCACCAGGAGAGATGAGGGCTCGGTGCAGATTTCTCCAGAGCTTTCTGTGCTCTCCCCCTGGGACCTTTCTGCTCGTGCCTGGGTAATTATTGTCATTCCACCACGGAGAGTTCTGTAATTACTGCCACTGTCAGAATAAGGTCGGTGTTTGGGGGACACTCATCCTGAGGAGCCTTTAATGAGGGCCACTCACGAGGGAGCCTGACACCACCTGAGGGAGGGGGACATTAATTAGCTGAGTCTTGGGAGGAGAGGGCCAGCTCTCCTGCCCATCACTCGGGTGGGATGTTTGTTATGAATGCCACCAAATTAGCTCACGATGTCACCGTTTGAATGTCCCCCCAGCCCGGGAGGGCACGGTGCTGCCTGCGGAGGTGGCAGCTCAGGGAGGGGAGATTCAGCTCAGCCGATGCTCCTCGAGTGGCTCTTTGGTTTTCTCACCGTGGCTCCCAGTGCTGGAGTGGCCTCAGGAGATGTCCCACGGGACCCTTTCCCCACGGGACCCTTTCCCCACAGCCCCCGGGTGATTTTCTGCAGCCCTTTGGGAGGTGGTGCTTTCCCATTCCAAGCAAACCCAGTCATGCTCCCTTTCCCAGCTGGATGGAGTTGCTGGTGGCTCTCCCGAGCTGGAGGAGCCCAACAGGGAGGATCCTGAGCTTTGGGATCCTGCAGAGCTGAATTCATCCCAGTTCAGGACTTTGAGAGGTTTTTATGGACAGCAGGTGGCAGCGTTTGTCTGTCTGTCCTTCCCTGCCCATCCTTCCTCCCCTGCCCTTCATCATCCTCGTCCCCTCCTCCTCCCTTCTCCGAGGCTCCCAGAACTCCCGTCCTGCCCCTCCAAGGACCGGGGTCAGTCCCTCTTTTTGGGGGTGGGAGGCCCCAAGCTGGGGGTGCTTGGGGTGACATCACAGTGACATCACGGTGACATCACAGCCGAATTGGGACAGTTTGGGGTCAACCTCTGGCTCTGGGAATATCCCTGGAGAATCAGCTTTGAGGTTACTGGAGGATCCTGTTCTGATGGAACAGGGACCAAAAAAGATGATGCAGGAAAACTCCTGGAGCGTGTGTAGACTCCACATCCATTGACTCTGGAGAAGCTCATCCATTCCCCATCCAGCCCTTTTCCTATTTTTCCCCAGGAGCTCTCATGAGGATGAACTGATCTCCAGGAGTGAGGAGAGGCAGGAGGAGCCAAGGCTGCTCCCATGGGGGTGGTGGGACATGGTCCTGCTGGGACTCTAAAATCAGGGTGGGAACATGATGAGTTTGTCATGGAATCACAGATGATTTGGGCTAGAAGGGACCTTAAATCCAGTTCCACATCCCTGCCGTGGGCAGGGAAATTTATGTTTAAACCTGCTCTTAAATTTAACCCAGATTGCTGAAGTGGGGTCAAACCAGGGGATGCTTCATTTTGAGGGGATTTACAGCTAACAGTGAAGAATGAAGGCTTTGGCTTCCCCTTGGCTACTCTGAGAGGCCTTTGCTGCCCACAGAGCCCAGCCCAGGCTCTAACCCCGGGCAGGGACTGGAGAAGGTCCCCATCTGTCCCCCAGCTGAGGTTCCGAGCCCAGGGCCCTGGGAATCAGTGCTTTTCCCTCCTATTTTCCTCATGGAGGAGTTTGTAGCCTCTTCCTCCCCACCACAGCTGGAGGTGCCACAGTGGCCAAGGCAAAACTGGAAAAGAAAAACCTCCTTGGGTTCACTGGTTCCACCTGGAACCTCCCCGGTGACGCCGAGTGCCTGGGTTTGGTCTCAGCATTTTTTTTGGGCTGGTTTTTTCTGTTTTGCTTTGCAGGTATTGAAGAGCCAAGGGAGGGGCCGCTGCAGAGCGAAACTCTGTGTTCTCACCAGGTATTTTTGCAGCTCTGAAGGGCTGGGGATTATTTCCTCTCCCCTTTGTGCCTGGTTTTTTGGCAGGAAACATCTCGGAGTTGATGTCCCACAGGCTTGGTGCTAGGGAGGAGCAGTGGGGTGGGAAGCTGAGCTGCTGCCAAGAGTGGGACCTGATGGGTTGAGCTGTGAGAAGTCAAAAATTGGGCCCTTCCCAAAACCCAGCTCAGGCTGATCCCTGTAGTGGATCCCCATTTCTGATGGATTTATGACTCTTCTCACATTGCTGGTGACAAACTGGGTGAGGTCCTTCTTGTCCCCAGCTCCCAGCACTCTTCTGTCCCTGGGCACCTTCCCTGAGCTCTCAATGTCCATGATCCCTGGATACAGACACAGAGCCACTGGGGGCCAAGGACAGGCTTTGCCCATGGATATGAGCCTGGAGAGTGGAAGTGGTTTCATCAGTGGGGGTTGGAGCAGAAACCAGTTTGAGCCCATTGCTGGGCAGGGAGATGGGTGAGAGAATGGGATTTGCAGGTGAAAATTTGAGCATGGGGCTCTCACCCCTGGGATCTGGACACTGTGGGTGCCCAGCCATGGTGACACCTCTGGTGGTGTCCCTGCTCCTCCTCATCACTGGCAGCTGGTCTTTGGGGTCACCTGGAGGTCAGGCTGGAGGCTCAGGCCTCTCACCTGGGTGAACTGGTGCATTTCACCTCTTCTGGCTGAACCCCAGCCTTGGTGGGTGGAGCAGGGCATGGGACACACCCGGCAGAGCCCACACTGCCTAAAACACCTGGGGTCCAAACCCTCCATGGTCTCCAGCCCTTGGCTGCTCCTTCTGATCCCTGGCCCTCCTCAGTGGTTTCTCCTACTCCCTGGAGCTCCCTGGCTGTTCTTCTCATCCTCCTTGGTGGTCCCTCCTGCTCCCTGACCCTCTGGGCTGCTCCTTCACTCTCCGTGTGCTCCCAGCACGATTCCCTACAGTGAAGATGCTTTCCATTTCCTTTATGCAGGGAAAACTTTCTTGGGTACTATCAGATTTTTTGGGGAACCCTTGGGTGCTCTGAGCAGCCTCAGGACCCAGCACCAGTGATTGCTGGTTCATACTGGGACCCCACAGGAGCTGAACTGGGGCAGCTCTGGGCATCACCAGCTGTGAGCACTGGTTTTGGGGTGGCTGTGGGATGGTTTTGAGTGGCTGAGGGAGGTTTTGGGAGGCTGAGGGAGCGTTTGGGAGGTTGTGGGGTGTTTTTGGGTGGCTGTGGATGGTTTGGGGAGGGTGTGGAATGCTTTTGGGTGATTGTGGGATGGTTTTGGGAGGCTGTGGATGGTTTGGGGAGGGTGTGGAATGCTTTTGGGTGATTGTGGGGTGTTTTTGGGAGGCTGTGGATGGTTTGGGGAGGCTGTGGAATGCTTTTGCATGGCTGTGGGATGGTTTTGCAGAGGCTGTGGGATGGTTTGGGAAACTGAGGTTTTTGGGAGGTTATGGGATGGTTTTGGGGAGGCTGTGGGATGGTTTGGGAAGCTGTGGGATGGTTTTGACCTAACACCTTGGTGGTTACACACCTGCAGCCTCACAACCGCTGATCTGGGGGCAGGGTGGGGTTAATTTCCCCTCTTTATCTGAGGCAGAGGCAGATAGTAGTTAATGGTTTATCCTGGTTAAAGGTTTATTTCTGCTAAATGTCCCTCTGGCTTTGAATGTGGAAAAACATCAGGGTTTTGTTTCCCTGTCTCTTCCTCCTGCCCATAATTCTGTGGAAATCTTAGACACCCTCCCGAGGCAACTTCCCCTCATGCATGAGCCAAAAACCTTCAGTGGAGTCTGGAGCAAATGTGGCCAAGGTTTTAATTTCTCCCTCTTGCAGGCTTGGGGGTGATTAAACAACCCAAATACTCCTAACTCTGAAAAAAAAGCCCTATTAGGGCCCTTTTTTGGCTGTTTGCAGTGCTTTTAGTCGGGCATCAATCACCGGTAACGGCTGATGAAACCTGATGGGGCCATAAATCTGCCCTGCTTTGAATTCAAATGCAGCAATTAATCCTGAGGGGTGTGGCTGCAATTAGATGACAAATTGTGCCTCCAGATTCACTTGCCTGCTTGGACAGAAGCCGCCCGTGTTTGCTCAGCCGCCGAGGCTTGGCTGCAGCTTCTGCTCTTCCCCCGGGATGGAGCGATGAGCCCGGGAGCTGCAGCTGCACAGTAAGGACCTTCCAGCCTCAGCTCCTTCGCCTGGCGCTGGGAAATTCGGCTCTTTGGCTGCCTGGGATTGTCTGACCCCTCCTTTTCCCAAGGTGGTAGAAATCACCCAGGCTGGGAGAAAACCTCCGAGAGCATCAGCAGCATTAACCCAGGCCCCCAAGGGCCACATTCCTGTGGTTTTTGGACACTTCCAGGGGTGGAAGTGCCCCGCTCCACCACTGCCCCAGTGCCAGGGCTGGACAACTTTTTCCAGTGAGGAAATTTCCCAGTATCCAACCCAAACTTCCCCAGGCACTTTATTCTTGTCCCTGTTTCCTGGGAGCAGAGCCAGAGCCTGCTGCAGCTGCTGCCTCCTGTCAGGAGTTGTGCAGAGCCAGAAGGTCCCCCCTGAGCCTCCTTTTCTCCAGGCTGAGCCTCCCAGGTCCCTCAGGAGTTCTCCAGACCTTCCCTGGTTTTCCAGCCCTTCTCCAGCTCCGTTCCTGGCTCTAGACTCACTCCAGCCCCTCGGGGTTTTTCTTCTGGCCCCAATCTGAGCCCAGATTTCAGATGTGGCCCTGGCCAGCACAGGGTGCAGGATTTATCCTGACCATCCTCAGATGTCGGGCAGGAGGATTTGGGAGCCCTGGCTGGGGCAGGAGCTGCCTCCACCTGAGACACCCCTGGCAGTGCCTGCTTTGGCCCCTTTGGGGTGGTTTTGAGACTAGAACTGGTCCTAAATAACACTGGCCCGAGCTGAAGGAGCCCAGTGCTGGGTTTGTCGCTGGATCCTGCTCCCGCCGATCCCGGTGCTGCAGGCTGGCTCAGCCAGGGATGGTCTGGGGTCGTGCCCGGGGTGGGGGGTGTTCCCTGCCCTGGGAAGGCTCTGCTTAACCCCACTGAGACCTTGTTCTGCTGCAGAACCGGGGGGATCAGGGTGTTCCCTGCCCTGGGAAGGCTCTGCTTAACCCCACTGAGACCTTGTTCTGCTGCAGAACCGGGGGGATCAGGGTGGCTGCTGCACGGAGGGGAGTTCTCAGGGACACGGCTGTTTCCATGGAAAGAAAGGAGCATTTGGGGGGTTGGATGGTGCAGGAGGGATGAGCAGACCCCAGCACAGCTCTGCTGCTGCAGAGAGGGAGAGCCGAGCTCTGCCCGGCCCAGCTCTGTAGCTGAGCTCAAAATACAAACACAGTGTGGCAAAAATCCAGGACAAAGCCGTGGAGATGCAAGCCCTGATGTCAGCAGTGGGATAAGGTTGTGTTTGCACACCCAACACGGTTTTATCCACTGATTAACTGTTCCTACAGGGCTCCTTTGCGAAACACACCAGCGAGCGTTTTCTGTTCCAAGAGATAAGAAAACAAGCTCGGGTTTATATCCCTTCCCTGTGAGGGTGATAACAGAATTTCAGAATTCCTGTGGACTCTGATCTCCAAATGGGGGGCTCCTGGTGAGGAAACAATTGGCTGTTGGGTTAAGTAGCTTAAAAAATAAGGAATTAAAAAAAAAAAAGAGTGGAGAAAGGGCTCATTTTCTTTGGCTGCATGGCAGGAAACCAACTGCCCTGTCCCCACAGAAACCAGCTCCTGGGAAGGAGGGAAAAAACCCCCACTGGTAAAAGCTGAAAGATTTGTTGGGAAAGAGGAATTGATTTCTTTTTCTTTCTGACTTTTTAGAAAAGGCTGATTGTGCCAGACATTTAGGTTTGTTTTCATCCCCATTTTTAATCCTGGCTGCACAAGAGGGCTTTATCCCAACCTGCAGCTGCACCTTGCTCTTGGGCACAGGAGCTCCCGTGCCCTTTGCCAAGCAGGATTAATGTCAAGTGGCAGAGCCGGGCCTGGATCCTGGAGGCCTTGTGCCAGGGGATTTATTTGGTTTATTTTGCTGGTTTGTGGTGATTTTTCAGGGATTGTTTCTGCCATGGATCAGGTCCCAGTTCTCCTGAGTGGTTCCATGCATGGAGAGGGCCCTCGAGGTCTTGTCCTCCTTTTCCTGCACATCCTGGGGCTGGATGGAGGCACCGAGCTTGGAGAACTCTTGTTTTGGAGGAACCCAGCCCAAAGCCTGGCTGGAGGAGCTGGGGCAGCTCTGATGCCTCACCCCAGGGCTGTGGTTTAACAAAACTGAGTTTAATCCCCTCCTTGCCTGCTGGGTTCTTGCTTTCTCCAGCCTGGGAAATCCTCGCAGCTCCAGAGCTGACCTTTCCCTACAAAGCCCCTTTGTCAGGCCAAGCTCAGGCCTGCAGGGCGCCTTTATCTTCCCTTCTTATTACTCTTGATTTTTATTGATGCCATCACCAGCAGCCCTCAGAGGAGCCGCCTGGACTTTGTTTGGAGGGTGATTAAGAACAAACAGATCCTGGAAAGCCGAAGCAAAACCTTGAGCAAGAGGAAACTTGGCAGCGGGAAGAGCCGCGACGCTGCCAGCGTGAACCGGAGTCCCCAGATGCCAGGGAAGGAACCTCCATTTCCATGGGGTGCTGAGGCTGAGCTTTGGGAAGGGTGGATGGAAACAAGAGAGGGGTTTTCCCTCAGGTGGAGCTGTTTTGGGGAGGGTTTTCCTGGCCGCCTCTCCTTTCCCCGTGGGCAATCCCAGCAGAGGGCAGCAGGAGATGCCCTCGGCACCCTTCGCTCTCCCAGGGGCGCTGCTCCAGAAAACACACGGCTTGGGCAAGGACAGGGGGACACCTGTCCCCTCCTGGTGCCCACCTTGGGACATCCCACCTGCTAAAAACTCCCAACTATCCTGGCTTGAAGGCTGAAGGAGTTGGGACTTATTAAAAGCTAAGTTGGGACTCATTAAAGCTGTTGGGGTTTATTAAAGAGGCATTTTTTGGGCTGTAGGAGTTGGGACTTATTAAAGTTGGAAGATATTCAAGAGGTATTTGGGGGGCTGTGGGAGGTGTTTAGTGGGAACAGAAGCACCTTTGGAGCTCCTCTTGCCCTCCCTGCTCTCTGGACATCTCGGGCCCTTCACCTCCTCAATGTCCTGGGTATTTTTTGGGCAACTCTCACCTTTCCATGAATTATGGTGCTGCCACGCACACACTGGGGTCTCGGTGCACTGTGTGGGCCAGGCAGGGCACTGGTGGCACTGGCAGCACTGGGGGTGCCCAACCTGACCCCCAAATCCCCGTGAACTGAGCCAGGGAGCCAAGCACAAATTCCAGGAGGTGCTGCTCAGGCGGAGGCCGCGTTCCTGGCTGGGGTGACAACAGGAAGGGTGGCTGTTGTCCCTTGGTGGCCTGGGAGCTGTTTCCTGGCTCCTAACGAGGGATCTCATGGCACAACAGGCTGGGCAGAGGCTGAGTAGGAGGAGGAAGGCTCTGGAGGAGGTGGGTGCTGGCACAGCCTGTGCCATGACTAATGCCAACACCCAGGCCGAGCTCTCCTCCTGGGGCACAGCTCGCTCCTCTCCGGCAGCATTTCAACCCTGGAAATGCTCTGGAAATGTCAGGATTTGCAGGAATAAAGTTTCCTGGCATGGAGCCTCGAGCTGTGTTCTGGGTTCTTTGTTCTGTGTTCTTTATTCTGAGTTCTGTTCTGTATTCTGGGTTCCACTCTCTCTTCCGTGTTCTCAGTTCTCTCCTCTGGGTCAGCTCCGTCGTGGTGCTCCTGAGCTGCTCTCTGCTTGCCTGGGACTCTCCAGAACAGCCCTGGAATTCCTCCTGGAGCAGAGAGGTGCTTCCTGGGCTGCTGGGATTCAAGCCCCTCTATGAGGCTTTTCTCTCTCTCTGGGATTTCCTGGGTGGTTTTCTCCTCATCTTTCCAGCGAGCTGGGCTGAGCTTCCAGGTGAAACCAGGCTCTGCTCTCCAGGACCTGAGGATTCAAGCAAAGCATTCAGGGATGCAAAATAGTTGGAGCTGGGAGCAGGGTGGAAGGGATGTGCCCCAGATGTGGAGCTGTGTCCCTGCTCCCTCCTGAACAGAGCTGGGCCTCAGCCTCTGAAAGGAGCAAAAACAAAGAAGTTCCTGCATCCCATAGAAAAATCCTTAACTGGGCCATTTCCACTGAATTTTGCTTCTTCTCATGGCCCTGGTTCCTTCCCCTGTCCAGAAAACTTGGGATTCAGGGAATTTAAATTATCTGGTGGTGATCTTTCTTAATTAGACTTAAATAGACCTGAAAGGCTTTGATGTAGTAAAAATGTGAAGTTTCCAGACTGTTGCAACCTGTGAAAATCGTTGGGCTTGTCCTCCCTCCAGAAAAAAAATTCCAATTTTTAAAGCTGAGCAGTGATTACCTGAGGATGGAAAAGGTACTCAGGAGTGAGGAATTATCTGTGAAATCTTCTTAGAGCAGAGCAGCTGCTCGTGGGCATGTTCAGGGAATAACCTTTAATTAGAGCAAAAGCACCCAGGGATGGTAATGAGGTGCCTTTGGAGTGGTTTCACCTGGTGAGAAACATTTAAATTAGGGTAAAAAAAGCTGGTAATAAAGCGTAATTCACCTTTTTATACCCCTAATGATGGCGGAGCAGTGTGGCATAGGGAGGGGTGTGGGATGGGGTGCTGCTGCTGCTGGAATGGGAACTCCTGGTTTAGGGAGAAGCAGGAAAACCTGCACAGCACTGTAGGTAAGTCAGTGTGAACACACAGGTTTGTACCTGGCCTTGCTGTTTCTGCTGAAATAAAGGTGGATCTTTCCATCAAAAGCCAATTTCTGCTCGGGGAGTGAGTGGGGCACTGCTGCCTCCCAGCCTTCCAATCTAATTAAAAATTAGTCTGAAGAAGTTGGAATGCTAAAGAAGTAGTAATAATAAATTCTCCATTGGTTTTCAAGTGCTGCTGTTCCCATTCCTGGACAGGTGAGGACAGGTGGGAGGCCCTCAGTCCTTTCCCAGCCCTGCCCTGGGCCCTGCCCTGGCCAGGTGAGGTCACGGGGTTTGCTGGATGCCAAAATTCAGTCTGGATTAAATTCACCTCCCTGCCTGGATCAAATCCTCAGGCCCAGGGAAGCTGGGTGGGGAAGGAGCTCTGGTCCTGAGGGGTCCTGCTGGGCCCTGCTGCACCTGCCCTGCTTTGGGGTCCCACTGACCCCAAATCCCCCTGGCAGTGCCCGAGCTGGGCTCAGGGCTGGGCCCTGGATGGTTTTTGTGCTGACACAGAGCTGGAGCTGCAGGAGCCTCTGATTCATCCCAGGAGGGCTCACACCCAGCTCAGGCTCCTTCCCCTGCTGTTGATCACCTGGAGGGACTGGGGGGGCTGGGCACATCTGGGGGAGGCTGTGGTGGTCCCCAGTTCCCACTGGGGCTCCCCCATCCCTGCTCTGATGTGGGGATGGATGGGGTTCAGAGCTCCAGAATCAGGGGGATGGCCAAGATTCCCAATTTGGGGGGGCTGAACGCACCCTTTGGGTGCATCCTCAGGGTCCTGGGGTGCAGGTATTGGGGGGCTGCCCTGCCCCAGCCCCTGGGAGGGGGTCTCTGGGATCTGCTTTAATCTTCCCAGGGCTGGTGTTTTTCCCACCCCCCAGGGGAAGGTGGCCAATATCCCTCAAGAGGGGAAACTGAGGTGTGGGGGGTCCTCAGCCCACCCTGAGGACACTTGGGGGGGGTTGCAGGGTTTAATTTCCTGGCCCTGCTGCTGACCCAAAGGGCTCTTCTACCTCCCTTCCTCCTGCTGCTTGTCCCCAACCTCTTCTGGGGACAGCTGGGGGAGTGAAGGTGCCACTCTGCAGGCTCAGCTGGGACTGCAGGTCCAGGGGTGCCAAAATCCAGGTGAGGCTGCCCATCCCCCCTGGCCAAGGCTGCAGGACCCTCCGGGTTGGGATCAAGATGAACCCAACAGGCTCTTCCCTGGGAGCTCCCCCATCCCAGGGAAGAGCCTCCCACCTCCCTGGGGGTCCGTGGGAACCTCCCCTTGGCAGCAGGAGGAGGGGCTGGATCTGGGGATTGGGGCTGGGGTGGGTGTCCCTGTGCCAGTGGTGTCCCTGTGCCAGTGGTGTCCCTGTGCTGGTGTCCCTGTGCCAGTGGTGTCCCTATGCTGGTGTCCCTGTGCTGGTGTCCCTGTGCTGGTGGTGTCCCTGTGCCGGTGCCTTGGCCAGGAGCTGCTCTGGCAGAGGGTTGTGGTAGAACTGGAAGAGCAGGGCCAGAGCAGAAGGTCAGGTGAAGGTGTGGGTTTGGCACAGGTGAGGGGCTGGGGAGTTGTGGGTCGCTTTTTGAGGGCACCCGTGGAGCCGTCTGGGAGAACTGGTACGGCCGGAGTCAAACCGGCCCTGTGGGAAGGCTTGGAAGCATTGGAAGGTTGCTCCTGCTCCTTCCAGCCCCGGGATGGACTCCCAGCTGCCCTGCACCTGCTGCTCTTCCCCACTCCAGCACAAACACCCACTTGTCCTTCCCAGGATTCATGTATTCCCCTGCCAACCCACCAGCTCCCACAGGACTCGGGGTCTGAGCCCTTGCTATTTCCCTGAGCCTTTGGGAAGAGCTTGCATCCAGCTCAAACAGTTCTCCCTCCTAAACTTTGAGACTTGAGCTGATTTGCACCCAGGAATTTAGATTTTTTTTTAAACTTTCCTTTATTTGCAATAAATAATAAACTATAATACAAAGATTTCAACACAGAATCCAAAAAGTCACGTTCTTTGGGAATAAAAAGGACTCCCAGCACCAGGAAAGGTGAAAGAGCATCTACGAGCAGCCCCTGGGCTGGGGGTAGCTGCACCCTCCTGCCCTAAGCAGTTGTTCCCCTTCCCCCAGGGGCCCCCAGGTGTTCCCATACCTGGGCCAGGTGAGGCTGTGGGGCCCTGCCATGGTGCAGAGCTGCACCGGCAGGGCGGGGATGGAGCCGAGGGTGCCGGGGCCTGGCTGAGGGGCTTTGTGGCTGTGGGGAAGCTGGAGAGGTTCTAGAGCTCATGCAGGGGTTCTTTACACACACAGAGAGCCCCCGGCCTTCCGGCATCCCACGGGGGCCTGGATGGGAAGGTTTGGATGAAGAGTCAGCAGCTGCAGCTGGGTGTGGTGGTTGCCTGGCTTTGGGGCACACACGAGCCCACGGGTGGGCCTTCCTCCCCTCCCTTGGCTTGGCTTTGCCAGCTGCTCTTATGGCGGGGTCAGCTCCATGGACTTCTTCCTCTCCTCCCGCTGCTCCTCCCACTCCTCCTCGGACTCGTAGGTGCCCTTGATGATGGCCACCCTGTCAGACATGTTCATGCAGTAGGGGACCAGGATGTAGAAGTAGAGCAGGGAGGCCAAGCAAGCCCCAAGGATGGGCCCAACCCAGAACACCTGGAAAGCAACAGGGACATGGTGAGAGCAGCTCCTGGGGCTGCTGCTCCAGCTCTACTCATGGCACCACCATCCATCCCTGCTCCACGTCTGCTGCCACACAGAGAGAGGAAAATACCTGTTCCAGAGACTTCCTGGGCCGAAACCCCCTCAGCCTGTGCTCACTGAGGGCCAAACCTGCCCTGTAAGTCTGGGGCTGAGCTTGCAGGAAGTGCTGGGTGAGAGGAAAGACCAAGTTGGGCTCCTCTGTGGGCTTCCTTCCCCTCAAATGATGCACCGATGGTGCTCAGAGGGCACCACAGCTGATTTCTGTGCCTGGAAGTGTACAAGGCTGGGTTGGATGGGGCTTGGAGCAACCTGGGCTGGTGGAAGGTGTCCCTGCCCATGGCATGGGGTGGGACTGGATGAGTTTTTAGGTTGTTTCCACCCAACCTACCCTGGGATGGGTTCATTTCTGTGCCCTGGCTGGCTCTGTGCCGGGGGATTAACTGTTCCTGATGCATCAACAGGCAAAACCTCCCTCATTCTCCAGCCCCTTTTAATCCTTCCTGCCTGGGGTGGGCTCTGAAACCCCCACCCCTGCCATTGCCACGGCAGTCCCTGCCCTGTCCTTGCATGGCCCCCACCTGTCCCTGTCCCCAGTGCCACCAACACCCACCCAGTGCACGGGGCTGAACCTCCTGGTGACGACGGCGGGCCCGAAGGAGCGTGCAGGGTTCATGGAGCAGCCGGTGAAGTAAATCTGGAGGTGTAGAAAGAACCCTGGGTTAAGGAGCAGATCGGAGCCACCCTTTGGGAGCAGGGACTGAAGTGTCCCCTGACGGCGTCTCTGATCCAGAGAGCTGGAGATGACCCCTCACCATCAAAGACCCCAAGATCTGCTGTGTTTTCTCCTCCAGAGCAGCTCCCTCAGGACCAATGCACGAGGGCACTTTGGGAAGCTCTGTGCTCACAGGACCCTGCCCCTGGACTCACCCCCACCAGGTGGCCCAAGGTGACGGAGAGGCCGATGGACAGCGCGGGGGAGCCGACGCCGCTGCGCCGGTTGTCCGTGGATGCGAAGATGCAGGCGGCCAGCTGGAAGGTGAGGATGATCTCCACCACGAGGGCCTGGCCTGGGGTTATGTTGTTGTTGAGCTGGAACCACGAGAGTGACAATAATTAACCTCCCCGGGGCTCGGCACCACCGGGAGGGCTCCCGGGTGCTTTGCTGGTAGGTTTGGGAGGGTGAAGTTGGAGGAGAAGCCCCCCAGGGCCCCTGCCCAGCCCCTGCTTGAGCTCCCTGCTCCTTCTCTGAAAGGAAAGACATGATCTTTCTTTCTTTGCAATTCTCCAAGATCTGTCTCTCCTCTGAGCCTGTCCCTTCCCAGGGCTCTCCACATCTCTCTCCACTTCCCTGTCTCCACAACACTGGGTGCTTTCACACTAAATCCCATTTTTCCTGCATTTCTTTGATCCTTGCAGGCTGTTGTACACTGACTTCTGCCCTGCACTTCGTGGAGCATCTGCCCAGGAGGATGAGGAGCAGGTGGGATGGGATGAAGGGAGAGGGCTGGGATGAAGATCATGGCCTGGGATGGCTGTTGTGTCCCAGTGACTCTGCACAAAACCCTGGGAACTCTCAGAGGAACTCGACCCCGCTGGACATGGGAAGGACAAAGTGACCCAACCCATCACAGCTCATTTTTTTATCTAAATCTGGCTTGTTTGTGATGTGGAACCTGTGGAATGAGAGGCATTGGAGCTCCTCATGCCAGTGACCGAACCCTCTGAATTGTCTGTGCTGCCCCCAGGGGTCCAGGCCTGTCCGTGGCTGGAGCAGCAGCTCCACCACTCTCCTTGCAGATGTTCTCCAGCACTGCCCCGAGGGTTTCAGGCCGTGCTGCTTCATTCCTGCTTATCTCAGAGGGTCCTGCTGTCCCCCTCCTCCCCTGGGAGCAGCCCCTGCTGCTCACAGCCCCTCGTCACCATCCTGCCCCTTGCTCCTTCTCCAGCTCTTCCCCCCCACTCTCCCTGTCTGTATCCATTCCCAGCTCCCCCAGTGCACTGGTTCCAGTGGGCTCCTGCTCCCCCTGCCCGTACTGGTCTGACTGGGCTCTGCTGCCTCCCTTCCCCCTGCTGCTGGCACGGCTCCTGTCCCGCGCTAATCTCCAGGTGGAGAGGCTGCACTCGGGAACATCTCAATGGTGCGGGTGACTCACGGGGCCCTCAGGACAGAGGAAGCCCTCATTAAAGGAGGGAAAAACATCCCACTCATCACTCGCACAATAAAGCCGTCATGTCAGAGCTCAGCTTCGCTCCCGTCCCATTCCCAGCCAGCCGTGCGTGCGGGACAGAGCACTGAGGATCCATCCCGACGGATCCTCCTCCCCGTGTCAGTGCCGAAGGAAAGGCAAGGGAAGAGGGCAGGGACTCACCGCGTTGATGGCCAGGTTGCCGCGGGTGTTGGCGGGGGTGACGCCGTAGAGGATCCCAGCTCCAGCGATGGCCCCGACCAGCTGGGCCACCACGTAGAGCAGCGTGCGGAGCAGGGAGATCTGGTTGCCGACGAAGAAGGCGATGGTCACCGCGGGGTTGATGTGGGCGCCGCTGATGTGGCCGAAGGCCTGCACCAAGGTGCCGATGGCCAGCCCGAAGGCCAGCGCGATCTGCAGGATGCTGGGCAGCGCCGACGGCCACTTCAGCGCCGAGCCCAGCCCAATGAAGACGAAGATGAGCGTGCAGAGGAACTCCACAAAGACGGCTCGAGCAAAGGCCAGGGTTAGTATTTCCTTCTTCATGGTGGGAGCAGGTGGAGGGCAGCCAGGGAGGAAGAAAGTTTGGGATTGCTCTGTGTCCGGGCTCTGGTGTGTGCAGCCGGCTGTAGGGCCATACCTATCTATATATGCAAGAGCAGCAGGAGCTGTGTTACAGGGTGGTGGGTGGAGCCAGGGGATTAGCCAGTCCTCCCCAATTACCATGTGAACCTGCAAAAGTTTCCACCTGAAAATGTCTTTGGAGCCTCTTGGTGAACCTGTGACTCAGATATTGGTGGCATTTCTCTCCTTTCCCTCTGCAAACAAAGAGCCCCTATAGGGTGTCTCTGTGGTCGTTAAATAACGAGGTTGCATAACGAGGCTGAGCTCCCTCCTCTGCTTTTGGCTTTACTGCCTCTCGCCAGGTCCTGGGTGTTTCACTAGCACAGGTGTAGTTAATATTTGCTCCCTCCCTTCCTTTCCTGTGCTTGCACACTCCTCCTGTTGGAAAGCCCTTGTTGGGCTGGAGGAGCTCTGCTGGGGCTGGGCTCCAGGTGCGTTCGATTTCCATGGAACCTTGAAATGGAAAGGAAAATCAAACACCTGGAGCTTCTCCCAGGCAGTCAAGAGAGCTCAGCTACAGGAAACAAGTGGTTTGTGGTTGTCCAGGGAGCGGGGGAGGGCTTGGGGGAAGCTTTGTCCATCTGGGGAGCTGTAGATGAGCTGGAGCTTCCTTGAGGTGCGTGGATAGAGTAATGGCATGGAGAGGGCTCCTGGCGCAGAGCCTGGCTGGGAACCTCTGCTCCCTTTCCTTTCTGCTGCTCCTTCCAGAGCACTGGAATAAGTGCTGGAATTGGGGCGTGCAGCTGGGAATGGTGTCTCCTCCCCTGTCACCCTGTGCCCTTTCCTTTTCTTTCTGCCTTTCCAGCTCTTGCTCAATGAGCAATGATTTTGCTCCTGGGAATGCCAGCACCAAGCCACAGGCTCTGCATGGACACAGGCTGTGTTTACACCTCTCCTTTCATGTTCCTGGGGCGCTGCCCTCCGTCCCAAACCCATCCATCGGCAGATGCTTGGCTGGCAGGGAGGGGCAGGGGAGGCTCTCGGGGCTGTGCACACGGGGCTGGTGGGGACGGAGGTTTTGGGGTGGAAAAGGTCTCGGGTGACACTTAACAAAGAATTCTCGGTTCTCTCATAGCCCTCGCAGCCTTGTGACAGGATACTTTTTTTTGCATGGGTTTGGGTGGCAGATCTGCTCTCCTTGCTTGGTTGATCCAGTTTTCCTTTCCCAAATGATGCCCAGGCTGGTTTTATCCCTGGCTGCCAGGTCCCTCTGCAGGGGCAGCCATGCTGCAGCACTCAGAGAGCAAAGCTCTGCAGGCAGGACATTGGTAAAACCCTCTCTAAATCCAAAAAGTTGGATTCAGTGCTGCCTTCTGAGGAGGCTGTCAGGCCTGGGGTGGAGGGGGGGGGGTCAAACACCTGGAGGATTCCTGTCCAGAGCAAGGAGAGGGGACTTCTTGTCCAGGACTGGAAATAAATGAGCTTTTCTCTTCCTTTGTACCCAAAATCCTGAGCAAAACAGACCTGGAGGGCCTCGAGGGACTGAGGATCTGTTACAGTCTTAATTCCTGATAATGGTTTTCTCCTGGATCTGCTGATCCTGGGGCTGATTGCAGAGTCAAAGCCCAGATCTGTTATCCTCGAAACACCTGGTCCGTTGGCGTGTTTTGGTGAAAGTTTTGCAAGCTGGTATTTCAAGACACCCTGGCCGGATTCCAGCTGCTGTAATTACTTGCCACTTCCCTTCAGCCCTGTCTGTGGCTCCAGCTGGATAAAATGCTCCCTATTCCCATCCTTCAAACCCTTCCTTGATGTCCCCATCCCGGGTCACCCCTGGTGGCAGCTGCATTTTGCTGTCAGCCCCTCCAGCACACTCCTCGCTTTGGCTGAAAATCCAAAAAAATTCTCTTCCATCCCCCCAAGTGAGGATAATAACAAGCAAAATCCTGCAGCTGACTAGGAGATACAATCAAATAGGGCTGGGAATGGCAGGGAAAACTTCCGGAAAACACACCATGCAAAGCCTCTGTTCCCGAGGCAGTTCAGGAACCTTTTCTCACCGGGGCATTCCTGCTTGGCTCCTCCGATGCCAGCCCTGGTATTTGGAAGGCTCCCTGTCCTCTCCGTGGCTCCGTGCCACCCGAGGAGCTTGGCTGAACTGAAAGTGCTTTGATGTGTCAGGTTTAATGGAATTGGGCAAGGTGCTGCAGGCCTGGGGCAGGCCGGTGCTGACAGACAGACACCCACGTGGAGGGGTCACACACGCCTCGCCTCACCCGCCCTGCAGGAGACAACGAGGAGGCTTTTGGCAACAAGGGCAGGTTTGGCTGCCTCCTTCCTCCTCCTCCTCCTCCTCCTCCTCCTCCTGCTCCTCGCTGGCACCGGCAGACAAACAACACAACCAAAACCTGCCCCAGTCTCCCCCTCAGGAGAGGGACCCCCAAAGCGGGGAGGGGGTGGGAGGGAGGCAACTGCTACCTCATCCTCACCTGGGGCTGCCCCAGGCTCTGCCTCGCCCAGGGAGGCTGTGTGTCATTGAGGCCACCCTGTGCCAGCCCCTGGCAGTCCCTGCTGTCACCCAGCTCGTTGTCGGAGCCTGTGCGGGGCTGTTGTTAATTTGCTGTTGTCAATTTGCATTTCCTTGCTTTTTCTGGTGAGTTCAGCTCTGTGCTGCACCTCGGGGCCTGGCAGAGGCTGCTCCAAATTCAGGTTACAAACACTGCTGAGCCAGGGTTTGGGATTTCCTCCTCACCTGGCTCCGTACCTCAGCCAAGGACCTTAAAACTGGACCAGTAATAGAGGCAGGAATAACAACAGTGACAGGATGTCCTGAACAGGAGACACCAATTGTGCTGGAACTGGGATCAGAAACACACAATTAATTGAGCTGGAAAAGCCCTCTGAGATCTCCAAGTCCAAGCCATGACCTAAAGTCATGAGCTAGGATTAGATGACCCAAAGACCTTGGTTGGGGTGACATCAAAGGAGAAAGTTTGGTTCAGTTTTTCAAGAGAAAAAGTGTTTCTTGCTGGCTCAGCTCCAGGATTTTGCAATGAGGCATTGATAAGGAAAAAACTGAAATATCACAGAGCAGAAGCAGCAAACGTTGCCCTCGTGATCCTCAGTTTGAGGGCTGCAGGGAAGGGTTTGCTGCTGCTTTGGGATGCCCCTGTGCAGGTGTTTCAGATGGGGATTTCAAGGATCCCTCTTATCTGACCCCCATCTGCTGCCCTCTCTTTGAAGCTGAGGGATGACACCGCTGGCCTGGGGCTGGTGGCGTTTCCACTTTCTCCTGCCCTGCAGCAACAAGGCTTTGGCTTCCTTTAGTGCTGCCTTCAGAGCCAGAACGCTGTGACATTGAGCTTTGGGGCTGTCCTCACGTCCCCTGCTGCTGTCCCTGCTGCTGCAGCCGGGGGTGGCAGTGACCTGGTAGCCCACGCTCGGGAAGCTCGGATGCCACCTGAATGCTCTTCAGTGCTGGCTGGTGACAAAGCTAAATGACAGCTCTGCTCTTTGCTCAGTAACTCCTGCTGGTCTCCTGGGGCTGCTCTGCTCCCTCAGGAGTTCATTTGCACTGAAATCACCATTAAATTGTCCCACGGGATAATGAGTGTCAGGGCCAGCAAAGGCCTGGTTGGAAAACCAAATCAGACAGTGGGAAAGGTGGGATGAACCCCCAGTGATCTGATTTTCAGGTCCAGCCCTTTCCAGCAAAGCCACAGGCACCAGGGACATCCCAAGGCCCCCTTTCTGCTCACTTGGAATTCTTATGGGCCGTTTGTTGTGTCCTCTGGATTCAGAGCTGGGGCCAGCGGTGTTTTTCCTCTGGAAAGGTGTTTGCTGTAGAAAAGTCTTCACCTGTGCAGTCCTTCCTTGGATTACAAGAAGGACACACAGGAATAAATGGAAAGGATGTGGGGAGGGAGATGTCCCAGGGAAGGTGATTTTCCCCCTCCTCTTGGCACTGCCATCCTACCTGGCCTGGAGGAGTTTCAGCTGCACCAAGGCAGAGGGGCCTGAAATCACAACCAGGCTCTGAATCACCTGAAAACCACCATAAATAAATTAATGACTTCTTGATATCATTGCAGGAATCTGGAAACTCCTAAAAACATTCTGGGGGGTGAGAGCTAGACAGGACCCAGAGACCCCTGAGGCTGGACTGAGCCCCCCAGAGGGAGGGTTCTGCCCCTGTGCCTAGGTGAGACCCCACCTGCAGTGCTGCTCCCAGCACAGGGAGGACATGGAGATGCTGGAGAGAGTCCAGAGGAGGCACCAGCATGATCAGAGGGCTGGAGCAGCTCTGCTGGGAGGAAAGGCTGGGGGAATAGCCCGGAGGGTGACCTCATTGTGGCCTTTCAGTGCCCAAAAGAGCAGGAAAGATGAAAAGAGACAATTTCTGAGGGTATGAAGTGCCAGGACAAGGGGGAATGGCTTCCCACTGCCAGAGGGCAGGGATGGATGGGATACTGGGAGGGAATTCCTCCCTGTGAGGGAGGTGAAGCCCTGGAATGGCTTTCCAGGAGAAGCTGTGGCTGCTCTGGATCCCTGGCAGCCCCCAAGGCCAGGTTGGACGGGGCTTGGAGCAGCCTGGGCTAGTGGGGGGTGTCCCTGCCCACAGCAGGGGTGGGACAGGATGAGCTTTAAGGTCCCTTCCCACTCAAACCCTCCCATGGTTCTATGAAAAGTCAAGATTTTCACTCAATCCCCTGGCTCCAAGACTTCTGGCCAAGGTTTCACAGCAGAACACTGGGGACAATACATGGACAGCTGGGGAATGGGAAAATCCATTTTCCCCCCGTTCTGCCTCTGAAACTCAGAGCAAATGCACCAAGAAATTTCTCAGCTTTAAAAATCTTCACTGGGCAGTTAAAGAGACCCATGCTGGGAAAATCCCTTGTGCCATCAGATCCGAAGCTGAAGGTTCTTGCACTGAGTGATGTCTGGAAATGTGGGCTTTTTCTTTGGATTCCTGGGAAGTTTGGATAAAAATTGAAGCAGAGCCTCCATTCTCTCCAGCAGATCCTTTGGCAGAGCCCTGGGAATAGAAGAGTTTTGGGATGTTTGGCTTCCCCCTGGAGCAGCAGCACCTTCCAGGATGCTCTGTGGTCATTTCCTACACCTGGCCCTGCCTCCTCCTCTTGCCCTCCTGGCTTCTTAAGGAAAACACAGTTGGGAAATATTTCTCCATCTACAAATAGATCCATAAAAATAGTGATGTGAAATAATGATGTACCTGATCCCAGGTAGGTCATGGCATTGCAGGGAAGTGACTGCTGGAGGCTCAAGCAGCTTCTGGGATTGGGACTGGGAAGATTTGGGAAGGTCAGGCCAAGAAATCCCAAGCAGAGAACTCAGCTCTGCCCCTCCACGAGGTGACCCTGGGCTGATCTCTGTCCTCCCTGTCCCACAGGTGTGACCAGGAGCTGAAGGGTTCTGTCCTGTGCTGGGATTTCCAAGGTACAGGTGTGCTTGGGCTTCTCCAGGCCATGATTTTCCTTCCATGTTCTCCCAGTCATTTTCCCCGTTCCCCACATGATGCAGAAACCCCTCAGGCACTGGGATCAAGGTCGGTACTCCCAGGTTCTCCCAGATTCCTTGAGCAGGGATTTGGATGCTCTTGGGTCCCTGCAACAGGTATGGGATCGCTGGGTGGGTGTGGCAATGCTCCATCCTGGAGCTGGAATGGGCAAGGGAGGGAATTCCTTGGGATTAAGGACAAATTGTGTCAGAAGTTGTGAGGAGCAGGACCAGGGCACGGCCCCTGGGCTGGGCTCTGCTGAGGCCCCTCAGATCCTGGGGTCCCCTTGAGCCCCACTGCCAAGAGAGACCCTGAGGGGCTGGAGCGTGTCCAGGGGTGGGAATGGAGCTGGGGAAGGGCTGGAGCACCAGGGAAGGTCTGGAGAACTCCTGAGGGACCTGGGGGGGCTCAGCCTGGAGAAAAGGAGGCTTAGGGGGGACCTTCTATGTCTGTACAACTCCCTGACAGGGGGGAACAGCCAGGGGGTGTTGGACTCTGCTCCCAGGGAACAACAGGACAAGGGAAATGGCCTCAGGCTGTGCCAGGGGAGGTTTAGTTGGATATTGGGGGAAATTTCCTCAGTGGGAAAGGTTTTCCAGACCAGAGACAGCTGCTCAGGACAGGGGTGGGGTCCCATCCCCAGGGGGATTTCAAAGCTGTGGCACTTGGGGACATGGTCAGGGGTGGGGAAATGCTTGGGCTGGATGGTCTCCAAGGCATTTTCCAACCCAAACAATTCCATGGTTCCAGGAATATGGCAGCAAGGACAAGGAAGGGGATATGGGTTTGTGCAAAATGCTCTGGAATTTTTACAGCTCTGCAGAAGGATCAGCCCAAAGCTGAGGCACCCCTGACCCCAAGGTGAGAAAAGGGGAAAACCTTGTGATCTTGGGGGTGGAAGGACATGGGAATGCTTCAAATCCTGGCTCTGACATCCCAAGCGTTGCCAGTTTAGGGAGGATTGTGGTCAGCCTGTGGCAGCTCCTGATCCTGCCTCCAATCCCAGCTCCCCAGGTGCAATCTGGAATGTCCGGGTGGTTTCCTGACAGGGCAAGTTTGGGAAGTGACACAGCTCCACAGGGAAGGTGAATTTGTATTCCTGGGAAGACTGGGGCTGCTTCAGCCACCTGCCTGAGGGGCTTGGGGTCTGGGAGGTGACTTGATATCTATTATTTATCAGAAATGTGTCAGTATTTTGATCCCTGTGTCCAAATTCAGGGGGTAAAAGGGAATTTAAAGCACTTCGAGGGAAAGAGGAAAGCCATTATCAGACATTAAACCTCAGGTTCAGGCCCTGTGAGACTTAAACATTGTCAGGGTAAATAATAAATGAAATGCTTCAATCTGGAGAAGAGATATTGAACACACCAACATTAATTTAAATAAATAACTGAACTCAGCTGTGGCTTTTTCTACAGCAGAACATGCCCAGGGTGACTTCTGGGAAAGTCCGCTGGGATTTTCCTGCACACATACGTGGATTAATTTTCCTTTAAAAAGCATCAAAAAACCCTATGACTTTTTTAAAAGTGATCATTTGCTATCAGAAATACAATTTTGACACTGGGATTGATTTAAAACATGATTTTATTTCCATTGCTGAGAACAGAGGGAATTTTTGAGAAGCCTCTTGTGAGCTAAAATTCAAATTCACCATCAAGGAGCAAAGGGAAGCAGAATCCCTGGTTTTGGGTGGATCAAACCAGGGCTGGAAGTGCTGCCTGGGCAAAGCCCTCTGGGGGTATTTGCATGGATTGGCTGTGGATAAACACCAGGTCTGGGCCAGATCAAAGCTGGGCTCCCTCCTCACCCCTCCAGGAACAGCCACTCCAACGTCTGAGGAAGAGCATGGGGAGGAAGGCAAGGATGGATCTGACGGGAGGAGGGGATGGTGCCAGTGGAACAGAGTGAAGAGCATCCTTTGGTGGGGGGTGTCCTGTCAGAACAGGGGGAGGGAAATGATCCAGAATGATCCATAAATCATGCCTTATGATTTGGAATTGGGCCCAGTCTCATTGAATATTCCCATAACAGCCTTTCCAGAGAAATCCCAGAGGGGCTGACACTGGTGGGGCAATGCTGGAAACGCCGCTGGGATTCACTCTGGGAATGGAGAACTTGGGGCAGAGCAAGTGAAATGGGGTTAAATCAATGGCTGAAAGAGCAAATTTCACCCAAGGACCAACCCAAATTCCTTGGCCAGGCTGAGGACCATGACCAGGTCCTGAGAGGGCAGAGGGAAGGGGTGGGAGGAGTTTGGAGGGTCTGGAGTGATGCAGCCATGAGAAAGGGATGTGAGAAGCAAGTGATGGAGATGAGAAGGAATTCCTCCTTGTGAGGGTGGGGAGGGGCTGGGATGGATTTCCCAGAGCAGCTGTGGCTGCTCCATCCCTGGAAGTGTCCAAGGCCAGGCTGGATGGGGCTTGGAGCAGCCTGGGACAGTGGGAGGTGTCCCTGCCCACGGCAGGGGTGGGACTGGGTGGGGTTTGAGGTCCCTTCCCATCCAGCCCATTCCATGATTCTGATTCTTCACACCTGGAACACGCTGTGTGTGAAATCTTTCCTTCGTGTGTTCCAGGTGATCTGAGCGTCCAAGGGGAACAGGACCAGACAAAAGTAGGGAAAACCAGGGAGAGAGAGGAAGGACAACCCTGGCCCAACAATAAGGTATGAGTTTGGGCTGTAACCTGGGTTTGTTGTTTCACAGGAGGGAGAATTTGCAAGTGCTCCCCAGCGGGGCCTGCAGGGACTCACAGCCATGCTCCCAGTCCCATCTTCTCAGGAAAGCCCCCGTGGGAGCACCTCTGTGTCCTGTGGCGGGTGGGAAATGCCACTTTGGTCCCTTTCACAGCAGAACCTGTCATGTGTGACACTCACGGCTCAGCATGAGCATTCCTGCTCCTGCTCCTGCTCCTCCTGTTCCTGTGTGTGAGCCAAGAGCCGAGCGGGGACCCGAGACGGGAGCAGAGTGCAGCAGCAATGAGGCATCGGGTGGCAACCTCCACACCCAGGGTAATGAACACTCTTCAGGCTCCTCGGAGCTCTCCGGGAGGGAACAGCCTCAGCCAAGCTCCGTGTCCTGTGAGGGGGACGTGGAAGAGGGCATCCTGGGGAGATCCCTTGTTCCTGTGGGGTTGGGATTTACTGGCTCTCCCCCAGATCAGAAACCCCCCGGGCACGGGGAGAGCTGGGGACAGGAGGTGGGTGGGACCAGCACAGCATCTCCCCAGGAGAGGAGTCAACTTCAGTGCCCCGGAGAAACGAAGGGAGAGAGGGGAGAGGTGAGATGCTCCTCTGGACGAGCACTAAAACCATGCCAGAGGTTTCCAGCTCCTCTCTCGGCCCAGGGAGGGGTCTGGCTACACCTTCTCAGACATCCCCCTGGGCAGGGTCTGGGGGGAGTGGAGCTCCACGGACTGGCGCCGCCGGACCTCGCGCTCGGCCCAGTCCTGCTCGGGCTCGCAGCCCTTGAGGATGGACAAGCGCTCTGAGAGGGTTTTGGCCTGCGGGAACAGGACGTAGTTGTAGAGGATCGAAGCTGCTGCTGCCCCAATCAGGGGGCCCACCCAGAACACCTGGAGAGGAGAGAAAAGTGGGGTGAGCAAAACCCAGCCTGGCTTTGGAGGGTGGGGGGGGGAGCTGGGATCTCTGAGGGGCATTCCAGGGGCTTGGGTTCCTTCCTGGGAGCAAAACATGAAGTCAGCTCTGCTTTGGCCATTGCTGGGGATCTGAGCTCCCCTCCAGTGCCGGGATATTCCCAACCATCCTCTTCCACCGTTCCCTCTCTGCTCAGACTCTGCATTAACGACTGGCCCATTGTGAACGTGCTGAGTGATGTGGCATCATCTGGAGGAGCATTTTCCTACCCACTCATGTATTGCTGTGGGAGGAGGAGCAGGAGGAGGAGGAAGAGCAGGAGGAGGTGGAGGCACTGGCCTGGGCCAGACACCTTGGAACACATCAGGAACCACCACAGCTCTGCCTCCAGCTGGGCTCTTTGTAGATGAAAACAGTAAAATCATGGAATCTCCTGAGCTGGAAAAGACCCACAAGGATCCTCAAAATCCTCCCTGGCCCTGCTCAGGACAGCCACCACCAATCCCACCCTGTGCCTGAGAGCATTGCCAAAGTGCTCCAGGAGCTCCAGCAGGCTCAGAGCCATGGCCATTCCCTGGGGAGCCAGGTGGTGTTCCCAAAGGTGTACCTAGATCCAGGAACAGGAAAGTTCCCCAGGACTGGCAACAGCTCCACTCTCCATTGGTTTTGTTCCCTGTGCTAAGTCATGTCAACAGACCTCACACCCTGATCCTGTTGCAATGCTCCCAGTTTGGAGTTTGGAAAAGCCAATTAAACACCCAGCAGCCCCGCCTCCTTCTCCTAATCTCTCCATCTCTCCTCCAGCTGGGAGCTGGCATGGAAATGCCCAGAATTTGTCTGGCTTGGTGAGTTTCGAGGAATATTGGCAGTTTGGGGGCCTCATCCAACCCAACCCCCAGAGCTGAGATCTCACCCAGTGGTCGCTGAAGTCTCCAACGACGACAGCGGGGGCGAAGGATCTGGCGGGATTCATGGAGCAGCCGGTGTAACGGATCTGCCGGGAACACCACGGCCACTGTCAGCATTAAGCCCTTTAACCTCATTTTTAAAAATGTTGGGGTGTCATTAGGGTGACAGCTGAGCTGCTGCTTCGCCCTTCAGCATTCCTGTTCCAGGAAGAGGGATCCCAGGAGCTGCCACCACCCGAGTCAGCACTGTGAGGTGTCTGAGCTCGTGTGTCCCGGTGTTGCTGGGCTGCAGCCCCAGGACCTGCGGGGATGAGCTCCCACTCCTGCAGAAAATTCCCTGTCGTGCCTCTGAGGAGAGGAGAGGAACGGTCCCATGGACACAGGGGCTCGTGGAGCGTTGAGGATGGAAGGTGTGGTGTGACCAACAGCGTTTTCCTGCGTGCACTGGGTGTGGGGGCTGCTTTGGGCCATCACCCAGGTGGGATTTCCCTGAGCGTCCATCCCAAACACTTGCCAGGCTCATCCTGCACTTGGGAGCCCCAGCGGCCAACACGTTACTCCAGCAGAGATCCCACAGATCCCTGGAACTCCCACTGGGACTCAAGGAGAGACACAGCCCAGAAAATCAAGTTTTTCACGCCAAATAAAGGCTGAGCTCAGGCCACGGCTCTCCCATGGCTTTGGTGGGATTTTTCCCTCTCTCTACTGGAAAACCACGGGTTACATATTCCCTGTCAAGCCTGGAGATGCAGCCAAACCAACTTGGGGCCTAAACAAAACAAGAACCCCAAAAGTGCCAAGTTTTGGCCCACCCACTCACCCCGAGGAGGTGCCCCACGGCCACAGAGAGGCCAATGGAGAGGGCAGGGGAGCCCAGGTTGTCCTCACGCCGCTCGTCTGTGGAAGCAAAGATGCACAGGACCAGCTGGAAGGTGAGGAACAGCTCCACCGTCACTGCCTGCCCCGTCGTGGTCTCATTGTGCAGCTGGAACGGGAGGAAAAACATGTTCCAAGGCCAGGTTCTGTGAGTGGATGGGAAATATGGAGGAGGAATCCAAAATCAGGGGGGGCCAAAGGAGACAGGGGACATTTTTGGTACCAATAAGAAAAAACTTCCCAGGTAGAAGAAGTGGCTCAATGGGAAATGCTTGATTGACCTCTCAGGAAATTTTATTGGCAATTTTTTTGTATTTTTCCTTTTTTTTTTCTTTTCTTCCTACTCAAAATGCCTTTAGGAAAAGTTTGCAAGTTGCATTTTGAAGACATCGAAAAGAAATATTTTGGCATGAAAAAAGACAAAAATTCCCTTTTCACACTTTTTTGACTCAGAGAATTTGTCAGGTCTGATCTGGAGCTGATCCTGGCTGCACCTGCTCTCCTCCAACTCAGTCCCTTCTTTCCCTGTGTCCCCCAAATCTAATCCCATTGCTTGGTGATCCCAGGAAGGTCCTAACTGCCCTCCTGCCCAAACTCCAGAGTCAGATCTTCCTCATTCTCCTCCCCAGTATTCTCCTCCCTTTTTACAGGGGTAATCTGTGCAGGCAGCCACACGATGAGCAGCTCACAGGGGAAAAAAGCCTTCTCAAAGTCCCCAGTTCCCACTTTAAGCTGCAAACCAACAAAGCTGAGCAGTCTGAGTCTCCCTTAAACCTCCCGCTTTTATTACCCTCAGTCATTACCACCCTAAATCCCCTCATTCAGATTAAACCACAATCCCTCTTTTTAACCCTCTTAATCACTCTGGCAGTGCAGCTGAGTCCTGGCAGTGCCTCCCTGCTGTGGGAAAGGCGATTTCCATGTGCTGCTTCCCAACCCAGCTCCCTGCTCCTCCCTCACTCCTTTGGGATCCTGGCTGATCCTGGCAGGTGCCTGTGCCCACCTGGGATGGGACAGTGAATCCTGGGGTTTCAATTCCTTTTCCCCTTCCTGCAGGGAAAGGAGTGTTGGAGGTCAGGATAACACTGGAGAATCCCCCATGGCTTCCTAAGCTCTTCCCTGGCTTTATTTTTTTCCCTGTCTGAAAACAGCCTGAGATCCTTGTGAAGCTTTAGGGAATCCATGTGTTGGGTTTTGGGATGAACCAGCTGGATCTGGTGTGATCATCCCGTCACAATGGGAAGCAACGAACTGAACCTAATGAAAATCTGGGATTTAGACCCAAACCTCTCCTCTCCCCACCACTTCAGCAACCTGGAAATTGTGGCTTGGCCAAAGCAGAGCCAGGAAAAGACTGCCTGTACCCACACCAGAGGGGAAATTGGGATGAGCCTGGGACAAGAGGAGTGCAGAGGTGGTATTTTGGATGTGTCCTTCCTTAAACCCCTGGGACCCCCAGAATCCAAGTCCCCCGAGTACAGTCCCAGGGAAAAATGAGATGGTTGTGACTCCAAGGGATGTGTCTGTGGCCAGCTGGATCCTTCTTCTGGCTTTAGCCCCAAAACCAGGGGGAATTTTTGGCACCAATATGAAAAGAGGAAAAATTTCCCAGGTGGAAGAAGTGGCTCAATGGGAAATAGTTGATGGACCTCAGGAAATTTTAGCCCTAAAACCAGAGGAGGAAGACGAGTCCTGCCTTCATCCCCGCTCCTGGCAGGACCCTTGGAGTATCAGGGTCCTGCAGGTGCTGGGCTGTGGCATTCAGAGGCTTCCTCACCAGGAATTCCGGGAATTTTCAGGAATTTTCAGGAATTCTAGGATCCCTGGCAGGAGGTTTTGGGGAGCTGAGGGGGTTTTTAGGGATTTTTGGGTGGATTTGGGATGAAATTCCTACAGAATTCCCCTGATTTTGGGCATCTCCCGGTTCTCTGAGGAAAATCCCAGTGGGACTTTTGGGCAATTACAGGAATCTTGTGAACTCCGGGGATTCTGGGATCCCCAGCTGGAGGTTTTGGGGCAGCTGAGGGGGGTTTTTGGGGATGGCCACAAGCCCCTTGGGTCTTCCCAAAGACCCTGTCCGGTCTCCCTGCGGCCCAGCCCGTGCCGCGGCCTCACCTTGTTGAGGGCCAGGCCCCCGCGGGCGCTGGCCGGGGTGATCTCGTGCAGGATGGCAGCGCCCACCACGCCGCCCAGCAGCTGGGCCACCACGTAGAAGAGGGCGCGGAGCAGGGAGAGCTGCGAGCCCAGCAGGCAGCCCAGGGTGACGGCGGGGTTGATGTGGGCGCCGCTGACGTGGCCCAGGGCCTGCACCAGCGTCCCGATGGCCAGGCCGAAGGCCAGCGCGATCTGCAGCGTGCTCGGGGCCGGCGCCGAGGGCCAGTTCAGGGCAGAGCCGAGGCCGAAGAGGACGAAGACCAAAGTGGCCAGGAATTCCGCAAAGACGGCCCTGGTGAAGGCGATGGAGCGCAGTTCCCACATCATGGAGGCTCCCAGGAATGATCCTGCCCGCAGTGTCCTCAGTGCCCACCTCCTGCTGTGTCCCTGAGGGTGACCTGGGACAACATTTATATACCTGGAGGCGGAGGGGCCACAGGATCAGCTGCTGAAGGGGATGGGATCATGGTCCCGGGAAATCTGATGCTTTTTCCTTCTGTGTTCCAGCTGAGGGAACATCAGATCCTGCCCCTTCTATTAGAGCCGGGGAATGCAGCGCTCGCCGCCCTGGGGAGGTCGTAGATCAGCCTCTAGCAGTGCTGGGAAGGACTGCTCCCTTTCTCCTGGGCTTCCTTGCCTGGAATTTGTCCCCAGAGCTGCTCTTGCAGCTGGACCCTGGGAGCATGGAAAGAGCAGGAAGCAATGAGGGGGTCTGTGGAGCTGGAGCTGAGGTCGGGTTGTGTTGAAAATCAGGTTGTGGGCTGTGATTTAACAACCAGAAAAATCCAGGAACACGGAGGGATTCCTGGGGGTGTCCTGTGCAGGGCCAGGAGTTGGATTCAATGGATTCCTTGAGGGTGTCTTCCAACCAAGGATGTTCCATGATTCTATGAAAAGAGAGCACAGGGGAGGCACAAAAAGGATTCACTACAGCTCAGCTCCTCAGAGCACCAGAATTTTGCAGCCTGGGCACAGATTTCCTACCCAGAAAACTGGGAATCAATCCCAAAGCAAAGACTGTCAGAAATTCCCATGTGAAAATGTGATCCCAGGGCTGGAGCACCAACTGTGCCCTAACTATGGCCATTTTGGCCAACTCTGCTCTTCAGAAACCTCCTTTTAGTTCTTGGTGTCAATCCCAGAGAGAGAATTTCTTCTGTGGGATTTGGTTCTTCCCATCTGCTCCTTGCCCAGAAAGTTTCTTTTGCCTTTTCTCCATTTCCCGTTCCTGAGGGATGTCTGCAAAACCTTTTCCTCACCTTGTCATTGGGGTTGGTGGCTTTAGTGGAAATTGAGGAGCTGGATTTTCCTCTCCAGAGCTGACTCTGAGGTGGGATCACTCCTCCAGCTGTAGCTGGAAGGACCATTTTATCACAGAGGGATGCAGAGCACCAGGACCAAGTGTCCATGTTTGGATTCTAACAAAGGCTCTTGCTCTACAATAAACTGAGGTTTTTTTCCCTTCCAGAGGAACTGTGCAAGTGCCATGGGACTGATGGCAAATGTTTCGTGTTGCTGGGATTGTATCGTGGAATGATGGGCATCCCAGGCTGGAAGGGACCCACAAGGATTTATGAAGGTTCTTTTTTCCATGAGAAGTGGGGAATGGAGCTCCCAGGTGGAGCAGAGGATGGATGTAGGTCCCTTCCAATGGAACTGTTCTTGTTCTCCCGTCTTGTTTCCTTTCCTTCCTCCTTCTCTTTCCCCTTCCCCTTTTCTTTCTCCTTCTCCCTTCCACCTTCTTTTCCCCCTTCCTCCATCTCCTTTTCCCTTCTCTTTCCCCCTCCCCTCTCATCTCCCTCTCCCTTTTCTTCCCTCTAAAAAAAGGTTTTTGGGAATATTGCTCTTAACAAGTGAGGGACTGTGAGAAAAACAAGTCCAGCCCATGGCTGAGTCTGAACAAGGTGGGACTGTGGTCCAATAAAACCTTTTCCTCTGAAAATCCTCCCCTTGGACTGTGTCCCACCCCAGCATCTCTCCAGCCAGAGCTTTTCCATCAGTGGAGTCAGTCCCGTAAAACAGGTTTAGAGGCTAAAGGGATTTGGGTGCTGCTGAGCCTCAGGATCATGGTCCCGGCCAGGCTCGTGCTCCACATGCCTGGCACAGGGCTCAGCCCTACTCAGGGCAGGAGTTACTCAGGGCTGCAATTACTGCAGGGAGGATGGAGAGCAAATCCAGGTAATTACTGGAGCTCATACCCTGCCTGATTAGTGGTTACTCGTGAGGAGCGTGGGGATGTCTCAGTGCTCGGGACTAATTAAAAGGAAGGAGAAGTCAGCAGGATTAGTTCTGAGCAACTTAGAAGTCCAACCCCATGGTCCTGACTTTTGTCTGGAGATGCAAAACTCATTGCAGCTCATTTGTACTGAGCTTGGAGATGCTGGTGCTGAAATTGGAGATGATTGTTTCAAGCTTGGAGCAGTCTGTGCCAGAGCTGGGGGGTTCCTGTGGTGCTGGATTGTGGGGAAAGGGCCAGAGCTGCATTTTGAGACCAGCTGTCGTGGTGTCCATGGCATTTGCTGGGAGATGGTGTTTTCCAGCAAGAACAGCCCATCTTAACTTTCCCCAGAGACCCCAGCACTGTAATTCCACTGGTTTTACAGAGGAATCCATGCACAGCACAAAACCAGACCCTGCTGACTCCAGACATTGAGTCAGTGGCAGAGCCAAGGTTTCCTGGCAGTGACACAGTTGGGCACTGCCCCGGAAAAATGGGAGACCCTACAAGCTGAAGGGTTGGAATGGGCTGTTGAATCTGTGCTTGTGTCTAGGAGGGGGTCCTGGAGCTGCTGGAGATGATGTGGCTTTCCACCTCACCCCAGGTGTGCTGCTGCTTTGGGAGCAGCCAGGAGCATTCCAGCCCTGCAGGGAATCCAGCGAGTTTGGGAAAGTGCATTATTTTACCTGTTAACCCCAGCCCCTGGAGTGTGACGGTGTTATCAGCCCTCCCTGGGACCAAGTGCAAATTTAATGATCTTGAGGAGCAGGTTGGCATCTGCACAAAGTTGGAACCCATGTGGGTGCCTCATGTTGGAGCCCTGTGCTGGTGCCTCATGCTGGTGCCCTGTGTTGGAGCCCCACGCTGATGTCTCATGTTTGGAGGCCCATGTTTGGAACACCACATGATGCCCTGTGCTGGTGCCTCGTGTTTGAACCCTGTGTTGGTGCCTCATCTTCGTGTCCTGTGTTTGGAACCCCATTTTGGTACCCTGTGTTGGAGCCCCATGTTTGGAGCCCTGTATTTGTGCCCCGTGTTAGAACCCCATGTTTGGAACCCTGTGTTGGTGCTCATGTGGGTGCTTCAGGTTTGAGCCCTGTGTTGGAGCCCCGGGTTTTTGAACCCCGTGTTAGTGCCCGTGTTCCAGCCCACGTGGATTCCCTGTGTTCATGTCCCATGTTGGGATTCCATGCTGGAACCTCATGTTTGGAACCCCTTGATGGTGCCCTGTGTGGATTCCCTGAGCTGGTGCCTCATGGTGGTGCCCGTGTTGGTGCTTCCTGTGGGAACCCTGTGTTTGGAACCTCGTGCTGGTGTCCAGTGTTTGGAGCCCTGTATGGGTGCCCATGTTTGGAACTCTGTCTTTGTAATGGTGTGTTGGTGCCCTGTGTTTGAACCCCATGTTGGTGCCTGTGTTGGTGCCTCGTGTTTGGAACCCCATTTTGGTGTCTCATGTTTGGAACCCCGTGTGGGTTCCCTGTATTTGGAACCCCATGACTGGAACTCCGTGTTGGCGTTCCATGTTGCAGCTGTGTTTGGAACCCCGTGCTGGTGCCTCCTGTTGGTGCCCCATCCTGGTGCCCAGTGTTTGGAGCCCCATGTTGGTGCCCCATGTTGGAACCCCATGTTTGGAACCCTGTGTTTGGAGCCCTGTGTTATTTCCCTGTGTTTGGAATCTGGTGTCGGTGTCCCATGTTGGAACCCCGTGTTTGGAGCCCTGTGTTGGTGTCTTGTGTGGGTTCCCTGTG
>VZRH01000911.1:95903-110808 GCA_013397555.1 Urocynchramus pylzowi
ATGGAAAAGGCTCGGGGTGAGGCACTGGTCTGGGGAGGGGCAGACTGGGAACACGGGTGGGGAACGAGGGAGGAGGGCACTGGGACAAACTGGGAATGCAGGGAAAGGCAGGGCCTGGGGGAGGTGGAGGAGCTGAGGGAGGCAGCTGGGAACGGTGGGGGGCACTGGTGGGGAGTGCTGGGAGCACTGGGAGGGATGGGGAGGACTGGGGCAGGCAGTGGGAGGGAGGAGTGGGAGCAGTGGGACAGTCACTTCCATGGGATGCTGGGAGGAGTGGGACAGACTGGGAAGAAACATTGTCCTGGGTCTGTTAATTCCCCCGGGAATGGGGACTCCTCCCCTGCCCTGGACAGCCCTTTCCATGAGGAATTTTCCCTAAAATCGAGCCTAAACCTCCCCTGGGCTCTGCTTCCTCTCATTCTGTTCCTGCGAGCAGATCCCCACCCCTCCTGTCCAGGTTGGAGAGCGAGGAGGTCCCACATGAGACCCCCAGCTCCCTCAGGGATTCCCAGCTCCCTCAGGGATTCCCAGCCCTCTCCCAGCTCCACACACACTCCAGTCCCTCAGAGGCCTGCCCTGGATCCAGGTGTGGCCTCAGCTGGCCCAGCAAAGGTGAATTATTGATCCCACCTGAGACCCCCCCTGGCTGGGACAGTGCTGCTGTTCCTGGGGTTTGGAATTCCCCCGAGGCATTACCCAAGGGACAATCCCAGAGCCCATTCCAGGTGAGCCGGTGGAGCAGGTCAGTGAGAGGCACCTGTCACCACCAGGGGACATTCCCAGCCTGTCCTGTGCCTGCAGCTCCATGGGATCTCCTTTAATTAAGGATTAATTCACTTTCCACCAGTATGCACTGTGGAAAGAGATTCCAGGCTGGGGACCTGGACATTCCAGGGGTTTGGAGCCACCTGCTCTTGTGGAAGGTGTCCCATGGCAGGGGTGGAGGGGGATGAGCTGAGTTCCTCCAGCCCAGAGCATTCCATGATCCCCTGGTTTTTGGAGCAGGCCCTGGCTGTGGGGGTGTCCCTGGCTGGTAATAAGTTACACAGCCTCTATGCATTGATCAATTTCTTTATTAACAAACCCATTGCTTTTTTATACCCTAATTCACTACAGGTGGACCCAATTGATCCTCTCATTAAAACACCATCACCATTGGCTAATTAAGAAACCACCCTTTGGTAAACAGCTCTCCATAACACATTCCACATGTTCACCACAGCAGGTGCAGCAGGTTAAGATAAGAATTGTTTGTCACTCTTTTCCCTGCTCTTGTCACAGACTTTTCCCAGAACCATGCCTGGGAATGTTGTGCCTCTCTCTGTGGCCAGGGAGCTGCTGCCACTCGGGGGATCCACTCCGGCTGCTCAGGGCTCCCAGGACAGATCTTTTGCTGATCCCAGTCAGATTTTCCTTTGGACACCCACAGAGGAAGCTCGGGGAGGTCTCCCTGAATCCCTGTTTTCCTCCTGCAGGAGCTCAGTGTGGCTCTGTACCAGCACCTCCTGGGGCTCCAGGACAGCGCTTCCAGCCCGGAGCCGCCGGGAGCCGGGAGGGAGCTGAAGCTGCTGTGCTGTGACATCGATCCCGAGCTGATCCGGAGGGCCCAGCAGAGCAGCCCCTTCCCTGCTTCCATCTCCTTTGCCAGCCTGGACATCATGGACTCCGTGGCCAGGGAGCCCTTCCTGAGCTCCTACCTGGAGCGCTTCGGCCGCTCCTCCTTCGACATCGGCTTCTGCATGTCCGTGACCATGTGGATCCACCTGAACCACGGGGACAGGGGCCTGCTGGAGTTCCTGGCGCTCCTGGCCTCGCTGTGCACCTTCCTGCTGGTGGAGCCCCAGCCCTGGCGCTGCTACCGGGCGGCCGCGCGCCGGCTCCGCAGGCTGGGCCGCCGCGACTTCGAGCACTTCCGCTCGCTGCGGATCAACGGGGACATGGCCGAGAGCATCACGCGCATCCTGACGCAGGAGTGTGCCATGGAGCTCGTCTGCTCCTTCGGGAGCACCCGCTGGGACAGGAGCCTCCTGCTCTTCAAAGCCAGCGGCGCCCGGCCCGAGGGCTCGGGCTGAGGGGCGGCCTGGCGCGCCCCTCACCGCCGCGACGCAAAGGAGCTCCGTATCCGCTCCAGCATCCCAGCGGGAATGGGGAAAGGGCACTTTGTTTTTCAGACTTGAACGTTTATAGAATGCTGAAAGTGGCAGTGGGTTGGAGGATGGCATTGCCACCTCTCCAACCGCACTGGTCAGACTAACAGTCCATCAAAATTCTGCTCCTACACGGAAGAATGCAAACAATTGTCATTTACGTGAAAGCGCTTGAAAAACTCCATTACAAAAATATAAACATCAGGAGGTTTAGAAAATCTCAAAAGAACAGGACAACACCCACCCATGGATTCACGGGCGAGGAGGCAGATGTGGGAATTCCTAAATCCCTGCTAGGACCAGGCCTTGACTTCCCGTGGGAATCCAGGGCAAGGAATGTCTGTGACTGATTTTTCGGGACAGTTTTAACCAATTTTGTGGGATGGGAGGTTGTTCAAGGAAGTGCTCCTGGAATCCAAGTTCCTACATGTGCTTTCCACCTGTATCAAGAATATTCCCTGGAATACCAGGGAATATGCCCAAGGGAATGTAGAATGTCCTGGTTGGAGCGGCCTCACAAGGATCCTCCAGTCCAGCTCCTGGCCCTGCACAGGACATCCCAAAAAAATCCCATTAATCCCAAAATCCTGATGCCCAAGTTGTCCACACATTCCCAGACCTCCAGAATCATGGAATATCCAGAGCTGAAAGGGACCTGTGAGGATCACAGAGTCTTGGAACATCCAGAGTTGAAAGGGACTCACCTGGATCATTGACTCCAACTCCTGGCCCCGCACAGGACATCCCAAAATCCCACCCAGTGCCTGAGAGTGTTGTCCAAGCACTCCCTGACCTAATTATTCTAATTATAGAATAATCAGAGCTGAAAGGGACCCACAAGGATCACAGAGTCATGGAGTACCCTGAGTTGGAAGGGACCAACTCCAATTCCTGGCACAGGACAACCCAAAAATCCCACTGATCCCAAAATCCCAGCACCCTGGGAAGCTCTGGCTTCTTGGGGCTGTCATCATTCCCTGGGGAGTTGTTCCAGTCCCTGGAGAGTTGTTCCAGTGCCCCACACGCTCTGGATGAGGAACCTTTTCCCAAAATGCACCCAAAACTCCCCCAGGACTCAGGTGAGGCACCTGCAGGACAATCCCCCCCCTGGACCCAGCAGCCCTGGCTGAACTCCCAGGACAGGGGCTCATCCCTAACGGTGAGTGCTTTTGGGAATGATATCCTTGGAATAAAAATCACTGAATTTTATCCTAAATTCCGTGTTGGGGTTTTTAATCCTGTTTTTATTCCCATTCCTTTCAGCACCTGAGGGGTGCCAGGGAACTGAGCTGGTAATTCTGTTGTACTTCCACTTTTCCTTGCTCCAGTGGGAGCGAGGGAAGCCCAGGGGTGTCCAAGCCTTGTTCCAGGTGAGCTCCATTCCAGAGGGAGAGGAGGTGTCACCTCCAGGAGGTGGTGCTCGTGTGTCACCGCTCCTGCCCAGGTGAGCAGGGACACGGGAAAACCTGGATGGGTTTGTCCTTGTCCTTCCTGGGAATTCCTTGTTTCCTCCTGCTGGGAAAGTGTAGGGGGAAAAGCAAATGTGGGGATGTGTCAGGGGAGGGGAGGGGAGGGAAGGGAAGGGAAAGGAAGGGAAAGGAAGGGAAGGATTGGAGCCCCTTCTGGTGCCTAAAGGGGCTCCAGGAGAGCTGGAGAGGGGCTTGGGACAAGGGATGGAGGGACAGGACACAGGGAATGCCCCAGAGGGCAGGGCTAGATGGGATATTGGGAAGGAATTCCTCCCTGTGAGGGTGGTGAGGCCCTGGGATGGATTTCCCAGAGCAGCTGTGATTGCCCCTGGATCCCTGCAAGTGTCCAAAGCCAGGCTGGATGGGGCTTGGAGCAACCTGGGACAGTGGAAGGTCCTGGGGATAGGATGGGATGGGATGGGATGGGATGGGATGGGATGGGATGGGATGGGATGAGATGGATTTTAAGGGCCCTTCCCACACAAACCATTCCATATCCCGGGTGTTTCAGGATGCTGAGCAGGGTTGCAGGAAAACTTTGAGGCCCTTCCCATAAATGCAACTTCCCCAGGGGTCCTGCAGCTCCTCCAGCACGTGAATCCCTTTGGGAGCTGAGCAGGTCCCTGACATTCCAGGAGCGCTGGGGGAGCTCTGCTGACTCCAGGGGTGTCACTCATGGCATGTTTTCCTCCCTTTGCTCCTGCTCAGCTGCTCTTTGCCAGCCGTGCTGCTGGGGGCACTGGAGGATCATGCATCCCAAACCCTTCCCCCATGGAATGTTTCCCTTCCCTTGTGTCAATATTTGGTGCTGTTTTCTTTCACCTTTGAAACGCTTCTGGACTAAGCCCAGCCCTGTCCCTGCTCCCAGTTAAAGGGGGAAAGAATTTCTGCCTTTCTTTGGGGATTTTCATGCTTCCCTGTGAAAAATGCTAAGAAGAGTTTCTAGGAAGGTGTATCCCAAACTGTTGTCCCTGCACCTGGCTGGAAGGATCTTTTCCTTCAGAGAGACCCTGGTTCATGTTCCTTATTTACTGGGACCCCCCCAGGATGTGCCTGGGGAATCCTCCTGGGCTGCTGTTTGAGGGAAGAGTGTGATAGTTACTATTTTATTTTTATGGAGTTGATAGTTCCTATTTCTCCAGCTTTTCCATGCTGTCCATGCCCAGTGTGTCTGTAACTGCAATGGCTCCTTATCTCTCATTCCTGGACTTTGGAATTGCTGATATGGCTCTGTCCCAGAGGCCTGGGAGTGGCCCAGCTCCAGAATTTCCTCTGCTTGGCTTTGGCACAGCCACATCCTTTGGTTTTTGCCGCAAATACAGCTCAGAATGGTCAAAACAAGTCCCTGTGCTCAGCCTGGAGAAAAGGAGGCTTAGGGGGGACCCTCTCCCTCTCCTGGTGGAGCCAGGGGGGATTTGGGGTCTGCTACCAGGGAACAAAAGAAAAACAGCCTCAAGTTGCACCAGGGGAAGTTTGGGTTGGATATTGAGAAAATTCCTTCATGGAAAGGGCTGTAAAGCACTGGAAGGGGCTGCCCAGGGCAGTGGGGGAGTCCCCATCGCTGGGAATGTCCAAGAAAATTGTGGATGTGGCACCTGGGGACATGGTCAGGGATGACCAAGGTGGTGCTGTGTTGATGGTTGGACTCAGTCGTCTCTGAGGGCTTTTCCAACCTGAGCAATTCCATGGTTCTGTGATCCTGGGATACTGCAGAGCATGCTCAGCATGGAGTCAGTCCTTCAGCAGAGGAGGAAAGATCACTTTCATTTTCCTTTCAGCTCCGTGCTCCTGCTGTCCAGGAAGGTGTTGGGACTGGAGAGGTGGGAACAGCTCTGGGATACAGCGGTGGGAGAGCCTGGAGGAGATCCCATGGATCCCAGCTGCAGTAAGGATCTGGAGAATTCTGTCCATTTTTAACACTCTGCATTTCCTGTAGCACTGAAATGTGTTCCCAGTTTTCCTGAGGGTGGGACAGAGGGAAATTCCAGCTGGGGGTTAAACCCACGTCTGCTTCTTGGACAGCAAGCTCTGTGGTGGTTCCTCATGGAGAAGGAATGGGCATGGGGAAATGGAGGTCCTGGACTCAGGGAAGGGTTTGGGTGGGAAGGGACTCCTGATATTGCCATCCCACCCCTGCCATGGCAGGGACACCTTCCACTATCCCAGGGTGCTCCAAGCCCTGTCCAGGCTGGCCCTGGATCCAGCCCCAGCTGCTCTGGACAACCTGACTCAGTTTCCTTGAGGGACCCCTGGGCTTGGTCACCCTGGTAGGATTCAGGATACCTGGAGTGGGGCAGGGGAGGGATGTCCCCAATCCCAGGATGGGCCTGCCAGTGCTGGTGGCTGCTGCTGAGGGAGCAGGAGCTTCCCTGGGAGTGCAGAGCTCCCCTGGAGCATCTGGCTGTGCCTTGGGATTGTTCCTGAGCTCCAAGCCTTGGGATTGTTCCTGAGCTCTAAGCTTTGGGATTGTTCCTGAGCTCCAAGCTTTGGGATTGTTCCTGAGCTCCAAGCTTTGGGATTGTTCCCGAGCTCCAAGCTTTGGGATTGTTCCTGAGCTCCAAGCTTTGGGATTGTTCCTGAGCTCCAAGCCTTGGGATTGTTCCTGAGCTCCAAGCTTTGGGATTGTTCCAAATCCTCCAGCCCAGTTTGCCCCTGTTTTTCCTTTCCCAGAATGGGTTTGATTCCCTGATGGGGAATCTTGGCTGTGTGATTGCACAGCGCTTTTGGGATGGAGAACCTGAGGAGCTGAGCTGGAGCCTGGGCTCAGAGCTGTGCCCTGTTCCCAATAATCCCTGCAGGGATTAATTAGTCCCCTGCCAAGTGCTGGGACTCATTAAGGCCCCCACCCTGCTGTGGGAGGTCACTCTCCCCTTCCTTGCATGGAAGAATCGAGGCAGGAGGGCTGAAGCATCAAAATTCAGATGCTGGAGCTTCTACTTTCCAGGTGGTTCTGCAGGTGCTTCCAGCTTTTGGAGGAAGCAGAACTGGGTTGGAGTTGATGAGATCCTTTTTTATTTTTGTTTTGGATTTCTCTTTACTGTCACTCCTGTGACATTCAATGTCACTTTCTCTAAGGGACACTTTGCTGTCTCCCAGATTCCCGAGCTGAGTGAGCACAAAGGACACATTCCCAGGGAAAAATGGGGTGTGGAACTCTTGGGCCCAGGCAGGAACTGGGGAGTGGCCAGAGGAAACAACCTGAGAGCACCAAATGTCCTGGAGCTGCTCCCTTCCACATCCAGAACTCCTGACACAGCTGGAGAGGGAGTCCCCACCCCTGGAGGGATTTCACAGCTGTGTGGATGTGACATCTTGTGGGACATGGTCAGGGGTGGCCTTGGCTGTGCTGGGGAATGGCTGGACTCCATGATCTCAGAGGGTTTTTCCAACCCAAGCCATTCCATGATTCTGTGGTTGTTGTTCCATTTCCATGGCTGCTTTTCCTGAGCCCTTGGAGCAGAAGGAATTCTTCAGACTCCTCAACTCAGCTGTGATTCCTTCCCATTCCCCCACCCCTGGCCCTGGAAGGGATGAGTCCCCCCAGCAGCCCCTTTCCCAGAGCTCATCCAGGTTTTGATTCTCTACTTCCCCAATTTATCACATTTAGAAGTTTCTGTGAGTTCCCCCTTCCTAGAATTGGGTTGGACTTCAGCAAATGGAATTGCATTTCCTCAGAGGGAATCTCCAAACCAGAGCTGGATCTTATCCATAAAAGGCTTTCTCAGAGTTTGTTGAGCTGTGTTTGGCTTTGATGCTGAGGGATGGACAGCTCTCACCCCTGGGAATTCTTGGCTGGGAAAATGGAGGATAATTCTGTCAATGTTAAATCATGGCTGCTCCATCCCAGGAGCTGTGCAAGGCCAAGTAGGACAGGGCTTGGAGCACCTTGGGATAGTGGAAGGTGTCCCTGGGGACATTAAAGCCCACCCTGGGACTGGGTGGGCTTTAATGTCCCTTCCACCCAGGCCATCCCATGATTTCTAACTGGGCACATGGCAAAAAATGGATTGATTCAACTTCCACTTTAATCCAAGCAGCCCAGGAGTGGAGGGACCCACTTCAGGAGCTGGGAGTTGGCAGCAGCTTCCTGGGCCCGGGAACTTGTCCCTGCAGGTCCCAGGGCAGAGGTTTGGACTTCCTTGGCTCAGCTCAGGGCAGGTTCCTTCTTGCTCCTCCTGTCACTTTGGAATTACAGGAGAAAAGGGAGAGGTGGCAGCCTGTGGACAACTGGGAATCTGATTTTGGAGAGCTGGGAAAAGAGCAGTCCCAACCCAAACACGCTTTGGGAGTTTGGCTTTTCCCTCCCAGTGTCGCCAGTTCTGGGGCAGAGTTGGACTGGGGAGGTGAACTGGGACAGGGAGCAGAGCCCTGGTGGGATCTTGGTGGGAAAACCAACCACAAATCCAAGGGTGAGGCTGGGGTCACTCTGGACATGTGGCCAGAGAGCTGTGGCTGCCCTTTCCCTGGAAGTGTCCAAGGCCAGGTTGGATGGGGCTAGAAGCAGCCTGGGATAGTGGGAGGTGTCCCTGCCCATGGCAGGGGTGGGATGGGATGGATTTTAAGGTCCCTTCCCACCCAAACCATTCCAGGATTCCCTGACATGCTGTGGGCAGGTCCTGCTCCGTTGGGTTACAAACAGGGAGAGTTTGGCTGTTCCCTTCCTCGGGCTGTCAGTGCTGGAAATGGAAGTGCCTTGGCCATGAACCCTTGGGTTTAAATTCCAGGTGGGAAGGGTTCCTTGGAGTCCCCAAGGCTTCATCCTTGGAGTCCCCAGGGCTTTATCCTCAGAGTCCCCAAGGCTTTATCCTCGCTGGTCCTGGTGGAGAAGCTGGCCCATTGTGGAAGCTCCTTCGTCCCTCTCTGGGATTTTGTTTCAACACCTCAGGTTTCCCATTTTATTCACTTTTGGAACAAACTGAGGCAGGTTTGTTTTCCCCCTTGGCACAGAAGTCTCTTGGATCATTATGGACATAATCTTTGCCACCATTTCTTAGCTCAGGCTCAAGTTAATGGAATGAGTTAATTTGGAGCATCCTTGTTCCCTTGGAGCTGGGCCCACTGGAAGGGGCTGGAGTCGTGATGCAGGGTGGGGATCTGCTTCCAGGGGATATAAAATGCTCTCAGACATTATCTCTTCTGACCTGACAATCCCAGTTCAATCAGGATCATAAAATGCTTCTTATCAGCCCCCTGGAATTTCATTCTGATGTTAAACAAAGCTGCTCCGTCCTTGGATCCTCCCCGGAGTGACGGAGCCAGTTTTACTGGAGTGAGAAAGTTCTGGGGCCAGAGCTGCCTAAACTCGTGTGGGGACCCGGCTGTGGGGCAGGGAAGCTCAGGAGGGATCTGATCCACGTTTCCATGGCAGGACACACATTGGATAATTGATCAAACCCCCGTCATGTGGTGGGTCAGGGATCAGACCTGGCCCTGTGAGGTGGCATCCCCGTGGGATGGGATGCACCAGGATCCCAGAATAACCCATTCTGCTGGACTGTTGGGTTGTCATTCCTGGGAAGGACAGGGGAGCTGATGCTGAGGGGGTCTCTCTGTGTCACTTGGTGTCCCTGCTCTGCCCTGGGGCCAGTGCCAGCCTCTGGAAGCTGCTGAGGTGCAGCTTTGTTCCCGCAGGAATCTGGGAGCAGTCGTGCTGGAACAGGCCCTGCTGCCAGGCTGACACATCAAAGCAGCTCCTGGGATCCTCCATGGATCAAACAGAGGCAGCAGGGAGGGAACAGGGAGGCTCCCAAACCTGCCAGCCCTGGGATGGCTCAGCTCTGTCTCTGCATCTCCATTAACTCTGGGAACATCCCTGCTAGACACCCCTGCTCCAGGCACTCCCAGCTGGCATTCAAAGGCTGGAGCCCCTCTGGGGCCAGGCTGGGAGAGCTGGGGGTGTTCACCTGGAGAGAAGGGAAAGGAGACCTTGGAGCCCCTTCCAGGGCCTAAAGGGGCTCCAGGAGAACTGGAGAGGGACTGGGGACAAGGCCTGGAGTGCCAGGACAAGGGGGAGTTCCTGGCTGTGAGGGTGGTGAGGCCCTGGGATGGATTTCCCAGAGCAGCTGTGGCTGCCCCTGGATCCTGGCAGTGTCCAAGGCCAGGCTGGATGGGGCTTGGAGGAACCTGGCATAGTAGAAGGTGTCCCTCCCATGGTAGGGATGGCACTTGATGGGTTTTAATGTCCCTTCCCACCCAAACCATTCCATGGGTCTGTGTGAGATGGTGCTGGGAAAAGCTCAGTGAAGGGACTGCTGTGAGGGAAGAGATCCTTGCTGGTATTTTGGGCAGAATTCCCATTTCCTGTGTGAGGAAAACAGGCTGGAGGGTGAAGGTTTTATGGGGAAAACTCCTCTAATCCAGCCAGTCTTGGTGTCCCCTCAGAGCAGGTGACACAGCCTGAGCCAGGAATCATGGAATTGTTCAGGTTGGAAAAGCCCTCAGAGATCATCAAGTCCAACCTAGTGCCAGCAAGGTCACCCCTGACCATGCCACATCCACACATTCCTTGGACTCTCTCCAGGATGGGGACCCTGCCCCTGCCTTGGGGCAGCCTTTTAGGGCTGGACAACCCTTCTATGAAGGATTCTCCCCAAATCTCTAATAAATGTATGCAAATATGGAATATCTCCTCCAAAGGCCCCGGGGAGCTGCTCTGGCTCCGTGTCCACCTGGAGAAGATCCATCCCCTCGGGCAGGAACATCCTCTGTAGGTGTCTCCAAGGGTGGCCAGTGCGTGGACACAAGGGAATTTGGAAGTTGTGAAGGCTCCTCTGGAATGTGTGGTGGCATCTATCCAGGGCTCGTGGATCTCCTGGGAATGATTTGCAGGAGTGTCTGCTGTGTTGTCTGGCTGGACATTCCCAGCCTGACCAGTGCCAGCTCCTGGGGATAACAGGGGCAGATCCCAAAGGATTTCCTGTCCCCCAGCCCCTGAAGCAGGACCTGCAGCACATTCCTCAGGTGGGGCTTTACCTCCACACCTGCCCCATTGCTGACACAGGTGGGGCTCAATCCTTTCCTCAGAATTCCCACAGGATGAACCCCTGAGAACTGCCTGTGGTTTGTCCCAATCCCATTGTGGATCCCAACTGTTGACAGCCTTGTCCTTCGATCCAGGCAACCACAGGGACCTGGGAAGGCCCCATTTCCATTCAGCCTCATCCCACTGGGGGGACTTGTGATATGGCTTCTTCCAGGACAGCTTGTTCAGTACTGAGGGCAGGTGGGAAAGGTGTCCAGGTTTCCATGGAAAAGCCAGGAGAGAGCAGAGGGGTTGCACCTGGGAGCACAGGAACGTGCAGGGAAGGTCTGAGTGGAAAAGGTGCTGTCTGGAAGGCTCAGGGAGAGGGAACAGGGATCCCCTGGGATTTGTGAGCCTGGGAGCTGCTTGGGAGAGGAGGGAGGGAGGAAAGGAGGATGACTGGATGAGAATTGGGAATCAAATTAGACATTCCTGGAGTATCTCCTGAGCTTTGAATGTGGATGAGGTTTGGGAATCAAGTATTCCTGCAGTACCTCCTGGGCCTTGTGTTCATGAGCTCCCTTCTCCTGAAGATTGAGGCTGGATTTGGGAATCTCACCTGAGCTTGGCTAACCCTGGATGGGGCTTGGGAATGGAACCAGGACTCCTTGGGGTTCCTGCTGCCTTCTTGAGCTCCCTTCTCCTGAAGATTGAGGCTGGACGTGGGAATCTCACCTGAGCTTGGCTAACCCTGGATGGGGCTTGGGAATGGAACCAGGACTCCTTGGGGTTCCTGCTGCCTTCTTGAGCTCCCTTCTCCTGAAGATTGAGGCTGGACGTGGGAATCTCACCTGAGCTTGGCTAACCCTGGATGGGGCTTGGGAATGGAACCAGGACTCCTTGGGGTTCCTGCTGCCTTCTTGAGCTCCCTTCTCCTGAAGATTGAGGCTGGACGTGGGAATCTCACCTGAGCTTGGCTAACCCTGGATGGGGCTTGGGAATGGAACCAGGACTCCTTGGGGTTCCTGCTGCCTTCTTGAGCTCCCTTCTCCTGAAGATTGAGGCTGGACGTGGGAATCTCACCTGAGCTTGGCTAACCCTGGATGGGGCTTGGGAATGGAACCAGGACTCCTTGGGGTTCCTGCTGCCTTCTTGAGCTCCCTTCTCCTGAAGATTGAGGCTGGACGTGGGAATCTCACCTGAGCTTGGCTAACCCTGGATGGGGCTTGGGAATGGAACCAGGACTCCTTGGGGTTCCTGCTGCCTTCTTGAGCTCCCTTCTCCTGAAGATTGAGGCTGGACTTGGGAATCTCACCTGAGCTTGGCCTACCCTGGATGAGGCTTGGGAATGGAACCAGGAATCCTTGGGGTTCCTGCTGCCTTCCTGAGCTCCCTTCTCCTGAGGGTGGGATCTCACCTGGCCTGGATAACCTCAGTGCAAATCCGACCTGGGGGATCCCCGTGGCCAAAGGAGCTTTCCCTGGGCTGCGGGAGAAGGCCCGGCCTGGGCTGGGCCCAGGTTTCCCGGGAGACTCCGACGTGTCCCAAACAGGGCCCTGTGCCTGGGGGGGAGGCAGAGCTGCTCCCTGTTGTCTCCTGCTCGGCGTTTCTGCCGGGTGCTGTCACCAGCACATTCCCGGTGCCCCGTGCCAGCCCGGCAGGCCCCGGCGGGTCCCTCCGTGGGGATGTGGCCGCGTTTTTCCAGGCCCAGCTCCAGCTGGTTTGTGGGAAGTGCTGACTCGGGCGTTGTGCGGAGCTGACTCACACGGGACAGGCTCAGCCAGGAAAGGCTTTGTAAGGAGTTGGAGGATCTGGACTCCATGGTGGAGCTGGGCTGGTTCCCCTTCAGGCTCCAAAGGAAGAGTTGTAAGGATTTTTAAGGATTTAGAGAGTTGGAAGGTGAAGGGATGTTTTAGTGAGAGTGGAAATGCCCATAAAGCCTCTGATCCAGTGGGGGGTGTGGACACAGGAGCAGAGGATGGGACAGGGCACCTGGAGGTTCCAGAGAGCCCTGGAAGCTTCCAGGTACCTCCCAATCCAACTCCTTCTGGGATTCCATTATTCTCCCCCTGTTCCCTGGGAAATACCCCAAGGATTGATGCAGGAAAGGCCCCAGTTGATGCAGAACTTGGTTCCTTTGGACTCTGATTTTGGGTGCAGGGTGGGCCTGAATCCACTGATCCCCGAGGGAACACCCTGTGCAGGAACACCCCAAGGGTCCACAAGGCTTTGGGAATCCCAGAAGAGCCACGGGATCCCTTGGAGGGAGGTCCTGGAGGGTGGCTCATCCCAGCCCCTCTCTGTGATGTCCCCTCACAGAAATCCAGCTTTGGTTGGTGACAGAGCAGGGAAAGGTCCTGCTTTCCCCATGACAGGAGGATGCTTTCCCTGGGCATCTGAACTGTGGTTCCAGGATGGAATGCCAGGTGGACTGTGGGGATTGGAGGTGGCTGGGTCAGAGAGGAGGAGTGGGAGGTCGTGGAATCACAGAATCACCAAGGTTAGAGGACACCCTCGGGACCATCCAGTCCAACCCCAGCAGCACCACCAAAGGGACCTTGGGAATGGGAGCTGGGCACCTCCAGAGGCTGCAGGAGCCCCCCCTTCCCTGGCCTTGGCATTTCTGTGCCGGGATGGCCGGGAAGGCTCCGCTCCTGCCAATGTGCTGATGTGGAGCTTTGCACCTCCGAGATTTGCCTCCTGTGCAAAACCCAGGGAAAGTGGGTTGGAGCTGGAGCCGCGGTGTTCCCAGCCCAGGGCAGGGACGCGGGAGGATCAGAGGGATCGCAGCTCGGGAGGGTCCAGGGACGCGCCCACAGCGGCTCCCGAAGCTGCCCCGGGGCCGGGCGGAGCCTCCCGAGCGCCTTTCCCAGCCAGGTGCAGCAGCAGCAGCTGCTGAGGAAAAACGAGGATCCTTACTGAAAACAGGGATGTGCACCTGGATTCTCAGGGATGCTCCCACACGGGTGGGATTCAGGGATTCTCCCACACGGGTGGGATTCAGAGGTGCTCCCCCAGCTGTGTTTTACGGATGCAGGTTTAGCCCCAGATGCTCCATTCGCACATGCAGGGATCCGTGTGTGTGATCCTGGGCCTGATATCCCTGGATTCCCCCCTGCTCTGGGCAGTGTTTGCCCTCTGAGTCTGTTTTCTCTCAAATTCCAGTCTCTTGACACTCGGAGCCGAGCACGTCGGGGAGCAGGGAGAGGTGAGAGGAGGGAGCTGGGTGGGATCTGGACGTGATCCAGGACTGCCTGTCAAAACATCCCCACCCCATTCCTGGCATGGTTGGGATGGTTGGTAAAAACCTCCCAGTTCACAGTAAAACACACAGGAATTGGCACAAAGGAACTGTTAAAGGGGCCCAGCTCCCACAAAATCCACAGGGATTCATCCCTTTTGTGCTGGAGCTGGAATTCTGGGTTTAAGCTGGCAGGGAAGGGCAACTCTGTCAATGCCTCCTTCAGGTGCACCTGGATTAGTCCCAGAATCCCAGGATGGTTTGGGTGGGAAGGGACCTCAAAGCCCATCCCATTCCTGACACCTTCCACAGCCCAAGGTGTTCTAAGCCCCGACCAGCCTGGCCTGGGGATGGGGCAGCAGGATTTTGGGGGGCTGGGAAGCACCATGAGAATGTCTGTGCTGATCCTGCCTTTTCCATGTGCAGCTGGAGCACCAGGATGGCCAAGCACAGGGAGCAGCTGTGGTGTGGGGTGGGGGGGTGTCTGCCTGAGTGGAGAATTTGGGGCTCTTTCCTGGTTGGAACAGCTCAGCCTCTTTGGGAAGGAGAGGTGGGAATGCTGCCCCTTCCCAGGATGAAGCAAGGAATAGGGTGAGCAGTCCAAAGGCAATCCCAGTTGTGGACTGGGATTTTAGGCAGAGCAGGGACTGGAGCCACTCGAGGCCTGGTTTTTAAAGCCAAATACAAGGCCCTGAGTTGCTCCTTCCTCCACTCAAGGTGGGCTGAGGAGCTTCCAGCAAGGTGGGAATTCCTGTTCCTGGGGGACACTCGGGCAATTCGTGTTGGAATTCAGTCCTGCCAACCCCTGGATCCACTGCCGTGGACCAGATGGGATCCCTGCCATGGTCCAGGGGGGATCCCCTGTCATGGTCCAGGTGGGATCCCCTGCCGTGGTCCAGGTGGGATCCCCTGCTGTGTCCAGATGGGATCCCCTGCCATGCTCCAGGTGGGATCCCCTGCTGTGTCCCAGTGGGATCCCCTGCCATGGTCCAGTCCAGGGGGGATCCCTGCCATGCTCCAGGTGGGATACCCTGCTGTGTCCAGGTGGGATCCCTGCCATGGGGCAGGTGGGATCCCCTGCCATGGT
>VZRH01000911.1:118700-129777 GCA_013397555.1 Urocynchramus pylzowi
CCCACTGCCACCCCCACCCAAATTCAGGAGCCTTTCAGTCCTTAGGAATTTTTAGGAAGCAGCCAGGTGGGATTTTGTTGCATTTTGAGGCAAAACCAGGGACGTGACAATCCTGGTGCTTTCTGGGGCTGCCCTTCACCATTGCATCCTTCTCTGTTTCCCCCTTTTTTCACATTTTATCCCTAAAGAAAGGTAAATCCAGTGTATGTTATTCTGGATTGACAACACTGATCTGGACAACACGGGTGGTGCAGCCAGGATGTTTTTTGAAGGGCTGGGATAGGGTTTTTTGGGGGGTCCTGAGCTGATGGTGCTGCCAGGAACCTGCAGCAATTCCCTGGGGAATTTACAGCTGGAATTGAGGCTGGCTGTGGCTCTGGGATGAGAACAGCCACGGGAATTCACCCTGAGGAAGAGGCTGGGTCCCAGTGAGGGAGGGATGGTGGAGGGGGCAGGATTGGCCTCCCAAAGCCGTGGATCATCCCAGGCAGAGCTCAGCTCCCATTAAAGGAGGGCAGGAATTCTGCTGGATGGAGCCATTCCCTGGTGCCCTGGGGAACTGAGGCTGGGAGCAGTGGGACAGGGGAATGCTGGGTTGGGTCTGTCCCAGAATGGGGACCTGAGTCCAGGAATGCAGCCAAAATCCCAAGTCTCAAACCAACCCTTTAATCCCCTGCTGTGGCCTCGGGGATCTCTCCCAGTCCCATGGGTGGTGAAGGCTCAGAAACAGCAAAAAGATCCCCAAAATCCAATGTCAGGGAGGAAAAGCAGCAGGAAAGTCTCAGCTGAGCCCCTGCCCTCCCTAAGTTCCCCCAGCTGGGGTGTCCCAGGCTCCCGTTCTGGCCTCATCCCAGACAGCACCAGCCCTGTTCCTGCTCCTGTCCTGGGAATGGGGCTGCTCTGAGCACAGACCCTGCTTTGTTCCTCTGGCTGGGAACAGCTTTTTCCAAGGCTTTTTCCAAGGGCTCTGCAGGTTCCTGACTCCAGAGGCAGCCCTGACTAACCCTGCCCAACTGGGAGCAACTGCAAACTGCTCAGAGCCCCCCCTTCCCCATCCTGCTGGCTTGGGAAACTGGATTTAACTCTTTCCTCTGGTCTGGAATGTCCTTCCCATCCTGTCTCCCATCCCCTGCCCTGGACCTGGAGAGCTGCTCCCAAATTTGGGTCCTCTGGCCCTCTGGGGGCCCTGGGCTGCTTTGGATCTCCCAGGGAAGTCCCCCAGGGGAACAGGGAGCATCTGTGATCTGAAAGGGCACCTCTGGAATGAAGGGCTGCAGGAAAATGTGGGTGCCCAGGATGGACCTGGCCCAGGTGTGCAGGAATCCCCCTTTGGAGAGGGACAGGAAGAGTTTGGGAAGGGGAAGCTGGCTCTGGAAGGGCAGTGTCTCCCAGGTGAGCAGCAAACAGCAAAGCCGCTCCCAAATTTGGGTCCTCCAGCACCCCAGGGAACCTGCTCTGGTTTGGATCTCCCAGGGAAGTCCCTGTGGGGATAAAGGTGTCCAAAAGGATGCCTCTGGAATGAGGGGCTGCAGGGAAATGGGTGCCCAGGTGTGCAGGAATTCTCCTTTGGAGAGGAGCAGGAGGAATTTGGGAAGGGGAAGCTGGCTCTGGAAGGGCAGTGTCTCCCAGGTGAGCAGCAAACAGCAAAGCCGCTCCCAAATTTGGGTCCTCTGGCCCTCTGGGGGCCCTGGGCTGCTTTGGATCTCCCAGGGAAGTCCCCCAGGGGAACAGGGAGCATCTGTGATCTGAAAGGGCACCTCTGGAATGAAGGGCTGCAGGAAAATGTGGGTGCCCAGGATGGACCTGGCCCAGGTGTGCAGGAATCCCCCTTTGGAGAGGAGCAGGAGGAGTTTGGGAAGGGGAAGCTGAGCAGTGCTGAGTGTTCCCCTCATTCCCAAATTTGGTCCCCAGGTCCTTGGATCCCACCCCATGTCTGCCCCTCTGGCCCCGGGGACGTGCCCAGGCCAGTCCCTGGGAAGTGATTCCAGCCTCTCCTGGCTGCCAGAACCCAGCCAGAGTCCCCAGGTGAGTCCTGCTGGGAAGGAGCTGCTGCTCCAGGTGCCTGTGGTGGGAAGCTGAGAGAAAAACCAAGGACAGGATGGATTCTGAGTGACAGAACTTTATTGTAACAGTCAAACCCCGCGAGCCAGAGCTGTGCTTCCTATCCTATGGGAACGTGGGAATGGGGACCCAGAATCTGGGAATTCGGGGGGCTGAGGGGCAGTGGCTGGAGCCAGGAAGGAAAATACTGCAGGATTCTGGGTGGGGTTGGGAAGAGGTCACAGCATCCCCCACCTGCAGCCACGTGGCACTTCCAGGGCTGGCTCTGGGGGCTCTGGAGCCTTGGGATTGGGACTGGAGCAGCTGGGCAGCTGGGTCAGGTATAAGCTGAGGTCAATAAATACAAAGGCAAGGGAATTTTCCAGCTTTAGGCTGAAAGAGGGAAGACTTGGATTTGATTTTAGGAAGGAAATTCTTCCCTATGAGGGTAGTGAGGCCTTGGAATGGATTTCCCAGAGCAGCTGTGACTGCCCCTGGATCCCTGGAAGTGCCCAAGGCCAGGCTGGATGGAGCTTGGAGCAACCTGGGATAGTGGAAAGTGTCTCTGCCCATGGCAGGGGTGGGAATGGGATGGGCTTTGAGGTCCCTCCCAACCCCAACCAGGCTGTTCCCAGTGCAGTTAAACAGGAACCAATTCCCCAATTTTAGGAGCTGGAACTGCTGTGTGGAGCCTGGAGAGAGGGAGGGATTATGGAAATCAAGAGTTTTGAGGCATTTTAGCTTTGGTGAAGGAATGAGGGGGCCCCCCAAAGGCAGGGAAACGCCCTGAGGTGGCCAAGGGTCCCCCAGGGTGTCACCAGATCTGTCAATCCAGGTGACAAACCCATCCCTGGGGTTGTTTTCCTCCCTCTCCCCCAGTGTGGAATTTGGATGGTGCTTTCCTTGGAAGCCCTGTCAGGGATCACCTTTGGAGCAGGGAAAGGGTTTGGCAACACCAGCAAAGGCACCGATGGCAGCTGCTAAACTGGGGTGGGGCCATTTCCCTCCTGACCAGCACATTCCAAGGGCTGACTGCAAATCCCCTGGGATGGGAGCCGTAGAGAGGAAGGTGAAGGGAATGGGAGAGTCCCTAAATTCCTGGGGTGGTTCCTGTTGTAACTGGGAATGGAGCTGTGAACTGGGATGGTGGAAAGACAAGGGACAGCCTGGACAGGACCCTCATCCTTCATCCCTTGGATGCGGGCTGGAGTTCAGGAGGAGTAGCTTCCCAGCTACTTTGGATCCATGTCCATCCCATTCTCCTACGAACACTCCCCGGGGGTCCCGGAGCTGAGCTTGGGCCGGGTCCCGGTGTCTGGGGTCCCCAGCACCTCCGGGGCTGTCCCAGGGCTCCTGGGGCCACCTCCGCTCGGCTCCGCGTCCCCCGAGCCCCGCGCAAACAGCCGTGAGTTCCGCAGGGTGCTGGCAGAAACTGGGAGAAGGGGGAGGGTTAAAACCCTTCCATGCATCCCCCGATTTCCTGGAGCGGAGGGATGGAAGCACTTACGAGGCTTTGGCCGGGAGTGGACGGCGCTGATGATGGTGGGAATGGGCTGCTCCATGCTGGGAATGGAAGGACACGGCGTGAGGACATGGCTTAAGCTCTCCCAGAGGGGTGGAAAGGGCTGGAATTTGGCCTGGGGAAGTTTGGGTAGGGGTAAGACCAAGGGTTTGGTTGGACCAGGATGGGCTTCAACAGCCCCTGGGCAAAGCACCTGGAGGAGGTCTGGAACCTCAGCCTGGGGAGTCTGAGGAAGACTTGGGAGCAAGAAATGGGATTGAACTGCTGGGAACCACCAGGATTTGCTCCTTCTTTTTCCAAACCTTCAGTACCCGACTCAGAACTTGGGATTTGGGCAAGCTGGGCTTTGGGAGGAGTCCCTGCCCGTGGAAGGTGTCCCTGCCCATGGCAGGGGGTGCGACTGGGTTCCAAAGCATTCCATGATTCCATGATGTCTCCATCCCCCCAGGTGTCCTGGTGCATCTCTTCCCCACCTGAGGCGGAGGAATCCTGGCTCACCTGTTCTCCTCCCCTTCCACGAGCTTCCTGTAGGTGAGGATCTCCACATCCAGGGCCAGTTTGATGTTCATGAGCTCCTGGTACTCTCGGACCAGGTGAGCCATGTGCTCCCGGCTGCGCTGCAGGGCCTCCTCCAGCCCGGCCACCTTGGCCTTGGCATCCCTGAGGGTCCCCTCCCCCTGCTCGCCAGCCTCGCGGATGTGCTCCTCCAGGTACAGGCACTGAGAGGTGGGAAAGGGAGCTGAGGGGGCTGGGAGAGGGAATCCCACACCTGTCCTGTTATTCCCACCCCAGGACACACCTGTCCCATTATTCCCACCCACCACACACCTGTCCCATTATCCCACCTGGGGCACACCTGTCCCATTATTTCCACCCACCACAGACCTGCCCCATTATTCCCACCCCAGGACACATCTGTCCCATTATTCCCACCTGGGACACACCTGTCCCGTTATCCCACCTGGGCCACAACTGTCCCATTATTCCCACCTGGGGCACACCTGTCCCGTTATTCCACCTGGGGCACACCTGTCCCGTTATCCCACCTGGGCCACAACTGTCCCATTATTCCCACCCCAGGACACATCTGTCCCATTATTCCCACCCACCACACACCTGTCCCATTATCCCACCCGGGGCACATCTGTCCCGTTGTCCCACCTGGGACACACCTGTCCCTTATCCCACCCAGGACACACCTGGCTCTTCTGGGACACGATGCAGGACCGCAGTTTCTGGATGCGGATGTTCAGATCCGCGATTTCCCGCCGGCTGTCGAGGAGGTGCCCCCCGAAGGAGCCGGACTGGGAGCTGCTGTCGGTGAGCTGTGGAGAGAGGGGCAGGGGTGCCCTGGCATCACCTGGATTACCTGGGGAAAGATCTGGGGCTCGTTCCCGTCCTCTCTGGCTGTGGCTGTGCTGGGCTCACCTGGGATCAGTCACATTCCTGCTCTTTGGAGAGCTGGAAGGACATTTCCATCTCCACTGGGAGATGTCCTGGGTTCCTCCAGTGTGGAAAGCCTGGAGTAACAAACCTCCAGATTTACTATCTGGAGCTGATCACAGATAGTGCCTCCCTCCATTCCCAGGGCCAGCTCATCCCTCCCATCCTTGCTGATCCAGCTGTTTCCAGGCCAATCCCTCCTGTCCTTTCCCTGCCTCTCCTGGCACGGAGCAGGGATCTGGTACCTTCCTCCGGGTGAGGGCCTCGGCCTCTTCCCAGCTCCGCAGGGCCAGAGCCTCGTACTGGGCCCTGACGTCCTCCACGATCCTGCCCAGGTCCGGCCGGGAGCAGCTGTCGATTCCCAGCACCACGGAAATGTCCTTGATTTCCGTCAGCAGCTCCTCCAGTTCCTGCAGAGCCAGGGGACAACAGGAAAGAGAACACGCAGCTGGAATTTCATGGAATGGTTTGGGTGGGAAGGAATCTCAAAGCTCATCCCATCCCACCCCTGCCATGGCAGGGACACCTCCCACTGTCCCAGGCTGCTCCAAGCCCTGTCCAGCCTGGCCTTGGGCACTTCCAGGGACAGAGCAGCCACAGCTGCTCTGGGAAATCCATTCCAGGGCCTCCCCACCCTCACAGGAAAGAGATTCTTCCCAGGATCTGGTCATATCCAAGATTCCCAGTAGTCAGAGACAGCTCCAGGTGGGCTGTGCTTGGAAGAACAGCTTCCATGTGGAGAGGGGGAGAATTCCCAAGTTTTCACTCTTTGGAGTTGGGGTATTATTGGCTCCATAAAATCCAGACTCAGGTGAAGTTGGGGTTTGGGATCTCTTGATACAAATCTGACAAAATAGTGCCTTTGGACTAGTCCAGGAGCAGGGAGAATACTGGGATCCTTAAGGCTGGAAAAGAGCTGTAGGATCACCAGATTCCAACTGTTCCTCAGCAGTGCCACCCCTGACTGTGTCCCCAGGTGCCACATCCACACATTCCTTGGGCACTTCCAGGGATGGGGACTTCACCCCTGCCCTGGGCAGCTATGCCAGGGCTGGACAACCCTTTCCAGGAAGGAATTTTCCCTAATATCCAACCTAAACCTGCCCTGGCATTTCCTCTTGTCCAGTTGGTCGTTCCCCAGGAGCAAAGCAGGAGTTGATGATCATGGACCAATATCCATTGATATCCATGCTGAATGGGAGAGTTTTGGGAAAAGAAAGGCAGTGTGGATGGCTCCACAGCCTGGGGAGGCTGGAAAACGCCCTTTCCAAGCTCTGCTGTGGGATCCAGCCAGGCTGGGGCTGCTCTTTGTGATGCCAGAGCCTGATTTAGGGCTCCTCAGGGAACCAGGAGCCTTCCCTGTACACATCCAGGGCTGGCAGAGCTGCTCCACTCCTCTATCCTGGGAATGTCAGTCTGGAGGGAGGCAGGAGCACCCCTGGGACCACCACCAGGATATCTGCTCTGGATAAGTCACAGCTGCAGAATTCCCCTCCCTGAGCCTGGAAGGGCCCCTGGATCCAGGTTTGGATCCAGGCTTGCTCCAGAGCTGCTGCTCCCTTATCTCAGGTGCAGCTCCTGCTTTGCACCAGGAATTCCTTCTCCTCCTCCCTTTCCTTTGTTCTTCCCTTTGTGCTCAGGTCCCTTTGGAGCAGGAATTGTGTTCCTTGATTCCCTTCCCCTCCCAGGCTGGGCTCACAAAGGGCTCTGTGGCTGAGGGATAACACAGACTTTACCCCAAAAACCAGATGATTGGGAGATTTTACTCCACTGCTGTTTAATCTGTGACTTTCTCTGTCAATCTTGGAGCAGGTGAGAAAATTTGTGTTTATTTGGAATATTGGATCACTTGGTGAATAAAACCCCCAAGCTAGTCATTTATTAATGAGAATTAATAAATTATCTTCTCCTGATCCATCCCAACAAGCAAAGTTTACCTCATTTTCCCTCCCCCTGGGAATGTGTCTGTACCTGATGTCATTGAATCCACAGAGAAGGTGAGACAGGAGAGGTTGGGGATGAGATTTTTGTATTAATTGGGGGGTAAAAACTGCATCTTTTTGTGGGACCCATGAGAAATCAGGTGGAGATCCTGGAGCAGGGCCTGATTTCCATAAAAACTGGGCTAAAATTGCCTTGCATGAGGAATAATCTCATTTTAGAGCAGATCAGGCTCCCTGGGCAGTTGTGCTGGGAGGCAGCTCCAGCTTCTCCGTGCCTCAGTTTCCTACATGGAATGTTCATATTCCTCCATGAGGCATTGTAATTGTTTGGATTGCTGGAATTTAGATAAATCCTGAATGTTCCCACACTGCTGATCCTGCTGGGTGACATTTTCCAGGCCTGAGTCAGTGTTCTGATGGAGGCCCTTCCCCCCCTGGCTGCAGTCATTCCTAACTGGAGACCCCTCGTTTTCCTGGGAAAGGAGGGGGCTGGACTGTGTTTCAGAGCATCCAGGCTCTCCAGGTGTCCTGGTTTTTGGGTTCTTCCTGGAGTCTGAACATTTGGCTCACCTGGGCCGAGGTCTGGGGCAAACCCCATTCCTGGGGGCAGGAGCTGAGCCCCAACAGCCAGTTTGGGATGAGGTTGGAATTCTCAGCTATTCTGGGGGGACCCCAGGCCCCTGCAGAGGCTCTGGGGCAGAAGGAATGTTCTGGCCCCATTCCAATGTTGTTTTTAGGGGAGGGATCGACTCCTCAGGTCCTGCCTGAGCAATGGAATGGCTGTGACACCCTGGCCAAGCTCCCATGGGGGTGGAAATCCAGGCTCTGTCCCCAAAATGCCGAGTTTCCCACAGCATCCCAGCCCTCTCCAGGTGTGCTCCCACCTGCTCATAGATGGTTTTCTTCAGCTCCAGCAGCTCCTGGAGCCCTTTGAGCTTCACCTCCAGCTCCGTGCGGTGCAAGGTGCTCACATCCAAATCCTGCACAGATGGAAAGGGATTCATCAGTCCATAACTGGATTTACAGGGAGTCATTCCCACTGCTCCCCATCCCCAGGGAGTGCCCTGCTTGCTTGGCAATGTTCCAGGACACGTTGGACAGGGCTTGGAGCACCCTGGACAGGGAAGGATGAGCTCCTTCCCACCCAACCCATTCCCAGATTTATTAACAGGGACGTTTGGAACTGCTCCTCCAGCTGGGGAGGCTCCTTTGAGAACCTTTTCCCTTTGTTTTGTGGGACTTGTTGGTGGAAGGATCCACTGGGCCAGGCAGGGCTGGGCCATCCCCTCCCAACTTTTGTTCCCAACAAAAGGCTCCACTTATTGACAACCTGGGAGCCATGCATGGAAGTGTCCAGGAATGCCCTTCCTGGGGAGTGTGCCAGGGAAAACATGGAATTAGTCAGGATGGATATTTATGGGGAACATTCCCTCTCTCCAACACCCCTACCCTTATCCTGCCCCCAAATTGGGGGTTTTGATATAAAATCCCAATTCCAGCTGATTCCCACTGGCTCCTGCTGGAGTGGGAGCTTTGCCCGGGGTTTGCCCAGGGCGTGGCCCCTCCACAGGGAACAAAGCAAATCCTTTATCAATCCCAGCCTTTCCCAACCCTAATGGCACCTGGAGGGAACACAGGGAGGAGGGGGCAGCCGGGGAAGGGTTTGGACCCCTCAGGCCAGGGGAATCCCAGGGTGCAGGGATGGGGACAGTCTGAGCAGGAAATCCCAGGGTGCAGGGATGGGGATGCTCCAATCCCCAGGTGCTGCCAGGGGATTTTCAGGAGCTACTCCAGACCCACCCTCCTGTGGAATTGGGACTCATCCCCTCCCTGTCCTCCTTGTTATCCCAAACCAGCTGAGCCTGGATCACCTCCAGGCCCTTCCCTGACTGTGCAGGGCTGGGTAGAGCCAATCCAGTGGGAAACTTCCCCTTCCCTTCCTGCTGACCTTTTTGAGCTCCATGAAGGTGAATTCCATCCCGCTGCAGAGGCGAATTTCATCCTCGTACCTGCAGAGCGCCCAGAGCATGGGATCAACCACAGGAAACTCAGGGACACTCAGAGTTGTCTTGAGACCCCCAAAGTATCCCAACTTTCTGCTTTTCCTGCTTGTCCCCCCTCCTTGAGGCATCATGGGCAGGAGTGAGAAGAAGCTGCCACATTCCAGCTGCCCTGGAACACCAGGAGCACTTTTGGGATGAGGAATCCCAGAGCAGAGAGGAGGGAGCTTTAATTGGGATTTTATCTGGGGGCTGGGCAGCCCCAGGTTCTTCACAAAGGGATGGGGATGGGGATTGGGCTCTGCCCAAACTCCTCAATTTTACCCCAAGCCTTTTCCGTTCTGCTCCGTTTCCTCGGAGTTTCACTTCCAGGGTTGGAGTCTTCCCAAGGGAGAAGACTTTGGCTTGTGGAAATTCTGGGAATTCTGGACTGGTGTCATAACTCAGCCCTGGTGATTTGTTAAGGCACACAGGCAAAGGAATTAATGGAAAACTGCCCATGGAGTGGAAGGAAACCAAACCAGGATGGGGTGGAGTCCTGAGTGTCCCTGGGAAGAACGAGCCCCACAGGTGTTTAAATCCAGGTGGGATGGGGCAGGGCCAGGGAGCAAAGCCTCAGTCCAGGGGCAAATGGATATGAGTGGGAATTGGGGAATACTCCAACCCTTGCTGGCTCCTGGACAGGGGTGTGGTGATCCCAAATCCCAGGGACCCAACCAGGAAAGCCACAGGGTCCATTCTGGGCCCAGCAGTGCTTGGTCAGAGCAGAAGGATGGGGTAGGATCAGTGTCTGCCCCAGCAGCTGGACAGGTGTGGGAGCACTGGGAGTGATGGATCAGAGCAGGCTGAGCTCTCAGCGAGGTCCTGGCTCCCCTGCTCTGCCCTGATCCCTCAGGCTCCTCTTAGCCTAAGGGACACATGACATTCCATGGAAGCAGGGAATCATTAAGGTTGGAAAAGCCCTTGGGAAGCAGCAGTCCAACTGTTCCCCCAGCACAGCCAGGGCCACCCCTGACCATGTCCCCAGGTGCCACAGCCACACAGCTTTGGTGGCTCCACCCCTGCCCTGAGCAGCTGTGCCAGTGCCTGGACACCCTTCCAGTGAGGAATTTTCCCCAATATTCAGCTAAACCTCCCCTGGCAGAGCTTGAGGCCATTTCCCTTGTCCTGTTGTTCCCTGGGAGCAGAGTCCAACCCCCCCGGCTGTCCCCTCCTGTCAGGAGTTGTACAGACACAGAAGGTCCCCCCTGAGCCTCCTTTTCTCCAGGCTCAGCCCCCCCAGGTCCCTCAGGTGTTCTTTAGACCCTTCCCTGGTGCTCCAGCCCTTCCCCAGCTCCATTCCCACCCCTGGACACGCTCCAGCCCCTCGGGGTCTCTCTTGGTGGAAAGGGCCCCAAGGGGACCCCCAGTTCCAGGCTGTGAACTCAGAATTTCAGTGCTGCTTGGACATGTCACCAAATGGACCTAAGGGAAGCTGAGACCTTTGGGAACAAGGTAAAATGGGATCTCCCAACAGACTGAGGACAGGAACATCAGGAATGCAGCCGTATGCTGCTGTTTGGGGTCTGGTGCATCCAGTCAGAAGGTTCTCAGGAGCCCAGAAGGTTTTTGGGAGCCTTCCCTGCCGTGCACAAAGTGTGGAAATGGGGAGCTGTGCCTGGGAAAGGGGAGCAGATGTTGGGAAAGGGGGGATGCTGTGCTCAAGAGCTGACCTGGAAATACCCAAAACAGCTCCCTGGAGCTGTAGCTCCTTCACTGAGGGGACCCTGAGGGCAGGGGGTGTGTGACAGTCACAGCTTTGGGCACTCCTGGGGTTCTTCCTGAGTCCCCCTTAGTGCTGAACTCGCCCTCTCCTTCCCTGCTTTTCCAAGGCCAGGCAGCAGCAGCTGATGGGATTTACCTGTCTGGTCTGTGCTCCTCACCTGGAACGTCAGCCCGGCTGGAATGCTGCCAGCCCCGCTGGGACCCAGCTTAGTGCCTGTCTGCAGCCCCCCTTCCTCCTCCTCGCACTCAGCCCAGCCCCAGTGTGTCCCAGTATGCCCCAGTATGCCATAGTGTGTCCCAGTGCACCCCCAGTGTGCCCCAGGGTGCCCCAGTGCGTCCCAGTGCCCCCCCAGTGTGCCCCCAGT
>VZRH01000911.1:140652-156354 GCA_013397555.1 Urocynchramus pylzowi
CTGCCCCTCGTTCCTGCCCCTAGCTCAGCATCTGCCCCTCGTTCCTGCCCCTAGCTCAGCATCTGCCCCTCGTTCCTGCCCCTCATTCCTGCCCCTCGTTCCTGCCCCTGCTGCCCTCCCTGCCCCGGGAGAGGCCCAGCTGACTCAGGCAGGTCCTGCCCTTCCTGATGTTCTCGGTGCTCCTCCTTGGCCAGGTATTTGGTTCAGTTTGGGATGGGCTGGTCCCCAGAACAGGGCTTCTCAGCCTTCCTGGCTGAACAAATCCTGCTGGAAAGGGACAGGGACAAAGGAAGGTGGGGAGAAGGTGGAGGAGGGGATGAAGGTCGCATCCAGCTGAGCTGCTGTGTCCCCCCCCTCTGCCATTGGGAGTGCACAGCTCCCTGTGTACTCTCAGCCTGGTGTGTTGAATCCTGCTGTGCTTGGATGTGGGGTGATCCCAGGATCTCCAGTTCTGGATGTGTCACTGTGTTTGGTGTTTTGGGGGGCTGAGGCTCGGGGCTGGGCACAGGCAGATTTAAACCATCACAGGGAGCCTTGAAGGTGCTTCAACCCCCTTGGACAAACCTGGGAAATCTGTAAGCCTTCCTTGGACACTGGGGGTTATTGCCAGCACCCAGAACTCCCAGGGTTATTGGCTCAGTTCAGGCAGAGTGGAATCATTTATTTATCAGGGCTCCCAAGTAATTGGTGTTTATTAATGAGGAATAAACTGGGAATCAGCCCCCAGGGATCTGAGTGAGGAGGTAGAGCAGGACTGATGGAGCTCTGGAGGGAATGAGAGGGTGAGCAGGAGCCAGGTAAGGGAGCTGCCTCTGGAATGGGAATTGCCCCTGGAGTGGGAGCTGTGTTGGGCTGGTCACGCTTGGGAATGGCCAGTGCTTGGCCACAGGTGGGACAGGGAATGGCCAGTGCCGTGGCCACAGGTGGGACAGGGAATGGCAGTGCTGTGGCCACAACAGGACAGGGAATGGCAGTGCTGTGGCCACAACAGGACAGGGAATGGCCAGTGCTGTGGCCACGGGTGGGACAGGGAATGGCAGTTCTGTGGCCATGGGTGGGACAGGGAATGGCCAGTGCTGTGGCCACAGGTGGGACAGGGAATGGCAGTGCTGTGGCCACAGGTGGGACAGGGAATGGCCAGTGCTGTGGCCATGGGTGGGACAGGGAATGGCCAGTGCTGTGGCCACAGGTGGGACAGGGAATGGCCAGTGCTTGGCCATGGGTGGGACAGGGAATGGCCAGTGCTGTGGCCACAGGTGGGACAGGGAATGGCCAGTGCTTGGCCACAACAGGACAGGGAATGGCCAGTGCTGTGGCCACGGGGGGGACAGGGAATGGCCAGTGCTTGGCCACAGGAGGACAGGGAATGGCAGGGCTTTGGCCCCAATGGGACAGGGAATGGCAGTGCTGTGGCCACAGGTGGGACAGGGAATGGCCAGTGCTGTGGCCACAACAGGACAGGGAATGGCCAGTGCTGTGGCCACGGGTGGGACAGGGAATGGCAGTGCTTGGCCACAACAGGACAGAGAATGGCCAGTGCCGTGGCCACATTGGGACAGGGCAGAGCACCTCCTGGTTCTGCTGCTGGAGCCTGCCTGAGGTCAGCTCAGGTTTAAAGAAACAGAAGGAGGAGAGGATTTATTTTGTGAAATGTGTGGTTTGGTTTGTTTTATTCACTTTGGCTGGGTGGGGCAGGCATTTCCTGCTCTGCCGGGGGCTGGGCCTGGTGGTTCCAGTTTGGGACTGAGCACTGCCCAGTTTGGGTTGGGGGCTTTGAGAGCCCCTTCCTTCAGCTCTGCTCTGTTCCCTCTCCACAGGTCCCTCTGGGGAAGGGAAGGGACCAGGCTGGGGACATGTCCAGGCCATGCCAGGGTGGGACAGAGGGGCTGAGGGAGGTCCATGGCCCTCGAAGGACAGTGCCCAGCCCCAGGTGGGCACAGAGGGGAGCACTGCAGCCACAGGGGTGGGGGACACTGCAGGGATGCTGCAGGGACAGGAGGTGGGCACGGAGGGGACACTGCAGCCCTTCCTGCCCTTCTCCCCCACCCCGTGCTAGGATTGGGCTGTGGGGGCTGGGAATGGGAGAATTCTGTGCCAGACTGGGGTGTTTGTGTACCCTGGTTTGGGGGGTGGCTGGGGGGAGCTCTGCCAGGGGGGAGCTCCTGCCCAGGCTCCTTTCTGTCCCTGCTCCTCCTCTCACTTCACTATTCCTTCTCTTACCTTCACTGACTCCTTCTCCCCCTCACTCCTCTCCCTTCTCGTGTCCCATTCCCACTCCCACCTCCTCTCTTCTTGCTCTCTGCACCTGCCTAGAGCCGTCCACATCTCTTCCCTGCTTTCTTCTGGAATGCCAAATCAGGCTCTTTCTGATTTCTGGGTGAAACACGGGGAAGCTGAAACTCAGCCCCAAGCAGGCGTCAGAGCCCAGGAATGTCCCGCGGGGCTGGGACGGCCGGCCAGGACCTGCCCACGGCAGCTTCACTCCCAGGAACGTTTCTTCCCTACTCAGCTGAGCTTTGGCTCACGGAGTTTCCAGGAAATTTCAGGTATTGAAAAAAAAAAAACCCCTAAACAGGACAAAAGCCGGGGTGTGACGTCACCCATCCCTGCTGGGATACTGCTGGCCCTGCAGAGGGGCTGGGTGGTCGTGGCTGTGCCGGGGGGTGGGGGAGTGGATCCAGCTCTGGGTGCTGAAGTGCCCCAGCAGCGTCTCCCTGATGGGATCAAACAATGGAGTCCTGGAATGGGAAGGGACATTAAAGCCCGTCCAGTGCCACCCCTGCCGTGGGAGCAGCTCTGCAGGTGAGGTCCCCCCTGAGCGGGGCAGAGGGGCAGCCCCCCCCCCCCTCCCCTGCTGCCCACAATGGGGGTGCTGAGGAGCTGAGGGGGCTCTGCTTCATCTCCAAACCCTCTTTTCTCACCCAAAATGGGTGAGAAGTCCAGTGCAAAGTCCAGGAATGGTTTTCCCAGAGAAGCTGTGGCTGCCCCTGGGTCCCTGGCAGTGTCCAAAGCCAGACTGGATGGGGCTTGGAGCACCCTGGCACAGTGGGAGGTGTCCCTGCCCATGGCATGGGCTAGCACTGGATGAGCTTTAATGTCCCTTCCAACCCAAACTATTCCATGAATCTCCAGCTCTTTCTGTTGTCCATCCTCTTCACTCTGGGCTGTACTGGGAGCCTGGAGGTTCCCAGTTCCCTCTGCAACAACCAGTCCTGTTACTTTGGCAAATGGCTTCTCCTTTCCCAAGATCCCGCTAATAAAAAAGCAGGAATGAGAGGCACAGGGAGGATTTGCAGCTTGGTGTTTCCCAATCCCCACCGGAGTAAATGACTTCATTCCCTTCAACAGCACCCAGCTCCAGCTCCGATCCCGACGGGCTCTTGTGTCACTTTAATGAGGCTTTTGTTTGCTCTGGGTGTCACTCCCAGGCGCTGGAGCACAACCAAGGAGCTGCTGCTGTGGCTTCTGGGAGCCTCTGGGAGGTTTAGGAGCCAGCTCCCTGTTTTGCAACAGGTTCTGTTCATTAAATACACTGTGATCAGGTTTTTTGGATTAAAGAAGGCCCCGTCACATTCCAGTGACAGTTAGAGGAAGATGTTTGCAGCTGGAATTCCAGGAACATCCTTTTGCCCTTCTTTGGGGATTTGTGGTCAGAGAATCCCAGCCTGCAGTGGCTCCTCTCCCAAAATCTGTGTAGCAGCAGGAACTTAATGGGTGGGATATCTCTGGGTATGTTTTTTTTTCCCTGTGAGGATTTGGGCTCATCCACAAGCTGGGAGGAGGGGATGGTGCCGCTGCTGGGGGCAGGAGCTGTGTGGGAACAAACTGAGGGACAATTTCTGGTGGGCTCAGGGTGGCAGCACCTCAGCTGGAGAACCAGGGCCTTGTGCCAGCAGTTTCCAGGACCACATGCCCAAATCACCAGGAAAAAGGTCTATTTTTTCCCATTTTTTCCTGGCCACTTATGGGAATTGGATTCATCTCCCACTTTTCCCCTTGTGCTACCAGAACCTTTCTGGCTGTGTAAAGAGGGTGTTTGGCCATGGCCAAACCTCACCACAGCATCCCTGGGGTGCCTTGTCCTGCTTCCTAAATCATGGAATCATGGAATTGTTGTGGTTGAAAAGACCTCCAAGATCAGCCACGGACCCAGTGCCCACAAACCCATGTCCCCAGGTGCCACATCCACTCTCTCTTTGAACACTTCCCGGGATGGGGCCTCCCCCACTGCCCTGGGCAGCTGTGCCAGGGCTGGACAGCCTTTTCCATGGAGATATTTTCCCAAATCCCCAGTGCTGTGGTGCAGGGCGGAGAGGGGCCGAGCCCCAGCCCTGGAATTCCTGCAGAGGGGCACTCTTGGGGCTGCTGGACCCCTGGAGCACCCACCCATCCCGAGGCAGCTCGGAGGGGACTCTGGCAGCGAGTCTGTGCCCTCGGCGGGTTTGGGGCCCGGGATGCAGCTCAGGCCCGAGCCAGCACCCAGAGGCAAGGCAGGAACCTCGGGCTGCTCCGCTGCTCCTGGCCCCGGGAGGCTGGGCTGACGTGGCCCGAGGCCTGTGGCTGTCCCCACGTGTGTGACGTGTGCCAGGGCCACCCTGTAATCCCTGTAAAGTCAGAGACCAGGGCTGAGTCACCCTGAATTTTAACTCCTGGGCTCAGATTCTGAGGTGCTGAGTCACACCCAGAGCACTCAGGGAGCTCATCCTGCCTTGGAGGGGCTGTTTTGCCCCGGTTTTTGGGTGGCAGAAGCTCTTCCCTGCACTGAGGAGCTCTGGAGCCCACGGAGTGCAGGAAGGAAACATGCTCAGCATGGAATTATGGAGTAGTTCAGGTGGGAAGAACACTAAAGCCCATCCAGTCCCACCTGTGCCATGGCAGGGACACCTCCCACTATCCCAGGCTTCTCCAGCCCTGTCCAGCCTGGCCTTGGGCACTGCCAGGGATGGGGCATCATGAAGAACTCTTCTTTTTCCTGGCACTGTTTTTCCCTGTCTCCTTTTCCTGCTGAGCCTCTCTCCTCCCGTGGGAGGTGGAGCTCGAGGCTGGGGCTGGATTTGGGATGCAGGTGGGTGTGAGGCCGTTGGGAGCTGGGGCTGGAGGAGGGTTCCAGGTGTGGCCCCTGCTCCGTGGAATGCTGGACCTGCTCATCCCTCCCCTCCCAGGGCGGCATTGATGTCCTCGGCAGTGTGGGCGGGTCCAAGACAATTATCATTACAATTATAATTGTAATTATTGTTGTCAGCGCTGAGTGCATTGATTAGGAGGGGCCTCAGACAGACAGACAGACAGACAGACAGACAGGCCCCACCCTCTGCTCCATCAGCACCAGGGCTGGGCTGCAGCAGCTCCAAGGCTGCAATCCTGCCCTTTGCTCCCACTGTCCTTCCTGGTTCCAGGTCTCCACCCTGGAGAAGACCAGAACAAAGGAGGAAATGGCTTCCTTCTGGAAGCTTCCGACTGTCATCTTTGGGTTCAGTCTGGCCCCGGAGCAGCTCCTGCTGCTGAGATAAAAATGCCAAGATAAAATCCCTGGAGTGACAGGTGGGAAGGCCGAAATCCCAGATTTGGGCGCTCGGTTCTCCCTAGTGTGAAATACAAAGTTATGTTTTGTGTCAGGTAAATAAAAATAAACTATATAAACTATAATTGTGAAATGTGTAGAACACAGCCATGGCACAGTTATAAAGATGAGTTCTAATAAACAACCAAGGAAAGTAAAACATGGAAGAAAACCCTTAAACCAATCTTTTACTTACAATTAACTTTTATAACTTTTAAGCTGTTTTATAATAAGAACCTTTGAATTATAGATTTAAAATGTTACTTTGTATTAAGGATTTTTAAACTGTGGCTTTAGAATTTATAGAGGATTTGAACNCTGGACCCCATATCTGGAAACTGGACCTCACCATCTGGGATACACATCCTGGGATACTGAAGCCTGGAATAGATCACAATAGACTATAGAAATTGGAAAGGAACCAAGTAATCATCATCATAGATTTATGATCCTGAAGTATAGAATTGTGACATAAAGATTGGCAATAGAAACTGCTGAGAAAGCTTATGACTATGCATGAATATGATCAATAAATACCAACAAGCCCAACAATCAGTGTGCAGTTGGAGGGGAAACCCCCACCACTGTACCCAGCGCTGGTTTTGCTCATACTTTATCATATTAATTAATAAATTGAATTACTACTTGATATATTGGCTGAGTCAAGCTTCTCATTTCTAACACTAGTGCTGTCAGAGGAGAACACCCTGCGAGCCAGATTGGCCCCTCGGAGGCAGGAATAACTCAGGGGTTACAGCAGCTGTAAAATCCTTGTAAAATGTTCTTTGTTTGCTCTGCTCTCATCCCTCCAGTGCAGCCAGTGACTCACGGGGCGGAGGCGTCGCTCCTTCCCCCAGCCCCTCTGCTCTCCTGCTCCTTTTCCTGCCCCAAAGTGGGCTCTGGGTTCTCAGCTTGGAGCTGTTTTGGGAAGGTCCTTCAGCCTTCCGTTGTGACCAGTCAAATCTCTTAAATTCCTGAGGTGGCACGTAGAAAACATCTGAGGTGAACAAACCCTTGGTCATCCCTCATCCTTCTGGACACGGGGGTGCCACCTCTGGAATTCTGGCTGATCCTGTCCACCCTCTGGAGCAGGAGGACAGCTTGCCCTGAAAATGATGGAGTTTTTCCAAGATTCCAAGGAATCTTGGAAAGCCACATGTTGGTGACATGTCCCTCGGTGTTTGGGGGGTGAGGGAGATGACACTGGTTCTACTCCTGCCTTTCCCACGTCCTTCCTGCAGGACAGTTTATCTCTGTTCCTTTTCCATGGGCAACAAATCTGATTTTGTCAGAGATCCTGGAATTCCCTCCTGGGGGCAGAGGCTGAGGAGCAGCTCCATCCCGTGTCCTCCCTGGGGCTCGGATGGCGCTGGGTTCTGTGGGTGGAGATGTTGAGACCCCAAGTCCTTTCCCACCATTCCCTTTGCCAAGGGCTGCACAAACGGAATTGGGATGGCTGCTGATGGGAACTGAGTGTTCTGGGGGAGTGAGACCTTAATCCTTCCTGGATTCAGAAATGGGATCCACTGGTGGGAAGTGGCTTCATGTCATTGACTCTGCCCAAGGAGAGGAAAGAGGGCTTTGATAGAGTATTTCTGGGATGACTCTGCTGGATCATCTCCCTCCCTGCTCTGTTTCTTGCACCGTTCCCTCTCACCTGGACAGGACTCAAGCTCCAGACACCTGCAATAATCCTGAGCTCTGTCATCCTGGGTTTATTCCAGCTTCCATAAACTGGTGTTCCCTCAGAGTGACCTCACAGTTCCTGTCTGCTGGGGGAAAGCCACTGAGTTTGGAGCTAGTGGGAGCAGGGACATGAGAGGAGCTGCTGAGGCCATGTGGGATCCCAGGGGGGACAAATCCAGCCAGGGAGTGATGGGGACACGGGACCATCAGGGGTGGTCCAGGAGCATCCTCACCTTGAAGAGATTACCTGGAGAAATACAGATGGAGAAAGGAGAATTTCCTAATGATTCTGTGTTTTGGGGCAGATCAGCCTGGATTGTGCCACTTCAGGAAAGACCCTGATGGGCTGGAGTGAGTTCAGAGATGGGAACAGAGCTGGGGAAGGGGCTGGGGCAGCAGGGAAGAGTCTGGAGAACTCCCAAGGGACCTGGGGGACTCAGCCTGGAGTCTCAGGAAAAGGAGGCTCAGGGGGGACCCTGTGGCTCTGCAAAACTCCCTGACAGGAGGGGACAGCCTGGGGTGGGGGGGGTTGGGCTCTGCTCCCTGGGAACAGGGACAGGAGGAGAGGGAAAGGCCTCAGGCTGGGCCAGGGGGGGCTCAGGTTGCACATCAGGAGGATTTTCCCATGGGAAGAGTGGTTGGCCATTGGAAGGGCTGCCCAGGGAAGTTTGGAGGTGCCCAAGGAAGGACTGGATGTGGCACTCAGGGCTCTGGGCTGGTGGCAAGGTGGGGATTGGGCACAGCTTGGACTCGGTGGTCTGGGAGGGCTTTTCCCACCTCAGGGATTTTGGGATTCTGTGTTTGTAGCTCAGGGTGTCTGGAATCTGCTCTGTCCCTGGGAGGATTCGAAGCTTCCACCAGATCAGCCCCTGGAACCTGAGCAGACCAAAGTCAGATGGAATTTTGTGAGGAGAGAACAGGAGTTTTCCATCCTCTCTGAGATGTGCCTTTTCCAGAAAAACTGAGCCCAGCATTCCCAGTGCTGGCAATTTCACCCCAGCGCTGAGAATTGAAGTTTTAATTTGTTTGTTTTTCCTTAAGGCTTTGGCTGTGGGAGGGACTCTCAACTTTCATGTCAAAATTATCCAGGTGATGATGATTATCTATAATTATAACTATATTTATCCGTATTCCTTCAGGTTTTCTTGTAAACACAAGGTCTTGTGATTTGGGGGAAAGGGGAAAAAACAGCTTTAGGCCCTTGTCCAATGGGCTGGAGAGGGGGAAAGTGCACAGCTGGGATACTGATATTGCTGGCCAGGGGTCTATGTACAAACCAGGAATGGGATGGGACTGCTGGGAAGGCATCTCCAGCTGTTTTATTTTCCAGCATCAGTCTCATGACATGGTTGTGACAATGGAAGATGCCAGCAGCTCACATCCCTGGCAGAAGCATTGAAGCATTGAAGAACTCAATGTTACAACTCACTTAAAAGTTTTTTTGATCAATCCCACAAAGCAGAAGCATATTGACAGTGGTTCTATCCAACCACTATAAGCACACGTACCGTTGGTTAAAACAATGCTGGCTTATTTTGAATACAATACCTGCTTGTGAGCCTTAAAACACAATGCACAGAGCTCCATTAATAAGCTTAGAACTTCCTAATGTCTTGCTAGATATTCTTTTCTGTAGCTTAGGGAGTTATTCTAGCCAAGTGTTAATCCACAGACCTTTGTTCTATTTGTCCTTACATTCTACTTCTCATATAACTTTTCTGCTGACAAATTTTATGGCTACTGCTTAGCTCTAACTACAGTTCTGCTGTTGCTGAGGCCTGCCTTTTGCAGCTTTCCCAAAACCCTCTGATTTTAAGGATTCCCACAACTGGGACAACTTCCCCATGTGTCAGGCCACATTCCATGTCCCTGGGAAGGATCCCTGGGATGGATCCCTGGGATGGAGGATCCCAGTCTGGGCTGGGTTTCCTGGTGTGTCCAGGGGCTCCTGGCAGTGGGCAGAGCAGTGGAAAAGCTCCTCTGCAAAGAGGGCAGGAGGGATGTGGGGCTCCATCCATGGGGAAGGGCAATCCCATCGCTGCACTGAGCACCTGGAAGGGGCTGGAGGGAGAGATTCCAGCAGGAGGAACTCCTTGGGGGGGGGTCCAAGTTGTTAGGAGAATCATGGAAAAAACCTGAGATAGAAGGGAGCCATGAGGATCATAGATTCCAACTCCCAACTCTGCACAGGACACCCCAAAATCCCCCCAGTCCCAAAATCCCAATCCTGAGCACATTGTCCAAATGCTCCTGGAGCTCTGGCAGCCTTGGGGCTGTGACCATTCCCTGGGGAGCCTGGGCAGTGCCCAGCACCCTCTGGGTGAGGAACCTTTTCCCAAAATCCAACCTGGCCCTCCCTGGCACAGGTCCAGCTGTTCCCTGGGTCCTGTCCCTGGTCCCAGTTCCATTTAGGATTTTGGCTGATAACCCTTTTGGGTTGCAGCAAACAGGACAAGTGTGAGCGACTCTGAGGTCCAAGAGCTGTTTCCCAGGGATGGATTTCATGGCCAGCAGCTTCCAGGAGTGGCCAAGAGCCAAGCCAAGAACTTCCCAGCCTCAGCAGGGTGGGCAGAGCCAGAGGAGAGGTGAAATGCAGATCCTGGAGGGAATTAGGAGCTTGTGGGAAGTCTTGGGAGCACAGAGCTGGATCTGTCACCCCAGGCAAGCTGAGACAGTGCCCTAGGCACCCCGAGGAGCCTTGGGGCTTATGGACAAGGATGAATGATTTGGGAAAATTTCCCCCCTGTGAGGGTGGGGAGGCCTTGGAATGGATTTCCCAGAGGAGCTATAGCTGTCCCATCCCTGGAAGTGCCCAAGGCCGGGTTGGACGGGGCTTTGAGCAGCCTGGGATGGTGGGAGGTGTCCCTGCCCATGGCAGGGGTGGAAGTGGATGAGCTTTAAGGACCCTTCCCACCCGAACCATTCTATGATTCCATGATCCCATGATTCTGTTCCTGCTGGTCCCTGTGAATTCATATTTGGGTTTTGCTGTGTTGCAGCAGTAGGAAGGCCTGGATGAGAAGTTTCCTGGATGAGGAGTGCCTGGATGTGGAGCTCCTGGAAGCCTTGGAGCTGTTTGGGTGAGTCTGGACCTGGCCACCTCTGGCAGAGCCCTGATTCCTGTCCTGGTGCAGGGCTGGAAAAGTGGGGAGGAAAATGCGGTTTCCACGTGTAAATCCATGTGAAGTTGCAGCCTGAACGATCCACTGGCCTCTGCCAAAGGCTCTGGAGCAGGGAGAGGCCATGGCAGGGAATTTGGGTCCTCAGAAAAGCCACTTCATGGAATGTGAGGATTTTGGCCCATTCAGCTTGTGTGGGATGAAGCTGGGAGGGAGTGACTGGATGGTGGAAGGGTTCCCTGTCCAGGCCAGGGGATTGCACTGGATAAACCCCAAGGTCCCTTCCAACCCAAACCACTCCATGATTCCCGTCACTGGGGGAATCCCATCAGGCTCACGGGAATCTCTGCAGTGCTTGGGCAGGGGCAGGGGCAGAAAACGAAAGCAGGCACCAAGTAAAGGACATCCAATGGGACACAAACCCCGAGTGCTGCCGGGAGGGAGGCACCAACCTTTGGAACAGACGATCCCGGCGGATCAGCAGCTGTTGCCAGGCTGGAAAGGGCACTCCCTGTCACTGAGGTCTGGGCTGCAGCTGCGTCATTCCATTGACTTTATGGCCTGGTGACACGGGAAATGGGCCTGGAATCCATAAAATCTTGATAAACCTGATAAACCTCATCCTGATAAGCCTCCAGTTGTGGAATATCCTGAGCTGGATCCCGAGGATCATTGAGGCCAGCTCTTGCCTGGTGACATCCAACACCTGCCTTTGGGATGCAGGAGAACAAGTTCCCTCTGACCAGTCTCTACTCACAGGAATTATGATGAGCTGGAAATTTTGATTAATGAGGCTGCTTTGATCATGGAAGGGGATCTGGGTTCACAGTGTGAGATCTTCAGGATCTTGGGAAAGGTCTGTCGTGTTCCCATTGATTTTGGGTGGGTTTAGCAGGAATAGGGGCTTGGCAGTGCCATTGGGTGTCAGAAGAATTTCTTGAGACCTCATGGGAAATTTTTCCAGGGAGAGGATGGTCAGGCACTCCAGTGGTGGAGTCCCCATCCTCCAAGGTATCCAAAGAATGTGGCACTCTGGACTCTGGTAGGGATTGGTGACAGTTTGGACTCCATGATCTGGGAGGGCATTCCCAGCCTCAGTGATCCTGGGATTCTGACAGCCCTGAGTGCCCCATCCAGGACGTTGCCATCCCCCAGAGCCTCCCACCTCCCTGAGCCCAGAGATTGATCCCAATATCCCATATCCATCCCCCAGCCATGATTCCACACAGGCATTGGGAGGTGTTGGAACAATAGATGTGGGATCCAGGGCCAGAGCCCTTTGGATCAGGAACCACCAGCAGGGCCTGGGCAAGCAGAACCTATGGATGCTCCTGCTCCCAAAAACTTTCAGTCCAAACACAGAAATCCAGGCAGGCAGCAGGAGGGAACCCCTGGGATAACACAAGAGGTGTGGAAACCCCACAAGAACACATTCCCAACACATAATTTCACTCACCTGCAAAGGTTTTCCTCTTCCATTACATTATTTGAGTTTGTTAATTTTTTTTTTTTTTTTGGCACTTTCCAGCTGGAGTTGCGAGCCTGGCTTGTTTTCCCAAGGATTCATGGAGGGATTGGTCATTTGTGGGGGTTTGGCTGCTCTGGGAGTGTCGGGGCCAGTCCTAGGTGTGCAGGGCCAGTGGGAATGTGACTCCCAGCATGGCAGGCAGGGAAATCACTTCCCCAAAAAGTCAAAAGTGAGCCCGGTGTCACCAAACCCCAGTCCCTGGGGTCACTCACTAGGGCTGGGAGGAATTTACCGGTCGGGGCAGTTGTGGAACAACCCCAGGTTGCCATGGAACAACAACACAACAAACCTGGGATACCTCTGGTGGCCACGTGGCTTCAACCTGGGCTCAAAGGGGGAATATCCACTTGGCAGGGGGGGAAGGGAGCAAAACTGGGAACAGCAGTCAGGGATGAGGCTTCCTGATCCCACCTGGATTGCTTGTGGTGCAGGGAAGGAGGGTTGGACCTGGGTTGAAGATGGGCTCACCCTCACCCAAATCCAGGGTGAAGTCCAGCTCCCCAGTGCCAAACTGGGATTCCTGGAGGCTGCTGGGAGCAGCTTTGCCTTTGTGCATAAGGTTGGGATTCACCTGCCTGGATTGCTCCTCCTGTGCCTCTCGTGTTGTGTTGAAGTCCCTGTGTGGTGATCCAGGCTGGAATCCAGCCTGCTACCAGCCAGAGCCAGGTGGGAATTGTTGGCTGACTGTCAGTCCCACGCTCAGCTTCCATCCCTGCTGTTCAGGAGCAGCCTGGCTCTGTGAGGCTGGACACTGCCCTGTTCCCAGCTGTGGATGGATGGATGGATGGATGGATGGATGGATGGATGATGGATGATGGATGGATGGAGGGATGGAGAGATCCCTGTCCTGTCCTCCAGCCCCAGGGGAGGTGCAGGGCATGTCTGTAACACTCCACTTCGTTTGCACTCAATGGATTATTTTTATAATCCTGGGATCAATTAGGCTGGAAAAGACCTCTGAGTTCATCGAGTCCAACCTGTGATGGTGGGAGCCAAGCCAGGTGCAGTGCTGGCAGGAATCCTGCAGGAATCCTGCCCCATCTCTCTCTTCCTGGATCGAATTCCCCCTTTTCCCTCTTTAAAAAAAGTGGTGCAGGGTTGGCAGGAATCCTGCAGGAATCCTGCCCCATCTCACTCTTCCTCGATCGAATTCCCCCTTTTCACTCTTTAAAAAGAGAATTTCCCTGCAGCAGCAAGGCTTCTCCTCTCCCCCCAGAGCAGGACGGGTGGATTTTGAGCAGGCTGAGTTTGCAGCCAGCCTTATCTCCCTGTCCTGGGGACAGAAAAGCTGAAGGGTGACACTTTCAGGCCAGACTTTGCAATCTCCTGGGGAATTTACGACCTGATAGTAAAGGGCTGAGGCCCTCTGGGACTATTTGGAAATGGTGAAAACCCTGAAACACAATTTTTTCTCTGTTTTTTCTTCATTGAACTCCAAAATTCAAGCAGGGACCCAGAACATTCAGCCAGGATTTTAATCCTGTCTCCTTTTGACTGTGGACTAAATGTTGGGTGAGATGCAACCCTCCTAACCCACCTCGGTTTTAAGGATTTATTTGAGGGATTAGCAGGAGAGGGAAGGGCAAATATATCCCCCTGGGCAGGCAGGCTCTGGGTACTGCTGGCAGGGCCCGGGCAGTGCCCTGGTTTATATTAAACAGCCAGGACCTGGCGCCGGGGCCCCTTTATCAGCTTTGGGCCGTGCCCAGGGGAGAACCCGCCTGCAGCACTTCCAAATCCATGTGTATTCCCTGTGTGCCCCCCCAGCTCATTGCAACACCTGTCTGGGCACGGGGAATCCGTAGGGAACGGGGATCAGGGCTCGGGGTTCACCCCACAGGTGGCAGAGGAGCAGAGCGGGGACGCGGCACCAGGTGTGTCCTGTCCCTTCCCTGCGGCCCTTCCCTTCCCGCTGGAGGGTGGGAATGCAGCCAGGCACACCCAGCTCCGAGCAGTAAAATGATCCCTGCGGTGCCCTTGGGCCAAGCCCAGCTTTTCTAACGGATAAAAGGGGAGGCAGCGGGAGCGCTCTCACTCCCCTGGGCTCCAGCCTCTCCGAGCTTTGCAGGAGCGAGGCACCCGCACCGTCCCTCGGAGCAGCATGTCCCGCTCTGTGACCTTCAGCTCCCGCTCGGCCGCCGGGCCAGCCCTGAGCCAGGTGCGGGTCAGCTCCGTGTCCTCCAGCCGCAGCTCCGGGCTCGGCCGCGCCGGCGGCTTCGGCAGCGCCAGCCTCTACAACCTGGGCTCGGCCAGCAAGAGGATCAGCCTGGGAGGAGGGGGCAGCTCCTTCAGCGTCCGCTCGGGCTACGGCTATGGGGGAGTGGGCTTCGGGGGCAGCCTCGGCCCCGGTGGCATCCAGGAGGTCACCGTCAACCAGAGCCTCCTGACGCCCCTCAACCTGGAGATCGACCCCAGCATCCAGAGGGTCCGCAAGGAGGAGAAGGAGCAGATCAAGACCCTGAACAACAAATTTGCCTCCTTCATTGACAAGGTGAGGGCTTGGACTGGCTCGGAGCGCTGGGGGTGCTGAACAGTCGGTGGGACCCGAAATTGGTTTAATCACGAGCGGGGTGAGGATCAGTCCTGGAAAACGTGGTGGGATTTGCCCACTGCAATCAAATAATTCTTATTATTTGATGTATTAAAGCCCTGCTGGCATTGCCAACAGAACAGGTCACCTTGCTCGGGCTGCCTTTGCAGCCCGGATTTACCTGGGGTTGCCCAAATGGGGGTGCAGGCTTTGCACCCCCACCCCAGCACAAATCTGGGAAGAGAGAGGCTCCTGGAGGGAGTTGTCCCAGGAGAGCAGATGGAACCAGAGACTGTCCCAGGAGAGCAGATGGAACCAGAGCCTGCCCTGGGTGTTTATGCTGCCCTGCACTGCTTGGCTCTCTTGCACTAACTAACCTTGTGTAAATTCTGCTCTGGCATCCCCGAAATGTGAGGAATCCAGCCCTGGAGTTGGAGCAATTGGAGGGTTTGATGTCTGGGGCAGGTTTCTGTCAAGTGTCAGCCCAGCAGAATCTGCTTTTCTTTAATTCCTCCAAAGCCTCGAAGTCACAAAGCAGGTCCCAGAGCAGCCAACCTCTTTAGCGTGGTCTCCATGACCCTCCTCTGGCGCTTCCCGTGCACACCCAAATTCCCGGGCTGGGATTCCCACCTGCAGCCCAGTCCTTCCATCCCCTGCAGTGTAAGCTCCCCTCTCTCCCACCACCCCAAATGACCGCTGTGCTCCCTCCCAGGTGCGGTTCCTGGAGCAGCAGAACAAGATGCTGGAGACCAAGTGGAGCCTCCTCCAGGAGCAGAAGACAACACGAAGCAACATTGCTCCCATGTTCGAGACCTACATCAGCAACCTGCGGCGGCAGCTGGACGGGCTCCTGGCGGACAAGGGGCGCCTCGAGGGAGAGCTCAAGAACATGCAGGACCTCGTGGAGGACTTCAAGACCAAGTAAAGTATCAGTGTCCCCCTAACGGGGCGGTGGAGCCGCCGGCGGGGCCCGTGGCTGGGCACGGGTGTCCCCGGCTCCCCTGCCAGGGAGGGAGATGTTTTCTGGCCTGGAATGAGGTGTTTAGTCCAGGGAAGCTGCCTGGATTCTTCTTGCTCGTTGTTTCTGGCACATTGTTCCTACATGGGCTGATGCCTCCATCATCTTGGCTTTGCTTTGGGGCCTCCTCAGGCTTGGAAGTGGCATTTTGGGGCCTCCTCAGGGTTGAAGGTGGCATTCTGGGGCCTCCTCAGGGTTGAAGGTGGCATTTTGGGGCCTCCTCAGGGTTGAAAGTGGCATTTTGGGGCCTCCTCAGGGTTG
>VZRH01000911.1:156869-170880 GCA_013397555.1 Urocynchramus pylzowi
GTGGCATTTTGGGGCCTCCTCAGGGTTGAAGGCGACATTCTGGGGCCTCCCTGGGGTTGGAGGTGGCATTTTGGGGCCTCCTCAGGGTTGGAGGTGGCATTCTGGGGCCTCCCTGAGGTTGGAGGTGGTGCTTTGGGGCCTCCTCAGGGTCAGAAGTAGCTCTTTGGCGTGGCCGGAGCCCCGAGAGTTCCACAGGAGCTCCAGGCTGATTCCCTGGGCAGGGAATGGAGCAGCTGCCCTGCAATTCTTCAGTGACTTTTCAGTGTCACCTGGGAGGAGCCCCAGAAGAAAGGTGGCCTTTGTCCCAGCCCAGCCCAGCTGGGAAATGCCTCTGAGAAGGGAAGGGAAGAATAGGAAGGAGCTGGCAAACTGGATCAGGCAGGAACTGCAAACAAACAGAGCTGATAATCCCCAGGGTGTGTTTAGGGAGGGTCAAAACCCAGAGATTCCCAAAGAGCTGCTTGGGAATGATGCTGCCCCCAGCCCTGCCTGGTTATTCCATCTACAGTCGGCCTTGGAATCTCTGCAAGGAGCTGGTTTACAGCCAGAGGGATTAAACCCCAAAGTTTAGTTACATTTCCCATGGATTCAGTCCATGGACTCATGGGTTTATTCCTTTAGCCTGCAGATCCATGGGAAGCCAAACTCTCTGTGTGCTAACGGAAGGGAAGCAGGAATTAGGAGCCGAGGGAGTGAGGATGCAGTAACTAGAATGCAGAACCTGCTGCTCCCCGTTAATATGGAGAAAATCTCAATTATAGATGGAAAGTCTAAACCATGATGTGCTCTGGGAGTGCCTGTGGCCTCTTTTCCATAGGTTTGGTTTTCACAGGAATTCCCAGGTGATATTTAGGGGAGGAAAGGCTCCAGGGATGAGAGCCAGCCCCTAGCTCAGGAATTGCAGTGGGAGAGGGTGTGGAGCCAGCTGGGATCATGCTGCCCATGGGGCTCAGTTCCAAGGAGTGAGTGCCCTGGGCTTTCAGAGGGGCATTGGGACAATATTGGACAATTTAGGAAGAAATTCCTCCCTGTGAGGGTGGGGAAGCCCTGGAATGGATTTCCCAGGGAGGCTGTGGCTGGCCCATCCCTGGCAGTGCCCGAGGCCAGGTTGGACAGGGCTTGGAGCAGCCTGGGACAGCAGAAGGTGTTCTTGCCCATGGCTGGGGTGGGAATGGGATGGGCTTTATGGTCTCTACAAACCCAAAGCATTCCAAGATGCCATGCTTTACCAGCTCATTGACCAGCTTGGTGGAGCTGCCCCTAAGGAAATGAGGAATTTGATAATCCATTCTGGAAGAATTCAGTGTTTTTACCTCTCTCTGCTGATCCCTTGTGTGTGGAGGTGGCACCTCTGCGTCACTTCCCAGGATTTATTCCTCTGGAATTGCACTGGCAGCTCTGTGACCTCCAGAGGGGCAATGTCCATTGATCCTGGTGTGATTCCAGGTCGGAGCGGGAGGGAGGGGCAGGGAGGCTGGGCAGGTGAAGCAGCTCCTGCTTTGGAAGGCAAATTCCAGCTCTGGCCATGCAGGGCCCATGTAAATAAAGAGCCTTAACCTGGCAACAATTCCCAAACAGCCAAAATGCTTCCTGAGCTGTTCCTTGGATGGCTTTCAGGATTCCCAGATCCCCAGAACAGGTTGGGGCTGGATGTTTGGGCAGGTTGGGAGTGCACAGACAGGTCCAGGTGGGCTCCAAGATCCAGGTTTGCAAATCAGTGGTGGTTCTGTAAAATCTATGGAGAGGGATTTTTATCTGCTGGAGACCTTCAGGTGAACCCCTGGAGATTTTCAGGTGAGCCCCTCATCTGAGGGTGAGCACCTAAAGAATGGGAGTCACCAAGAGTTTGGTGAGGCTTTGGAGGAGAATGAGGGTAATTAATTACCTTTGGCTCTTCCCAGGACAGTGCTATGTGTTCAACACCTGCAGAATGTTGCCAACAGTCTGGAGTAGGGAAGTGCAGGTGCTGCAGATCAGCCCAGAGGAGTTTGTGGGATCTGTTTGTGTCTCTCCTGCTTTGAATTTGCTCCCTGAAGGGCTGGTGACAAAGTGGGGGCACAGCCTGGGCCCTCCCCAAAGGAGGAGCAGGAATCTTCTGAAGCACAGGGAAATTTAAGGATTACAGGAGAGCAGGGAGGGGATGCTTTTCAGGTGGTGGTGGTGGTGTGGAGCAGCTCATCCAGAGCAGACCTGTGGCACCACTGGTGCACCAGCCCTGGGGAATTGCTGGGCTGGCTCTCAAGAAATGGAGAGATAGAGAACTGGCATAACCTTTCACTGGGATGTTTTTCCTTTTATCCAGGCTCTAACTTCACAGAAATCCCCTTTTTTTGGCAGATACGAAGATGAGATCAACAAGCGCACGGCGGCCGAGAATGAGTTTGTGGTGCTCAAGAAGGTGAACATCATCGTGGGTCAGGGAATCCTCACATGGGTTGGGTGGGAAGGGACCTTAAAGTAGGTCCCTTCCCATTCCCACCCCTGCCGTGTCCAGGGACACCTTCCATGGGCCCAGGGTGCCCCAAGCCCTGTCCAGTTTTGCACACTTCCAGGCATGGGGCAGCTGTGGCTCTTCCCTGGGATTGATCATCAGTGTGTGCAGCCCTTTCCCCTGTTTGCCCCTACTCACACTTTACTCTTTGCCCTACTCACAGTTTACTCCAGCTCTGAGGGGCAGAATTCCACCCAAAGGCAGCTCAGGGGAGGCCTTGAGGTCTCCACACATTCAGGGAAGAGGTGTTGGGTCCCAGGGGTATTGGAGATGATGCCAGATCTTTCTTTGGGATCTTTCCTGAGGTCTCCGTGTCCAACCTGACACTGAACTTGCAAACAGGGATCCAGGGGATCCCCAGGACTCTCAGGATCTGCACTCCAGCAGCGTTCAGTGCCCTGGGAAATGATTTGTAGGCCCTGGGGTGCCACTGGGACATCTGGAGCTAGTTTGGGGAACTCTCCTTTGGAAGCCACCAGAGGCTGGGTGGGCTCAGAATCAAAGCTCCATAATCTCAATGGGTTATTCCTCGTTTTTCCAGGATGTGGATGCTGCCTACATGAACAAAGTGGAGCTGGAGGCCAAGGTGGATGCTCTGACAGATGAGATCAACTTCCTGAGGGCTTTCCATGAGGCGGTGAGGATCCTTCTGCTCCTTCAGAGGGGGAGAATAGGGACTGCTGGCTGGGAAAATGAATGTGGGGAAAGTGATGGATTCATGGAGTCTTTCCTTCTATAAGCAAAACTATGACTGCAAGTGAAGTGATTCCTCTGAATTCTGTGGATTGTCACACAGATTTCTCCTGGTGTGGGATGAATGGATTGCAGACATAAGGGGACAGACATTGTATTTGGGATGCTGTTTGTATGAAAACAAGGAAAATGAGTGGCTGGGGGAGGTGGTGCTCCTCACACTCCTCACAGGTGTACATTCCTGTGTGACAGGAATGAAGGAAAGCTGCTTGTTCCAGGCTCCTTCCTCCTCCCCATTGTGTGCAAGATCAGGGATTACCTGAGCTGGACACACATCCTTGAGAGAGGTGCTGGAATTTGGCCCCTCCAGGTTCTACAGCTAGCAGGGTTGTTGTCTAAGGAATGGGATAACAGTGGGATAAGCAGCCCTGCTGCCAAAGTAGGGATAAACAGCTGCAGCTCTGCTGCTGGTTGTTGCTCTGTGCTTTGCAAGGTTGGGTCCCTCCTAATTAATAATTATTTTTATAGAATTCTTATCTGCCTCCTTTACCCTTCTCTCCTTGGATTCTCTCTTTAATTGGCTTGCAAAAGAGAGGCCCTGAAATAATGGGCTTGCTTTTCCTGCAGGAGCTGAACGAGCTGCAGGCCCAGATCTCCGACACCTCGGTGGTGCTGTCCATGGACAACAGCCGGAACCTGGACCTGGACAGCATCATCGCCGAGGTGAAGGCGCAGTACGAGGAGATCGCCAACCGGAGCCGCGCCGAGGCCGAGTCCTGGTACCAGAGCAAGGTGAGCTTTGGGAGGGGAGAAGGATCCAGGGACACCTCGGAGCCCCTTCCAGTGCCTAAAGGGGCTTCAGGAGAGCTGGGGAGGGCCTGAAGTGATGAGACAAAGGGAATGGCTTCCCTGTGCAAAAGGTCAAGGATAGATGGGATATTGGGAAGAAATTCCTCCCTGTGAGGGTGGGGAGGCCCTGGAATGGATTTCCCAGGGAAGCTGTTGCTGCATCATCCCTGGAAGTGTCCAAAGCCAGGTTGGATGGGGCTTGGAGTACTCTGGCACAGTGAAGGTGTCCCTGCCCATGGCAGGGGTGATGCTGAATGAGCTTTAATGTCCCTTCCAAGCCAAACCATTCCATGATCTCCAGCTCTGTCAGCACCTGTATCCCCTGTGCCATGAGTGGGGGGCTCTATCCCACTCATTCCCTGCCATCCTCACCCCATCCCTCTGCTCTGTCCCAGTATGAGGCGCTGCAGGTGACAGCCGGGAAACACGGGGATGACCTGCGGAACACCAAGAATGAGATCACGGAGATCAACAGGGTCATCCAGAGGATCCAGGGGGAGATCGAGAATGCCAAGGCCCAGGTGAGGAGCTGCCCCTCTCCTGTCCTTCTCTGGCCTTGGAGCTGGGATCTGGCACTGATCCCTCTGGGGACCAGGGACAGCATCTGAGGGAGCGGCTGGAGCTGTGTCTGGGGAGGGTCATTTGGATATTGGGAAAAGCTTCTTCCCCCAGAGGATGTCTGGCACTGAACAGGCTCCCCAGGGAATGGTCACAGCCCCAGAGCTCCAGGAACCTTTGGACAACACTTTCTCAAGTGTTGAATTCCAGGGTTGGTGGGATTTTTCGGGCTGTCATGTGCTGAGCCATGACGGCCCTTGTGGGTCCCCTCCAGCTCTGGCTGTTCTGTGATGTTAGGGATGTTTCAGGGATCTGGGTGTCACACAACCCTTTGAACTTGGTGATTTTGGAGATTTTTTCAACCTTCACAATTCCATGGTCTGTAAGAACCAATCTGGTGTGGCTGCACTGCTCATCCTGAAGGATTTTAGCTCTGCTGGGGGAGGGGGACCATTGGGAGCAGGGAGATCCTGCCAGGAAGGTGGATTTGGGAGAGGATGAGTGGAAATCACCCCTGGGACACAGAGGGGCCCCCTGTGTGAACAGGAGGGCACACAACCCTCGTGCCCTCCTGTTCCTGGGATCATTGTTCACTCCCTTTCTCAGTAGGGAACACCATGTTTGGGCACACACACAGAGATTTGGGGAGCTCTGTTTGCTTTCACTGGGGTTTTATCGTCTTATCAGGGCCGTGGCTTAGGCCTGGCCTGGAGCTCCCAAAGCTCCAGATAAACCTGGTGATTCATCCCGGATTATTTGGTTTCAGGGCAGGGAGGCTCTGGCACCAGCCAAGAGCTGTCCTGGTGGGGCTCCCTTGGACAATGGATGGGTGCACAAAGCCTCTTGGGAGCCCTTTGTGCCAAACATGGGGGTTTGGGAGCTGTGGGGCATGGCTGGGGGTTCCCTGGGGCCCCACAGGGCTGGTCTTGGGGTGGGTCTGGGTGTTTGGTAGCTCGAGGTGTACTCCAGTCCACACCTGCCCACATCTCATCCAGAGCCTGCCCAGCTCTGAAAAAACTCTGGGGAAATTAGCAGAGCAAACTTGAGCTTTTCTGAATCCCAAGGGATCTGTGGGATGTGGGGGACTGAGAAGCTGAGGATCACTTGAAAAAAAGTGTAGCCAGAGGAAAGAAACTTGGTCTTCCTTCTGGGAGACCGTGGAAGGAGATGAGTTTCCATCTCCATCCAGTGCCCAAGAAGCCAGGTAGGGATGAAGTCCCAGGGATCCAGTTGAGCTCCATATCCATGAAGGGGGTCTGGGCAGCAGAGCCAGAGGTTTGGAGCCCAGGGTCCTCCTCCAGGGATCAGGAGCCCCCTGATGTGGCTGCTCTGTCCCTGCAGCGAGCGAAGCTGGAGGCGGCCGTGGCCGAGGCCGAGGAGCGTGGGGAGCTGGCCCTCAAGGATGCCAGGGCCAAGCTGGAGGAGCTGGAGGCCGCCCTGCAGAAAGCCAAGGCTGACATGGCCCGGCAGCTCCGGGAATACCAGGAGCTCATGAACGTCAAGCTGGCCCTGGACATCGAGATCGCGACCTACAGGAAGCTGCTGGAGGGCGAGGAGAGCAGGTGAGGACACCTGGGGGGATTGGTGAGCAAAGATTCCCTGTGTTCCCTCTGGGAGGGATCCAGCCCTTTGCTCCCTTTTCCTGGGGATGCTGTGAGAGCCCAATTCTGATTTCCACAAGGAAATGCAGACAAGGAAACCTTTGAAAAACTGAGTTCTGGTCCTGGAAATGCTTTGGCTGAAGAGCCAAATTAGCAGATTCTGGGGAAAAAAAACCCAAAAACTGGGGAAAATAAGCAAAGAAGGAAAAAATTGGTTTCCATCATCTTTGATGCTATGGCAGAACATTTCCAACTGAAAATCCCTGTGAAATTAGGACAGAACCTCTGTGCTCTGTTCTCCCCCCAATGGTGATAACATCTGGTAAATGCAGGGCTGGATCAAAGCCCTGGAGGTCCCAGGGATCTTCCCTGGATCAGGTACAGTTGGAGAAGTAACTCCCTGCCTCTGTCCTCCTACTCGAGCCCCAGGACCAAGAAAAGCTGAGTTTAATCCCTCCCCTTCCCTTTGTCTTTTCAGGCTGGCTGGGGATGGAGTTGGCAACGTCAACATCTGTAAGTGGATTTTGTTGTTTGTAACAGTTCCACCTCATTTTAACCCATGGAAAAGGGGGCTCAGAGTGTCCCAGTTCACCCAGTTGAGCTCCTCCTTAGTGGGAGCACCCTGAGACTGTGGGTGGTGCTGGGGCTCCATCTCAAGCTCAGCTCCAACTCACCTGGATGAAATTGGACTTGGGGCAGCATTTATCTTCCTTTCCTCCCATTTTTGTATGGATAGAAAAGCACTAATGGGAAATGCATCCCCTGGGTTGGGAATTAGTGCACAGAGGATGGCAGAGGGTGTTTTTCCAGCTTGGGAAGTGTTGGATCCTCTCCTGGCCTGGACCTTGGGACCTTGCTCTCTCAGGGATGCTCCAAACCAGCAGCTCTGATTTTCAGCCACTTAATTCCTGCTGGGAATTTGGGGAACAACATTCCCACAGCTTTGGGGCACCAGGAGATGAACGGAGTGTGTCTGTGGAATGGATTCTCCATGGATTTTCTAGGGGTTCTCCATGAGTGCTCCAAGCCTCAGGGGATCCTGAGCCAGGTTGGGTGATGGAGTGACAAGACAAGAAGGAAGGACTTTAAACTGAAAAGGGGGAGGTTTAGATGGGATATTGGGAAGAAACTCTTTCCTGTGAGGATGGGGAAGCCCTGGAATGGATTTCCATGAAGATGCCCCATCCCTGGATGGGCTTTAATGTTCTTCCCACCCCAACCATTCCATGATCCCATGGGAGCCTTTCCTGAGGGTGCCCAGCTGGGTGGGGGTTCCAGGTGCTCACGTTTCCTTTGCTCCTCTCCCACCTCAGCTGTGGTCAGCTCCAGCGGCGGGGGCGGATATTCCAGCTCCAGCGGATTCCTGGGAGCAGGGATCGGAGGAGGCCTCAGCCTGGGATCGGGAATGGGCAGCGGAGCACTCGGGTTCTCCTCTGGAGGCTCCTCCAAGTCCTACACCATCACCACCACCTCTTCCAGCCGGAGAAGCGTCAGGAAGTAACTCCAGGAATGGAGCTTGGCATTACCAGCACCTGAGGGAAACCGTGGAAAGAAAAGTCTTGGAGCCTTTTGCAGGATGAATTGGCTGCAAAATGCCTGCAGTGCTGAGGCCCTGCCCCTGCCCTGCCAGGGCTTGGTCCTGCACTCTTGGATTTCAACCATTCCTCTGGGAGCAGGATCAAGCCTGTGGGGTGAAATTTATCCCAGGATGCAGGTGGGGTATCCCTGCTGTTACCCTTGTGCTTGGTACCCCCTGCTCCGGGCTGGATTTCACCCTTGGAAAGGCAAATCCCACATTTCACATTTCTGCTGTGCTTCTGCAAAAGACCAGAAGATTCTCTCCCTCTTAACAGGAGTTGGAAGACTTTAATCCCTCAGGCTCCTCAGCCCCTGCCGAGGGCTTACCCTGGGTTGGGTTTTTTAAATATACCAGGAAGAAAACAGTCTTGGGTCTCCCCTTATTTTCTTTGGCAATGGGCTCAGGGTTGGGGTTCAAGATTCTCCTGTGACTGAAGCTGTTTCTGACCAAAGGCAGCACTGACAGATTGATTTCAGGCTCCTTGTAGCAAACTAGCTCCTCAAAGAACCTCCTACACCCTTTCCCTCTCTTTAAATGAAGCCCAAAGCTTGAGGGACCTAAAGCTGCTTCAAATTCCCCATGTCCCACTGAATTGGGAGAGAAATCCCCTATTTTTGGGTGTCTCTGTTTACCACTCCCTATTTAAGGGTATTTAGTGATATCTGGAGTCTCCTGCAGTGAGGGTTCAGTTGATGCCCCATTCCAAAAACTCCTTGTTCCTGCCAAAATGGGTCTTCAACATACCAGGGAAATTGTTGTTACTGCAGTAGGAAGAGTTTTTAGGGAACTAACTCCAAGGACCTGCTCCCAGTTTTTGTGTTGGTGTTCAGCCCTGTCCTGGCATTGGGGTTTGGGTTGGATTTTTATGCTTTTTATGTCTCTCATGAGTTGTTTAATAAAGTTTCCCTTTTAGCTGCATGTCCGCTCTCAGCCAAGTTCTTTGTGCTGCCCTGGGTGCTCAGGAGCTCTGGAAAATATGCAGGAATCACCTTCCTGCCAGGTCCAGAGCCTGCCCTGGCTCTGTCACCTGAAGCAGGGCTGTGGGCAGGGGGAGGCTTTGGGGTTTGCTGCCTGCACAGCTCATTCCTGGCTGGATTTTGTCAGCCCGGAGTCTGAGCAGAGGGATGGGAGTTTGTTCAGAGTCATGGTCTGAGCTCAGGACTGAAATGGAATCTGGTTTTAATAGGAGGAGCAGGATTTTAGCCCTTCTTCCTCCTGGATTCCCTGGGAAAAAACAGCAAAAATCCTGAGCTTGGAAAAGATGCTTCTGTGTCCCAGTGCAGTGGGAAACGTGGGGGGCTTTGTTCCCTGCGTTGTTCCCAGCTTTGTTTCCAGCTTTGGACAATCCACTGTCCCTGTCCCAGCCCTGGCTCTCTCATGGGAATGTTTCAGCCTCCTTGGAGCTGGGAGAAGGGATCTGGGTCATCTGATCTGGGTCATCATTCCTTCTGCCTGTGGAGCTCTGGGGGAGCTGGGCCCATCCCAGGGTGGGTTGTGTCTCTCCCAGCCCTGTCCCAGTCTGGGGGGACAACCCTGGGACCAGAGGCTTTGGGGTCACTTGGGAATGCTGATTCCTCTGGGATGAGGGGTGAATCCTTGATGGATTCTTCAACTGCCTCTTACCCAGCCCTCCCACGGCCCAGCACCTCCCACCTGATCTGTTCTGAGCTGGTTTGGGGAGATGTTTGTCATCCTTTGGGTGGCTTTGGGATGCTTGGGCAGGAATTGTGTGGTTTTGGGATACTTTGGAGGAGTTGTGGGTCTCACTCTGCATTACCAGGGATTTCCAAGTGCTCAGGGAGGGGAGGGGAGGGACAGGGGTTTGGGGGTGCCTTTGCTGGGGGATCACCCCAATGAACTGAGCAGGACCTGGTCAAGTCCCTGGGACAAGGAGCTGCCTCCCCTCCCTCCCAGCTCATTTTAATCCCTGCCCTCATGGGAATAGAAAGACCAGGGAACAATGCAAAAGGATCTGGTTTTAATGGGAATGATGAGGGATTTTAGCCTTTCTTTCTCCTGGATTCCCGAGGAAAAATAGCAAAAATCTTGAGCATGGAAACAACCCTTTTTTGTCTCCAAGCAATGGGAAATATGGGGCTTTGTTCCCAGCACTGCCATGCTCCACAGGTCTTCCTGGACACCCTTCCCATGGGAGCTGCTCCTGCTCCTACTGCTCAGTTTCCAGTGCTCCAACCTCAGCCTTGCTGGTCCAGTGGGAATTTCTGGGTGCTGGTCCTGGGGCACTTCCAAATCCAAGCATTGGGATGTAGGTGAGACCTCACTGAGAGTGGAAAGTGGCTGCAAAGGGCAGACAAAAGGAATCCAGCTTAGGAAATTCCCTGGAGAAGAGGCAGATTTTTGTAAGTGGATATTCCAACATACAGGTGTTGATGGGAAGGCACCTTCCCCACAAAGTCTGTGGAGAGTGGGAAAAGGGTCATGTTATTTGTCTGTCTGTAAATTCCAACCCCTTTGGCCTCCAGTGTGAGCCTGATCCTGTATCCCACTGTTGGGACAGTGGGATTGGCTCCTGGTATGGGTTTGCAGCTCTGTTGGGCTGGATGGGATGAGCTGACCTGTGCAGAACTGCCTGGTGGGTTCACAGCTCTGGGGTAACTTTGTCTAGGAGTTTTCCCTCCCAGCACATAGAACTGAAGTAGTGAGGAGTCCTGGAGTCCTGTCCCCCTCCTGCTCTCCTCACCCTCCAGCAGCTCCCTGAAGGTGACAATCTCCATGTTCAGGGCCAGCTTGTGCTCCTGGAACTCATGGAGCTGCAGGGCCAGGTCAGCCTCAGCGTTTTCCAGAGCCATTTCCAGCTCAGAGAGTTTGTTCTTTGCATCCATTACAGCGGCCCCAAGCCCAGCACTCTGCAAGGAATGGGACACTGCAGGGAGTGGGACACGGCCAGTCCTGGCTGTCAGGGATGCCAGGGGTGGGGCTGTCACAGCTCTGGGAGCAGCAGCAGCTCCTGAAGAGCCTTTACAAGTTGCTCCAGTATCAGGAAATGTGGCTGTGGAGTTCTCAGAAGCAGCAAATCTGCCTTCCCTGCAGAAATTCCCATGCATGGCTGTGCTCACCTGGCCCATTGTGTCCCCAACTTCTCACTTGGTCCTTGGTGCTTGCAATTTCTCACCTGGCCCTTGGTGATGCTGATTTCTCCCTCCAGTCTCTGGACCATCTGTGCCCGCTCAGCTGTCCCGGGTCTCGCCTCTCTCAGGTTCTCCATGTTGCTGCCTGCAGTGATTCTCATCTCCTCCAACTAAAATCACAGCCATGGAATGGTTTGGGTTGGAAGCTCATCCCATCCCACCCTTGCCATGGGCAGGGACACCTCCCACTGTCCCAGGGTGATCCAAGCCCTGTCCAGCCTGGCCTTGGGTACTTCCAGGGATCCAGGGGCAGCCCCAGCTTCTCTGGGAAATCCATTCCAGGGCCTCCCCACCCTCACAGGAAGGAATATCCCATCTAAATCTTCCCTCCCTCTACTTAAGGCTGTTCCTTGTCCCATAGGCAGCTCGAAAGGTGTCACTGCAGATCCCAAAACACATCTTGAGTTAAACCAGAGCAGATCAGGGAGCAGGGGGTGTTTCTGTGGGGTTGGAGTTGGCCTGAAGAGAGGAGGGCCTCACCCCACCCTTTCCAGGTGCTCACTTTGTTTTCCTGCCAGGCTGGGCTCGTGCCCAGCTCCTGCAGGTGATGTCCCTGTGCTGTGTGTGCCCTGATGTCCTCGATGGTTCCATCCAGGTGTGGATCTTGGCTGTTGCCCCTCACAGAAGTGTCTGGGACCTGGGCCTGCAGCCAGTGGAGCTCCTGGTGGAGACAAGGCCTGAGCCTGCAGTGCACCCAGTCCAGCCCCAAAATGGTGCCACCCCCATGTCCAGTTGGGTGACCATTTCACAATGAAACACCGTGAGCCCTGGGCCATGCCCTGCTCCCCCAGGATAACCAGCTTCTAAATCCAGCTGGGACATGGGAATTACTGCTGGAGCCCTGGGGAAACCTCTCACCTCTTTGTAGAACGTTCCCAGGAATTCACCCTCTTCTTTCAGCCTTTCCACCTTGGCTCCCAGCTCAGCTTTGGCCAAGAGAACTCTCTCTGTGTTCTAGAGATGCACTGGGGATGGAAAGAGGAATTTTAGGAGGGAGAGCAGACTCGGGGCTGCCCTCAGGGTTGGTGCCATGACCGTGCTCTGGCTCCTGGGATCTGAAGTCTGATTAGAGTTTAAGCAAACCCAGCTTCTGCTCGTACTTGTTTCCTGTGCTGCCTTGGGGAAAGAAGTCACCACAACCACCCAAAAACCCAAACCAAAAGATGGGGAAAGTTCAGCTGGCGAGTCCCTTGCTCACCCTCCTTAGGACAAGTAGCTTCTCCTGGGCATGTGTCTGCAGGCTCTGCTCATCCCTAGACCTGCATGGGAAAATGGGAGGTTTTGCTGGAGTTCAGCACAATTCCCTCATTCTTTGAGTTCCTTCAGGCCACAAGTGAAACAAATGAAACTCTGATTTTTTTTTTTTTTCCCCTCTCCCCCACCCAGCATTCTGGGATACCTTGCTCTTGTTTTGTAGCCCATGGGAAAACAAATGTGTTTTCAGAGAGCTTTCTGCTGCAGAACTGCTTTTGTGTCACCTCAAATAGCTGCTGAACACTTGGAAATCTGAATTTCTGAGTCATGAAGGAGGGAAAGCAAATGTGGAAGAGGGATACTCTGCTTCCTCCATATGTCTGTAAATGTGGATGTTACTTTCTGCACTGAGATCTTTCCATCTTCTTCACTTCCACCATGGGAATCTACTAGAGGTGAAGCTATTTCATCTCCACCTATGAGTTCTCTGGGAACCATTTTCTACCCCAAGAAGTCCAGTGTTTCTGCCTGTTCACAATTTCCAAGCAACATTTTGAGCTCTGAAGTTGCATTTCTCTGGTTTTTATTCACATTTTCCTGTTGGTTTCCCAACCCTGCTTTGCTGCTCTCAGGCCAGTTTGTAACTGGGCTCTGCTGCTCCTGAGGGCTCCCAGTTTCCCCCTCAAATTCCAGATAAATGCCCTGAGCACAGCCTTGATGCTGCTCTGTGACTGCAGGAAGCTCCACTTGGTCTCCAGCACCTTCTTCTGCTGCTCCAGGATCCAAACCTGAATCCTAGAAAGGGAAATGGGAAATGGGATGAGGATTGTGAAGATGGTGGTGAAGGATCTGGAGGGCCCCTGTGAGGAGCAGCTGAGGTAATTTGGTTTGTCCCTGGGGAAGACGAAACTGAGGTGGGACTCCTCAGGGGCTGCAGCTTCATCCTGAGGAACAGCTCCAACCTCTGCTCTGGGACCAGGGACAGGACCCAGGGAATGCCTGGAGCTGTGCCAGCGGAGGATCAAGCTGGATATCAGGAAAAGGCTCTTCCCCAGAGGATGATTTGGCTCTGAACAGGCTCCTCAGGGAATGGTCACAGCCCCAAGGCTGCCAGAGCTCCAGGAATGTTTGGACAATGCCCTTGGGCACAGGGTGGGATTTTGAGGAGCCTGTGCAGTGCCAGGGGCTGGACTGGATGATCCCTGTGGGTCTTTTCCCAGGTATCCCATGGCAAAGTGCTGATGCCCTGGCAGTGGGATGTGTTCCTGCTCTTGGCACACCCAGCAGCGTTTCCCAATCCAGGAGCTTTTGTTTGGGGGCACCCATGTGGAAATGCACAGAAAAGCAAAGACATTCTCAAAACCAGCTCTACAACAAATTTGGGCTGTGCAGAGAGGGCTGAGAGGGGACTGGAGTGCAGCTGGAACTGGTTTTAGCTTGTTCCCTGCCCCAGTCAGGCCCAGAGGTCAGAGCTGTAGTGCCTGGACAACGAGGCCTCATAAATCCCAAGGCTCTCCCCTGGCAGATTGTGCAAGTTCCCTTGATTCTCTAATGAGTTGTCCTGCCAGGATTCCGTGCCCTTTCCATACCCTTTCCATGCCCTTTCCATGCTCTGTCCATGCCCTGTCCATGCCCAATACCTCCCTTGGGCTCCAGACCCTGGGAACTGGAGCTGGGGGAGGTTCTCAGCTCACCTGGTCAGTGAGTGAAGAGAATTTGTTGTTGAGGGTCTTGAGCTGCTCCTTCTCTTGGTACTTCACCATCTGGGATGGAGCTCTGGCCAGAGCAGCAGCTCTGGGGTGGTGATGGGGCAATGGTGATGGGGGTGATGGTGGTGGTGATGGTTCAGGGGTTGATGGGGGTGATGGTGATGGAGGTGATGGGGGTGATGGTTCAG
>VZRH01000912.1:6846-38353 GCA_013397555.1 Urocynchramus pylzowi
CCCCCCCTGTTTTTAACCTGTCTCCAGCTTCTGAGATGGGGAAAGATTTTCTGCTGGGGCACCTGTGCATTATGTGGGCTTTGGACTTAAAATGATCCTTACTGGGTGGGTGAGGAATTAATTAATTGGACATTAGAGAGAGCACTTTCACTTATGGAAAATTAAGGTTGAATTTTGGGATGTAAGCAGAGCAAGAGAGCCCTGCAGTGAGCCAGCAATGCCAGAGGAATTGGGGAATGGAGAAATTGCCTGTGGGAAGACATTTTGTTTTCAATTTCTTATGAATTTGGGGAGTGAGGGAGGAGTAGGTGGGAGGGAGCACCATGGGCTCAACTCTCCTGGATTCCTCCAGGAGAGAAGAACAGGCTCTGCTTCCAGATGTAAACGTAATTCTTGCCCCTCCTTTGGACTGGCACCGGGGCACTGGGAAGGTGCTCGCTGAGCTCTGACGTTAATGAGACTTGTTAATGAGAGAGCTGATTATTCACTGACAAGCTGCACTTGCCAGCTGGGGGAGGGAAACGCAGGGGAATTGTTTGGGCTGGGAGAGGGAGCGCTCCCAAGCCGAGAAATAGTGCTGGGAAGGTTTTCCCTCAATGGCAAAATGACAAGCAGGAATTTTGAGATGACTCCAAGGCTTTGTGCTGGCAGATGAAGGTGCTGCTGCCTTCCCGTGCTCCAGGTGAGTGGCTCAGCTCCGGGGGCTTTCCTGGGTGGTGCTTTTAGGCACAAACCTCACTCTGGAGCTGCTTCCTGCTCCAGAACCGAATCCCCTCATTCCAAGCCTGTTGTTGAAACCCACTCCCAGCCCCAGAATGTTCCCTCCTCTGTAGCTGCTCCCAGATAAGACGACTGCCATGTGAAAGAAGGGGCACAGACTCTGTTTGAAAGAGTACAAAGGAATTTCAAGCTTTAGTTTCACACACTCCAATTATTTTTTGGACAGTCTATCACTGAATAGATTTCACACATCTTATTCTCAGTCTTTTCTTTCTGGCCTGAGGCATCTGAGTCTCCCAAGGGACAATCTCAATGTACAAATCCCTTCAAGTTCAAATCTGGTCAAAGAAAATGTGTCTCAGGCTCTTTGGCCTCCCTAGTCCCACCTAAAAGGCTGGAAAAATTATATTAATTTTTGTGCAGATAAGTAAAAGCTGCATCCTTCCTTCCTTGTCTTATCCTCAATTCCAGGTACAATTAAGGAATCCCTTAATATGTTGTAAGTGAGATGGATTCCTTACAAATATTCACAGCACCAACACCTTCTCCAGACAGCCTGGAAGAAAGAGAGGATGGAGAAGTCAGGGTTCCTTATAAGGATAATTTCAAGCAATATTTTCGCACCAAGGACCTTGGAAAAGAGACCCAGTGGGGGCTGGGTCTGATGGGGAGTATCCAAGAGGATTTGTAATGACATCTGTTACTGTGTAGGGTGGGGGTGAATTTCCTCTGCAAAATTTTGTGATACTTTCACCTCCTTGCAAAGCAAAGGTGAGAACATTTCTGGATTTGGATGTGATTTGGTTTGCAGGGGGAGTTCCCACCTGCTCTCCTTGCCCTCCAGCAGCTTCCTGTAAATCATGATCTTGATGTCCAGGGCCAGCTTGATGTTCATGAGCTCCTGGTATTCCCAGAGCTGCTGGGCCAGGTCAGCTCTGGCTTACTGCTAGTTTCTCCAGCCTGGCCCTGGCATCCTTGAGGGTGATGTCCCTGTGCTGCTCTGCCTCAGCAATGGCCATCTGCAGCCCAGCCACCTGTGGGGAGCAAGTCCAGTAACCATGTGATGGGTCTGGATCCTGATTTTCAGTCCCATTCCAGCCAGGGGTGGAGATGGGAGTGCCCCATGTTTGGGAAGGTCCTGTGCCTGCACCTTCACGCTGTCCATGTCTGAATGGAGCCACTGGACCAGGTGGTTCATCTCTGAGAACCCCACCCTGGTATTCTGGAGGTCATCCCCATGCCAGCCGGCTGAGAGCTGCAGCTCCTCATACTGGGTGGGCAGGCAGGTGACATGGGGACAACAGGCAGAGACTGACTCTTCTCTGATCCTCTCTTCACCAGAACTTTCCACATTCATCTCCTTGAGCTTCCTCCGTGTCCTTCTGCTCCTCCATCTCCCATTATCAAAGCAGCATTTTCCCATAGAATTGTGAAGAATCATGGAAGGTTGGGAAGGACCTTTGAGATCAAGTCCAACTGCCAAACATCTCCAAGGAACTATCTGAACACCTCTCCAAATCCACTTCATTTTACACCTTTTTCCCCTGTCCTCACTGCTTGTTCTCTCCAGTATAAATCAGCCTTTGGGAAATGCTAAACAGAAATCTCCCTGTTTGTTTTCACCTCCTCACCTTGCTCTGGTACCAGGACTCGGCCTCGGCGCGGCTCCGGCTGGCGATCTCCTCACACTGCGCCTTCACCTCGGCAATGATGCTGTCCAGGTTCTGCTGCTGTCCATGGACAGCAGCACCGAGGTGTTGGAGATCTGGGTCTGCATCTGGGACAGCTGCTGTAAGTCAAACAAATTCATTTTCTGTCCACATGTTTTGCTGTTTGTTTGTCCTGAGCCAAGGTGTAGAAGAGAGTTGGGGAGGAGCTGCAGCACTGACCAGCTCTTGGGCTCTTTGAGGCTCTGGAGACTGGGAAAATGAGGGAACAGCAGACTGGGAAATTTGGGATACTCTTACTGCTTCGTAGAGGGCTCGCAGGAAGTTTATCTCATCTGCCAGGGTATCCACCTTGGTCCCCTGATCCACTTTGGTCCTCTGATCCACCTTGTTCACACAGGCAGCATCCACATCCTGGAATGGTGACAACAGAGGTTGGACCAGACCTTCTCACGGTCATTGGGTGAAGTCTTTGTATCTAACACAAACCTAGGGAGTTTCAGATTAAATTAAGAACTGAAATTTAATATTATACCAGAAATGGAGGATTTCTTGATCTCTGTGCCTTTAAACAAAGCCAAGAGTGAAGTGATTTCTCACCTCCACCTTTCTTTTGGGAGGGGAGGAGGGAGGATGTCCATGGATCCAAACAATGTCACACCACTGAATTTCCCTTTTCCTGCCAATGCCCAGACAGATATTTTGTACAATACTTGAAACAGCAGAAACTTCTTATTGTGTCTCCTGCAGGGGGGACCAGGGGGCTGTGGATGCTGGGATTGGACACAGAAAGGCTGAGGACTGGCAGTGCATCTGGTGAAGGGACAAGGTCGGGATGACCCAGAGCTGATCTGGGGGACCAGATCAGTGGGATCTGTGGAATCTGTGCTGATCTGTGGAACACTCCTGAGTTTGGGATGAGGCACCTGAAACGAGGAGGAATTACAGCCCAGCACTGCTCCACTGGCACAACCAGGTGTTTCTGCTTCCTGGGATGACTCCACCTGTGCCCCGTACTCTGGGCCTGGCATTGCTGGATACAAAGGGTGATTTGAATGTGGTTTGCCTTTCCAAAGCTGTCCCTGCTTTGGTGGTGGTGCCTCCTCACCTTCTTGAACAGAACAAAGTTGTTCTCTGCTGTCGTGCGCTTGTTGATCTCCTCCTCGTACCTCTGGGGAGGGAGAGCTTAGATTCCCTTCAGAGCCTCCACCCTGTGCAAATCCCCTCTCCACACGAGGAGAGACCAAAGGGTCTCCTCCTGTGGGCGTTTACCAACAATCCACGGAGTTTTGGAGGGAGCAGTACTGGAACAGAGTCCTTGATGGAGCTTTATTGTTTCTACTTATGTCACTGATGATGATGGAAAAGGCAGCACCCCTGGGCTGGAGGGTGGGAGGAGCCGTCTAGAAAAGCTGAAGGCCCTCATCAAAGGCACCTTTTATCCCGTGAATGGGAGCCTTGTGCTCCCGAAATGTTCTGGGTGGAGCCGGGGGTGAGCTCATTGCCACACCTGGTTAGTCAGGAGAGCCGGGATCTGCGCAGCTCCCGCGGGATGGCCGGGGAGGAGGGCGGGGGGTGGCCGGGGCAGCGAGAGTCAAGGCCACGCTCTTGGGAAAGGTCAAAACCCAGCGGGAGCCTGGACCGATGCCCAGCTCCTATGGAATGCTTAAATGGGGGAGATGAAAGAGAGAAAAGAGAGGAGTTCAAAGGAAGGAGTCCGTGCAGGTAATAAACCACTGGCCTCTCCTGGCCCTTTCATGGGGGAAGATTTATTCCCATCAGGAATATCCATCCCCGAAAATAATTTCCATTAAGCAGAGCCCCAGCTTTGCATCCATTTGTGGGTCCCAAAGCTCTTGGCCACGTAGAAAAGAAAATGTAATGTCTGTTTTCCAGTTGCTGTATTAATGTTTGGCTCAGAGGAATCAGAGGTTTGGGTTGGAAGAGACCTTAAAGATCATGTCATTCCAATTCCCCTGTTTGGAAGAAAATCTGGGATCCAAAAAGTTTAAAATAGTTAAAGGTGGGTAGGACAAATTCCTAGGAAGTGGGGCAGGAGCCCGATGTCCTTTTGTAGGTGTAGATGCAAGAGGATGGTCCCTGCCCAGCCATGTGTGTGATGTCATTGAGCTTCACCCCAGAATACACTGACCCCAAAGGAATATATGCCACTTTGTCAGACACAAGCAGAGCTCTAAAGTCTAAACTGCTTCTCTGACGTGACCTTTGACTGTCCAAGGATTTCATGTGTGTGCTGATTTCCTTCCCCAGGGCAGTCAAGAATGTTTCAATGCTGCTTTGGGGCTGGAAGGAACTTTTCCTGTTGGGAAAGGTGGCACAGAGTGGCAGGAACATGATCTCCTGGGAAAGGAGATCAGAGGGTTCAGGCAGGATGCATGTGCCCTTGTTGGGAGCTAGGATGAGCACCTCACTCCCACATCTCATTTTTCTGGTTCCACACTGACAATTTAAGCTCATTTATTCACATCCATTCCCAGCAGATCCCCCACGGCCATGAGAGCAGACACAAATACTGGATGGATGTTTTCCTGAAGTGCAAAGAATGGAGGAGAGAGGGAACTCCTGCTCCCAACAGCCCAAAGAGCTGCTGAGCTGAAACTCAGGCCCGGGATCCCGGCGACTTTCCATGGGGTGGGAGGTAACTCCTCACTTTCCAAAGTACTCAAACTATCCAATACATTGAATGAATTCTGATTCTTTTAAACTAAAGGAGGATAGATTTAGATTGAATATTGGGAAGAAATTCTTCCCTTTGAGGGTGGGGAGGCCCTGGAATGGATTTCCTAGGGAAGCTAGGGCTGCCCCTGGATCCCTGGCAGTGTCCAAGGCCAGTTTGGATGGGGCTTGGAGCAGCCTGGGATAGTGGAAGGTGTCCCTGCCCATGGCAGGGGTGGGATGGGATAAGCTTTGAGGTCCCTTCAACCCAAACCATTCTGGGTCCTGTGATTGCATGGATGCTGCTGTCTGGGGTGGCTCCATGCTGGGCTTCTCAGCTGACAAACACTGAGATGCAGCTCCAAGGAATTCAAGCAAAACACAGAGCTCCAGGGAGACCTTGGAGCCCCTTCCAGTACCCAAAGGGGCTCCAGGAGAGCTGGAGAAGGACTTGGGACAAGGAATAGGGGACAGGACACAAAGAATGGCTTCCCACAGCCAGAGGGAGGGATAGATGGGATATTGGGAAGAAATTCCTCCCTGTGAAGGTGGGGAGGCTCTGGAATGAATTTCCCTGGAAGCTGTTGCTGCCCCATCCCTGGAAGTGTCCAAGGCCATGTTGGATGGGGCTCAGAGCAGGCTGGGACAGTGGGAGGTGTCCCTGCCATGGCAGCAGGTGGGATGGGATGATCTTTAATGTCCCTTCCCATCCAAACCTTTCCATGATTCTGAGGTCCCATTTTTTGGGTTGTCTTGGGCCTTTTCACTGACGCAGGAAGAACAGAGTGAAGTAACAACTGGGTGTTGCCTACCTGACCCTGAAGTCCTCCACCATGTCCTGCATGGCCTTGAGCTCAGAGCTGAGCTGCAGCCTCTCCCCTCCCAGAGCTTCCAGCTGCCACCTCGTGTTGCTGATGTACAATTCAAACAATAGGTTCCAGGTTATTCTGCACAATTTTCTGGCCTTTCAAGAGGCTCCATTTGGTCTCCTGAACTTTGTTTTGTTGCTCCAAAAACTGCACCTGAAACCCATCAAAAGAATATAAATAATTCAGGATCCTCAGCTCAAAACTTGCCTTGCTTTTCATGAAATGGAAGTTTAATATGGTAGGGGTTGAAAATATTTTCTGTAATTTAAAGCATGATTTGATGGGCATGTCACCAGAAGATCATTGGTGGGAAGATTTGGGAGCCAAGAGAAATATTCAGCCAGGAGAAATATTCAGAAATATTCAGCTCCAAGGAAACCTGGAGAAATAATTTGCTCTGCATTCAGGTTGTCAAAAAGATCTATATGGACAGTCTGGATATGGAACAAAATCCTTAACTCTGCTTTGATGATTTAGAATTAAATTTCTAATGTTGAGAACTTCCTGTCTCCATCTCCAGGTAATGCCAGAGCTGGAGGAGCAGAATGTGCCTCACCTTGTTGATGAAGGAGGCAAATTTGTTGTTGAAGGATTTAATCTGGTCCTTGTCCTCCTTCCACACCTGCTGGGTGTTGGGGTCAATCCCGAGGTTCAGGGGCACCAAGAGGCACTGCTTGACCACGACCTTTTGGATCCCTCCAGGGCCACGTGCAAGCCCTGCTGCTTCAGCTCTGCTATCTCTGGGGCTGTATCCTGGTCTGGCAGCCCTGGGCCCTCCACTCACGGCCATCCTCGTGCTCACCCCGAGGCTGTGAAGGTTTCTCCTGCTGAAGGCTCCTCTGGCCCTTCCTGCACCTCCAGCAGGGCCGTGGGACATGGACGCGGAGCTGTGGCTGCTGCGCTGGACAGGCATCGTGGCAGGAGCAGCACCAACTCCAGGAAACCCAACACTGAAAGGGGACAACGAGGTGAGGTGGCAGAGGAGCAGGTATCTTTGGGAGCTGGGATCAGGAGTCTTCTCAGCCTTTTATGCTTTTAGAGAGCCAGGCTTGACCACAGCTCAAAGGAGTGAGCTCATGGGTTTGGTATCTGGCACCCAGTCACCACCACCAGCTCTAATGCCACAGGCTGGCAGTGACAGCTCGTAAAACTTTCTAACCTGTATTTTCTAAGCTGTTTTTCAAAGAGGAGATTACTGGTGGGGCAAAAAAAAAAAAATCCATTTCCATCCACAGGTTGCCTTTGGGCTTGGTTTTAGCTTGGTTAAAGTGGTTCCTGTTTAGTTTAAAGCTGATGAGACTGAAGCTGCCGCAAGAGGGAATCCAGAGATTGGGAAAATGCCAGCTTGATGTGCTTTGCTAAAGAAAAATCCTGACTCTGCCCCCAGATTTCCAGCCCTTGTGGGGTACTGGCAATCTGTACTGATGCAGGCAAGAAGTTCCTGTCTGGGTCTGCACTCCTGAGCTTTCCAGGCAGAACTTCTCCTGCATTGAGGTGCTGCTGGTAAAGGTCAGGATTTGAGAGACACCCGTGCCTTTCTGGGAGCCCAGGTACTTTGAGTCAAAATGCTGAATTGTGAAAGTACAGGGTCCCCTGAGAGAAAACAGCCTGAGGTGTGAAAGTCCTGCTCATGAGTCACAGAATGTCCTGGGCTGGAAGGCACCCACAGGGACCATCGAATCCAGCCCCTGGCCCTGCACAGACACCCCAAAATCTCACCATATGCTGAAGGGCATTGTCTAAATGCTTCTGGAGTTCTAGCAGCCCTGGGGCTGTGACCATTTGTAGTGGTTTTGGTTCACCAATTTGACATTTCCCAGCCAATGCACCAATTAATGTGGTGGGTCTGGTGCTGGCTGCACGCCAGTGCACCCATTAGGACATACTTACTCATTTCCTGCTGTGAGATAGGATTAGGAGAAAAGGCAAAGCAGGCTCAAAACTTTAAAAGGGTATAAAGAAAGCTTTATTAGCAGTAACTAAAAGAAAGAATAATAAGAATCAGAATAAAATCTTTAAAACGCTTCTCCTCCCCCCTACAACCTTTTATTTCCCACTCACAGTGTACAGAAACAATTCAGTTTATCACTTCTAGAATAGTCTTTCTTCAGTTCACTTAGAGAGACGAGTCCCTCTTGTCAATTTATGGAGACTTTTCCACAAGAAAACAGTTCTCTCATGGCTGTTAATTTCCATGAATAGCAGCCCTCCGGGAATCTGCAATCGTGAATTCCCTCCCGTCTTTCACAGCTTTCCCACAGCTGTGTTTATGCGCCATGTCAACTTATGGGATACTATTTTAAGGATGAGCTGTTCAAGAACAAAGGTTCTCTTAATCTATCTCTGTGATCATCTTCATCTCTGAGAACAGAGGTCTTCTTCTTTCTGTGGGGTGGAGGGTCTTCATCACTCTTCCCTCTCTCTCTGTTCAAACTTCTCATGGGATCACAGCTACTTCAACATCTGCTTACTTTAGCATGGAGGCCTTTGCTCATGTCTACAATGAACACTAAATCTCCTCATACTTTTTCAATGAGTTACAGGGAAAAAGAGTCTGATGTATCAATTACATCTTTCTCCATAACTTTACAAGAAGATTTCAGTCCCAAGATCAAGGCATCTCCTCATCCCTCCCATCTGGGACTTGACTCTTTCTTCACTGACCTTGGTGTCTTCGTGTTGTTCCTCTACGTGTTCTCACTCTGTTCTTTTCTCTCATCCAAGGGAGGATTGATGTCTATAGGTCTCATCTGTGTACTGAAAGACTTAATATCTCACCCGGGCCTGCAGATGGTTATGTGATATTTGAGCTGTTTATGGTGGAGGATTTCTTTGGTGGCTATGCTGTGGGGAGGGCCAGGATCTCAGCAGCCAGGCCAGAACACAGCAGCAGCACGGCTGGGGGCTGATGGCTTCTCCTCCCCGTGCCCGATGGTTGTGGATGAGCCTCAACGGTGGCAGAATCTTGGCCGAGCCAGCCTGGCCTGGGGCTGCTCCCAGACCCTGCTGGACCCAGCTCGGCCTGGGCTGGTGGCAGGGCAGAGCTCAGTAGCGGCCAGATGTTAGCAAGCACAGCCCGGCCCAGCCTTGGCCCTGCGGCCTCCCCTGCCCTGCCCGCTGGTTGGAGGCGAACCTCAATGGCAGCAGAATCTCGGATGAGCCAGCCTGGCCTGGGGCTGCTCCCAGACCCTGCTGGACCCAGCTCGGCCTGGGCTGGTGGCAGGGCAGAGCTCAGTAGCGGCCAGATGTTAGCAAGCACAGCCCGGCCCAGCCTTGGCCCTGCGGCCTCCCCTGCCCTGCCCGCTGGTTGGAGGCGAACCTCAATGGCAGCAGAATCTCGGATGAGCCAGCCTGGCCTGGGGCTGCTCCTTGGGCCGGCAAACCCGGCTCAGCCTGGGCTGGCAGCGGGGCAGGGCTTAGTAGTGGCAAGATGTTAGCAGCCAGAGCCGCACCTGGCCTGGCCTCAGCCCCGCGGCCTCCCCTGCCCTGCCTGGCAGCCAGTGGGGCCCAGTGAACTCCCCAGGAAGGGTCCCAGCCCCATGGCAGAACCCCCCCGGCCCACCCTGGCCAAGACGGGGAGCTGGGCTGGCCTTGTTACCTTCTCTCAGGCTGGAAGAGAAAAGAGAATTCCCAGGAATTTTCGTTGTCAACATGTGTGTTTGCAGAGGCATGTTCAGATTTCTGGTGGTTTAACAAAGTGTCAATATTCAAAACTACACACTGATTGGTTTTATCAGGCACAGAGGAAGCTCTCAGCAGCTTGTCGCATAAAACCTCACTTCTTTGGTGGCTCCAATGATAAAACCAGCACAGTATTCCCTGGGGAGCCTGTTCAGTGCTCCAGCACCCTCTGGGGAAGAACCTTTCCTGATATCCAACCTAAATTTCCCCGACNTTGGAGGCGAACCTCAATGGCAGCAGAATCTCGGATGAGCCAGCCTGGCCTGGGGCTGCTCCTTGGGCCGGCAAACCCGGCTCAGCCTGGGCTGGCAGCGGGGCAGGGCTTAGTAGTGGCAAGATGTTAGCAGCCAGAGCCGCACCTGGCCTGGCCTCAGCCCCGCGGCCTCCCCTGCCCTGCCTGGCAGCCAGTGGGGCCCAGTGAACTCCCCAGGAAGGGTCCCAGCCCCATGGCAGAACCCCCCCGGCCCACCCTGGCCAAGACGGGGAGCTGGGCTGGCCTTGTTACCTTCTCTCAGGCTGGAAGAGAAAAGAGAATTCCCAGGAATTTTCGTTGTCAACATGTGTGTTTGCAGAGGCATGTTCAGATTTCTGGTGGTTTAACAAAGTGTCAATATTCAAAACTACACACTGATTGGTTTTATCAGGCACAGAGGAAGCTCTCAGCAGCTTGTCGCATAAAACCTCACTTCTTTGGTGGCTCCAATGATAAAACCAGCACAGTATTCCCTGGGGAGCCTGTTCAGTGCTCCAGCACCCTCTGGGGAAGAACCTTTCCTGATATCCAACCTAAATTTCCCCGACACAGCTCCAGCCATTCCCTGGGTCCTGTCCTTGGTCCTCGGAGCAGAGATCGGAGCTGCCCCTTAGGATGAAGCTGCAGCCCCTGAGGAGTCTCACCTCAGTCTCCTCTTTTCCAAGGTGAACAAACCAACCCTCAGCTGCTTCTTGTGTGGCCCCTGCAGACCCTTCCCCATCCATGTAGCTCTGGATGGAGCTTTGACAGTGCTTAAATAACAAACCAAACTCCAGCTCTGCTGCTGCCAGTGGGATGTGGACTGGAGAGGCCAGAAAAAGATGGGCAGGTGCAGAAGAGGACAAGCCACTTCTGCCCTGAGGGTCTTTTACTGTCTCACAACCTCCTCTGGGGACATTCTTTCTCCCAAAGAGGGTTACTTTGGGGGTTTAATGGGTGTTTTTCATTTCTAATTATGCTAATGGCAGTGGAGATGTTTTATCAGTCCCTGCAGATGTGTGTGCAGATCAGATGAGCTGCAGCACTAATTTTCTTGGGAAAACTGGATTTATATCTCTCCATGACTCATCCCATTCGATTGCAGAGGTTTGGGCACAACTACTGTGGCATAAAAGGCTGAGATGTCAGAATGCAGGAATTAAGATAGAAAGACTTTCTCTTGTGCCAAGTGGGAAGGGTACATGTCTTCCCGTCCTCATGGAAATGGAACACCCAAATGTTTTATTCCTGTTGGATATGAGATCCATGGAGTTGGAGAGGAAGGAGATGTCTCAACTTCTGTGTGACTTTTTTTACCTTCAAAGCAGCAAAGTTACTGTGCTGCACCAACCACCCTTTGCCACAAGGTAAGATAAAAGAATTGGAATTAAAAAGAGGATGCAACATAATTGATTCCACTGCCTTTTATTAGACAAACACTGGGAAATGAGGAATGTTGAAGGTCGAAGGACAGACAGGAGCACAGCATCTTTTATATAAATAGCAACAGATGGGTTAGATTTCCAAATCTTTTGAAGGAGCTGGATGAGAATTGGACCCAAGAGAAACCATGGCGCTGGTGGCACTGGGGGCTGGAGTTAGTTCCTCAGTAACCTCTCCTGGTGGAAGAGCTGGAGGAGATGGACTTGAAGCTGGAGCTGCTGCCTCCAATCATGCATGAGCCACCTGTGCCGTATCCACTTCCGGAGATGGAGCCTATTCCCATTCCAGCACAGATCCCAGCTCCAGCCCCACCAGTGGAGCTCAGGCAGTTCCTGCTTCCATATCCCATTCCTGAAGTGGTTCTGGTCACAGCTGCCAGAGGAAAACACCCTCATCAGAGGAATCCACATGCAGTGGATGAGTGGGATAGGCTCTGAGCAGGGGTGGTAGGTAGATCTAGAAAGTGCCAAATGTCTCTAAAAGTTACTTACAGATGTTCACTGGGTCAGCACCTTCCCCAGAGAGCCTGTCAGGGAGCAAAAAGAGCCAGTGAGACTTCAAAGGGAACCCATGAGCAGGACCTGCTCACAAAGGCAGGAAAATTTCCTTTGAATAATCTTGAAAGGTGGGATGTTTGCATGAAAGGCTGCTGTTCCCAAACAGCTCCTCTTCACAGGCACTCACTGGTCTTTAAACAGCTTTCAGGTCTGAATGTGGGCCTCAACCTGACCAGGGTCTGCAACTCCATTGCACCTCCGAAAACTGGGATATAAAATCTCACCCACCTGCACTCCTCGCCCTCCAGCAGCTTTCTATAAGTCACGATCTCAATGTCCAGTGCCAGTTTGACGTTCATGAGCTCCTGGTATTCCCGGAGCTGCCGGGCCAGGTCAGCCTTGGCTTTCTGCAGGGCTGTCTCCAGTTCCTCCAGCTTGGTCCTGGCATCCTTGAGGGCCAACTCCCCACGCTGTTCTGCGTTAGTGATGGACGTCTGCAACCCAGTGACCTGCAGGGGAAAAGCCAGGTTTTCATTCCTTATCGAGAGCATAATCCATCTCTTTGTATGCTGACATCCCGATCCCAGGTCTGATGTTTGGGTAAACATCAATAGGTGTGATCTTAACCATCACTGGTCCACAAATTGAATTCAGTTCATTGAACTGATCCATGTTCTGAGACAGGTGACAATATGGATTTACCTCCCCAACTCTCAGAATCTCCTTGGTATCACTGATACTATACTGAGTAACTCTTGGTGATGTCACTGCTCTGATATAAATCCTGTCATGTTCATTCCTGATCCAGCAGAACTCCCTTGGTTGAATTTATTTTGATTCCCTGGGCAACTCAGAGGTCAGAGCAAGAGTTGCATTTGATGCACTGGTGGTGCCCTTTACCTGTTTTTTCACACTGTCAATCTCGGATCGGAGCCGCTGGACGTGGCGGTTGAGCTCCGAGATCTCCTGCTTGGTGTTCCGGAGGTCGTCCCCGTGCCTGCCAGCCGTGGCCTGCAGCTCCTCGTACTGTCACAGAGAGGAACAACCAATCAAAGGAAAATAAACTGGATTTAGAGCCCAACAGAGGATAGGTTTGGGGGTGTTTGCGCCGCAAAATGCGTGTTCCCAATCCCAAATTAACACTTCCAAATTCCATAGGGTTATTAAATCTGAAGACATTCTGTGTTTGAAAATCACAGTGGGACCCACCTCCCCAGGGGAATTTGGGGATGGGAGGATGGTTTTCCCATTGCAGAAGCCTTCCCAGGTGCTTACCCTGGACTGGTACCAGGACTCGGCCTCGGCGCGGCTCCGGTTGGCGATGTCCTCGTACTGCGCCTTCACCTCGGCAATGATGCCCTCCATGTCAAGGCTCCGGTTGTTGTCCATGGTCAGGATAACAGAGGTGTCAGAGATCTGGCTCTGCATCTGGGACAGCTCCTGCAAAAGAAGCAAATATTCCTGAGAGTCGCAACACAAATGTTGCTTGGAGGATGGAAAGCCCCAGGGTTAGAGGGGAGAGCTGGGTGAACAAAAGGATTTTTCCAAGACAGCTTCATGCAGAAATGTGAAATGGAAAAACCACTGAATTATTTAGTGCAAAACAGGGGAAAACAATCAGCCCTGAGGCTCTGAAATGGGAAAGGGAGGCAAGAACTGGGAGAAGGATATAAGCTCTGGTGCTCACAGTTTCGTAGAGGGCTCTGAGGAAGTCGATCTCCTCTGTGAGCGAATCCACCCTGGCCTGCAGCTCTGTCTTGTCCAGGTAGGCAGTGTCCACTTCCTAGGAGAGGAAACACATCACCAGAATGAGGTGAGTTTCAGAGAAGCAGAGGAAAAGCTGGAGAAGGGGGTTCTTGTAGGGCTGGGATGCCATGTGGGCGGGCACCCACCTTCTTCAGGGTCACAAACTCGCTCTCAACGGCCGCACGCTTGTTGATCTCCTCTTCGTATCTGTGGAATGGAGGTGGAGGGGTGGTCTAGGCTTGTTTTAAAATTATTTCATGTTTTCAGCCTCTAATTTTTTTTTGCATGTACAATTCTGCACCTTGGTCTTTTTGCCCTGTAATTTTCTGCCTGTGACTTTTCAGCCATATCTTGTATTAAACTCAGGCTTTTCTCAAAGGATTAAATCAGCAAAAAGGTTTTTTCCCCTTGTTTTCTGCATCTGTTGCAGCCCACTCAGGCCCAGGAAGACCATGAACAGACTTACTTGTTCTTGAATTCCTCAGCAATGCTCTGCATCTTGCTCAGCTCCCCTCCCAGGTTCTCCCTGTCTGTCATTAGGCTGCTCAGGTGCCTCCTGAGGTTGTTCAGGTAGGTCTCAAAGAGGGGCTCAATGTTCTTTCTCACTGTTTTGTTCCCCTGTTCTTGCAGAAGGGCCCACTTGGTCTCCAGGACCTTGTTTTGTTGTTCAAGGAATCGGACCTGGAGAGAGAAGGGTGTTTTAGGATGGTTTTCCTTGGAGATGTGAGGCACATCCTACAAGGATTCACTTGCTGGAAGGTGGGAGGTCTCAGCTCTTCAGGAACAGCTGATAATTTAAACACTCCTGCTCTCTTTCCCATCTCTGCTTCCTTACATCTGGTCTCACTGCAGCGTTCCTGAAACATGTAAATGGTTTCAAAGCTCAAAACCCTCAGGATTTGTTCCCAGGCTGCTGGGATTTTAGAACTGGCAGTACAGGAGCAGCAAAATTGTGGCTAAAGATATAATTCACCCTTGTTTGTGCTTCCCCACCAAAGAATCACCACAGCATAACCCAGAATCTCAGGTCTCACCTTGTCGATGAATGAGGCAAATTTATTGTTGAGGGTTTGAATCTGATTCTTCTCATCCTTACGGATATTCTGGATATTAGGGTCAAACTTCAGGTTGAGCGGCTTCAGAAGGCTCTGGTTGACTGACACTTCATGGATGCCCCCAAATGGGACAGCAGGGAATCCAGGGCCACCACCAAACCCAAATGGACCAGCAACTGCCCCACCAAACCCACAGGAGATCCCAGTGCCAGCACCAAAACCTGCAGGTCCGTAGGAGCCGCCACCTCTTCCAGCTACGGAGATCCTCTGGCATTCACCAAGGCTGTGGAGGCTCCTGCTTCCAAACCCTCCAGTGAATCTTCCATAGCCAGCGGTGGCCCTGCAGCTTCCAGCTTGGGATGCAGGGCTCAGGCAGAAGCTGGAGCTGCTGGCGTTTGGGATGAAGGCAGAAGCAGCGCTGAAGTTCGTTCTGGCCTGGCTCCTCATGGTGCACTGGCGGGACATGGCAGCTGCCAGGAGTGATCCAAGGAATAAAGGAATGAGAGGAAGTGGCTGGAAGTGAAGTTGTGCTCCCCCAGCCTGGGACTGGCCCTTTATACCCTCCTGAGGAGGAGATGGCTCCTGTGTGGGGCTTATCCCACTGATTAACCGGGCCCGGCACACCCACAGTGAGTTCACCATGAGCACCTATGGAGCTTTCAAAAAAGAGCAGAGGTTGCATTTTTTTGGTGTTGAAATATCTGAGAAAACCTCAATAGTGGCTTCTCAGCTCCTGTTTACAGCCACCTCTTTCCCACTCCCTCCTTCCACTGCTGTAGGAGATGGCTCCTTGTTGGGCAAGTGCTTGCTCATCTCCAGTCCATGGATGAATCAACCCAGGTTGTGTAAGGTTAATTTGCTTGATTTTGGGACATTGGTTCCTGGTGCAGGGTCTGAGCTCTGAGAAGTCTCTGATCATGGGTTGTGGTTTTGAGGAAACTCCAGAGGGGCAACAGCACCTCAGGTCCCAACCTGATGGGAACTGTTCTCTTGTTGTCATGCCTAAATGAGAATTCTTTAAAGCACAACTGGTACAGGAGAGGGAAAGAGGTGATAGAGGGAGGGCCAGGGTGGTGATGGGGCAGTCTTGGGGCACCCGCCACCAAAACACAGCTGAGGAGTGGGAAACATGTGGAGGGAATTTTATGAACAGTGTTCTCAGACCTTTTCTTTCTATGAAAACTGTTCACATTCCACAGAATCATCAGGGATGGAAGAAACCTTCAGGATGACCCAGTCTAGCCACCAGCCCTGCACTACCATGACCACCCTAAACCATGTCCCCAAATGTGCCAAATCACCCTGATTTGGACTGACAACAGATGGTGAAATATCAGAACCTGCTCCAGAAGGGAGTTTCCGTCATCTGTGATGCCACAAACCCTGACTCGGCGATTTCTCAGGGTGCAGATTTTTGATCTATTTCCTGACTCATGGGACGACCTTGTCTCTACACGGTGTTTCCAGGCTGCCCTCCCCACGCCTGTTGTTTTTCCCCTCTTACTCACCAGGAAATTCAGTGCTTATGACATTGCTCACAGACAACTCTCTTCACTCCTACCCCCTGTGGCTTCCAGGAAGAGCCAAACAGGCATTGCCCTGGTGAAGGACATGCTGGCTCTGGCACACAGGGGATTGTCCTGGAGCAGGTGAGATGCTCCCAAGTCTCTCCCAGTGCCTTGTCTGGATGCCCAGGGGTGGGCATGCTTTCCCCAGCCCCTGCAGCCCCTGGGCTTTGTCACGGTTTGTCTCTGCTGCAGGTGCTCAAGCTGAGCACCCACTCCTTGGAGGAGGTGGCAGCCCTCCCACAGAGCATTCCTGGGAATCCATAGCTTTCCCCAGCCAGGCACTGAGATGTGCTGCAGGTGTTTGCAGATGCATCTTTCAGGAGCTTGTCCTGGCACACGTGGCATCTGGACAAAAAAGTGAGTGTGACCAGAAGGTCTCAGGAGGGAAATGGGCAGTTTCCCATCATCCCTTTTTGCCTTTCAGACAAGCTTTTTTTATTTTTATTTTTATTTCTATTTTTCTCTCTGTTCTTGTAACATTTGCATTGCACGCCCTGGAATGGCAATAACTGTCTTGGGAGTGTTTCAGCTCCTGTGTGTTACAACAAGCAGCCATTTTTAAGAGAGAGGAGCTCCTGCAACTGAGCCTCGGGCTGTCCTAAAGAACTCTGTAAAATCCTTATGGGCACCAACTTGCAATCAGCTCCCTCCACACACTGCAAATCCAGGCCCCTGAGTGCCAGCACCATCCATGTCATTATGACTAAGTCTTTAATCTGGGCTGGGCTGGAATTAATGGGGATCATCTTCTCCTACTGAAAAACCAGCCCCAGGTCATAGCTGCAATCTGATAGGATGCAGGAGGTGACAGCCTGGAGACCAGGACCCTGTTCTTCAGCTAGGACAGCTGTAGGTTGGTTGAGTATCCAGAAGTGTGATGCCCTGGAAGAACAAATATTCTGGCTCTGGCATGTCCTGGGCTGCATGACAGGCTTTGAACTCTCTGTGCTGTGACCCAGGTGTGGATGCAGTAGGCAGCACCTTCTGATGTCCCTGTTGGACGTCGGAGCAAGTGTTGGTGTCACAGATGATGGAAACTCCCTCCTGGGCCAGATTCTGGTATTTCCTAATCAGGGTGATTTGGCACATTTGGGTTTAGGTGGTCATGGTAGTGCTGGGCTGGGTCATCCTGAAGGTCTCCTCCATCCCTGATGATTCTGTGGAATATGGACAGTTTTCACAGAAAGAAAAGGTCTGAGAACACCATTCATAAAATTCCCTCCACATCCTTCCCACTCCCCAGCTGTGTTTTGGTGGCGGGTGCTCCAAGACTCCTGCTAATGCCCCATGTAGTGACCCCTCACAACGTGAGGGGCTGGAGCATGTCCAGAGCTGGGAATGGAGCTGGGGAAGGGGCTGGAGCACCAGGGAAGGGTCTGGAGAGCTCCTGAGGGAGAGGCAGTGGCTCAGCCTGGAGAAAAGGAGGCTCAGGGGAATTCCCTGACAGGAGAGGGCAGCCAGGGGAGAGTCAGGCTCTGCTCCAAAGGAAAAACAGGACAAGAGGAAGCAGCCTCAGACTGTGCCAGGGGAGGTTTAGGTTGGACATCAGGGGGAATTTCTCCATGGGCTTTGGCAGGGGCTGCCCAGGGAGGTGGTGGAGTCCCTGTCCTGGAGGTGTCCAAGGAAGGACTGGATGTGGCACTTGGTGCTCTGGGCTGGGTTACAGGGTGGGGATTGCACAGGTTGGATTCCATGATTTGGAGGGCTTGTCCAACCTCAGGGATTCTGGGATTATACAATCCCATATCCTCGTGGTTGGAGAGGGTGTGTTTGGGCAGCAGAAGGAAGGCCAATTGGCTGACCTGGCCCAGGCTGCTGCTCTGAGGGAGGGAGGATATTGCTCCTTCCCTGGAGGCTGCTGAGAGAGGTGGCGGAGCAGGAGTGGGGACCCACAGCAGGTCCACAACCAAGCCTGCAAGATTTCAGGAAGGAGATTTCCTCAGGGATACACATGCAGAGCACAGGGCATCCTAGAAAATTTTGGAAAACTACTGGTCCTGAAGGAAACCCTGAATCCAGTCTGTCATTCCAGCACTGCCAGTTCCCTTCTATTTCCCCAAATCCATGAGTATTTTCTTAAGAGGGCCTCTCTACTCATTAGTTGAACCTATTAAAACCCAGGGAGTGAGGGCTGGCATGTTTTTTCCAGTCACATCTGTTCATTCAAGTGACCTTCCAGCAGTGAGATCTGTCACTGCAGATGTTTCTCTGCTTTTACTTCTCCATTAATTTCTCCCAATTAGTCAGAACCACATCTGAAATCCCTACACCTCCTTTGGTTTTTCTTCCAGCTTCTCAAAACAAGACCTTGTCTCCAACATGTCCTAAGAACCTGAAGAAACACTGGATCTTGAAGACTTTCACTTTTCAACAGTGAAATAAATCCCTTTCATGGATTTTTTAATAGCTACTGGATTCGTGACATTTAATTCCATGTAGGACCATATCTGGTTCATAATTCTTACTGACCAGAGTATGGACCTGATCCTGCACCTCTGTGTGGTTAGAGGGGAGGGAACATCAGCACCAGGACCCTGAGCCAGGGAGGGCTCTCAGCCTGCTCAGGCAGATGTTGGCACTGCTGGCTCCAAGGCGTGGGTGACACCAGGGGTTTGGGATGGATGATTCACCTGAACAGGCCAGGGGGTTGCTCTGGCTCCCCTGAGAATTAATTCCCTCTTGTTTGAGGTTTGTGCAAGTACATCACACACCTGGCACTGGGATCCCACCCCCAGGATCCAGGCTCTTGGATCCTCGATGGGCTGGGAGCTGGAAGTAAATGAAGCTCAGACCTTATCCCCTATGCCTGACTCCTGCCTTGGCGTGTCCTGGTGTTTGGCTTCCAGGTGTTTTCCCTGCACAGTGGGGAGGGAATGTTGAAATCAACACCAAACCTCCCTCTGAGGTTCTGCTGGGCTGGGGTGTTCTGGCTGCTGACAGTGGAATTCAGTAAATCGGAGTGAGGAGCAAAAATCTGAGCCTTTAACTGGTCAGGGCCTGAGGGAAAGTTCTTGTTACCTGTGTTTGCATTTGCTCTTGAACCTCTTTAATTAAAAGGACTACAAAATAGAATAAATTACATGTGCATTTTTATTAGACAAACTCCAGAAAGTGAAGAGAGACAAACAGTCATGGGACACATTTTATATACAAAATCCGGCCAAAAAATTGCTGAGCTGGAGCAAGCGAGCTGCAAATTTAACCCAGTGAGACTCAGGTTCCAGGGCTGAGCCCAACAGGATGTGTGCAAGACAACACAGCTGAGAGAGAGTTCCTAAAGTAAGGCTCCTGTGGGACAGGACTTGGGGTGCAGGTGGCCTTGGTTGTGCTCACCCTGCCACGCTCCAGTAAAGGACCAGTTTTGGTGTTTTATGGTGCGTGGCAGTGACTGGAAGGAGAATTTTAGCTCCTGTAACTTCTTCTGGTGGAGGAGCTGGAGACAAACTTCATGCTGGAGCTGCTGCCAGCTCCAAGGGTGGTGCTGCTCACCCCAGGAACGCTCCCACAGTTGAAGCTGTTCCCCAAATTGCAGATCCCCCCTCCCATGCTGAGGTTGCTCCCTCCTCCGTATCCCGTTCCCACTGTTGTTCTGGTGACGGCTGCAAGGAGGAGAAGGAAATGTTTCAGTATCTCTGGGCATTGGCTTCTTGGTGTAGAGACACAGGAATGTTTAAATTAAGTAATTCTGATATTTTAGAGACTTACAGATATTCACTGGGACCCCATCTCCAGCCAGCCTGTTCAGGGATAGAACACAAGGAAGAGAATTAGAAGTCTGTTGATATTGGGGGTGGAACAATAAGATACATTTCCCAGAGGCCTTTGGGGAGAAAAATAAAATCACAGCATAATTCACGGATTTTTGTTATTTCCATTATCTGGGACGATCTCCCCACTCTGTGCCCCCTGTTTAACATTCCAGAAATGCTGAGCTTCTCCTGTGCCATCCCCAGCCCCAGGGCTGGATGTTTCCCACCCACCTGCACTCCTCGCCCTCCAGCAGCTTCCTGTAGGTCGCAATCTCAATGTCCAGGGCCAGCTTGACGTTCATGAGCTCCTGGTATTCCCGGAGCTGCCTGGCCAGGTCAGCCTTGGCCTGTTGCAGAGCATCCTCCAGCTCAGCCAGCTTGGCCCTGGCGTCCTTGAGGGTCAGCTCCCCGCGCTCCTCGGCGTCGGCAATGGCAGCTTTCAGGTTTGCACACTGTGGAACACAAAGCTCTGCTCAAAGTCCCCATCCCAGACCCAGGCTGTTCTTTACCTCCCCTGTAATCACAAGGTTTTATCCCAGCACCATCAGCTCCACCAGTTTTAGTGACAGTTTTCTTTTTGAATGAAAAAGGGTCAAACTGAGCAGAACTGCTCTGGTTGCTCCAACCTTTTCCTTCCTCTCCCTTGCAAGTCCGGGGGTAAATTGGTTAAAAGTGGGGTTTGCTGCCCTTTACCTGTTTTTTCACACTGTCAATCTCGGATCGGAGCCGCTGGACGTGGCGGTTGAGCTCCGAGATCTCCTGCTTGGTGTTCCGGAGGTCGTCCCCGTGCCTGCCAGCCGTGGCCTGCAGCTCCTCGTACTGTCACAGAGAGGAACAACCAATCAAAGGAAAATCCACCATTTTTGGCGTTACCGGGGCCTGAGAGTCCCTCCTCAAGCCCACATCAACAGCTGGGAAAGTTTTCTTGGAAGAGTCAGTCTTTATCTGTTCCAGACAAGATATGAAGATAAGAGCATGGAAACCCCAGATCCTTCACCTTGGTCTGGTACCAGGACTCGGCCTCGGCGCGGCTCCGGTTGGCGATGTCCTCGTACTGCGCCTTGACCTCAGAGATGATGCTGTCCAGGTCCAGGTTCCGGTTGTTGTCCATGGTGAGAACCACCGAGGTGTCGGAGATCTGGGTCTGCATCTGGGACAGCTCCTGCAAAGAGCACAGGGAATGAGGTAATCCCCTTGGGAGATGCCTTTTCACCCTTCCAGGTGAGCTGCAGACCTGGGAGAGGCTGTTACAGATCGTTATCTCAACAGCTCAGGTGTTGGTGCAACTCAACAGAGGGGAAGGATTTAGCATCTCCCGGAGGGAGAAAAGCTCTTCACTGAGGGCTGGGATGTTTTGGAGCTGATTGTACTCACTGCTTCGTAAAGTGCTCTCAGGAAATTAATTTCTTCACTCAACGCATCTGCCCTGGCTTGGAGTTCCACCTTGTTCATGTAGGAAGCATCTACATCCTGGGGGATGAGAGATTCTTGGGTGGTTTACACCCCTATCAGTAAATCAGGATCATGCATTGTGATAACAGTCCAGGGAAGAAATCATAGTAAAACTAAAGGGGTTGGAATTGTAATGGGTGGATCTGTGACTGAGTGGGTGACCAGAGCTCTACAATGAGCCATCCCACAGTGCCCTGGAATTTGCTCTCACCTTCTTGAGCGTCACAAATTCGTTCTCTGCAATGGTCCTTCTGTTGATCTCATCTTCATACCTAAAGGAGGACGGCACACATAGTTTTTGTTTGGGCAGGTAACAGAAAGATTTGAGTTTGCTGGAATGAATTTCCTTCAGAGCATTTTGCATACAATGCTCTTTTCCCTCAATGAGAGACCAGGAGCTGAACCAGTTAAAACAAGTACATCAAAACAATTAGAACAAATCCATTATTTTTTACTTATTTCTGGCCATTAGTCATCCTCCTTCTGCTGTTTTAAGCAAATGAAATGTGCTGCTCTGAAACTTTCAGACCTACTGTGTAATTTTTCCCTCTCAGTAGGTAATTTAGTTAATAAGTCTTTGATCATGCTCCAAATTATTCCCTAAATGTTGGCATACTTAGATCTGTTACTCCGTTACTGAGAAAATTTCTCTTTGAGAAAATGTCATTGCCGGGAATTCCAGGATCCCAGACTCTCCTGGATCCCCCAGTTGGTTTAAGAATGTTGAGAGGAGAAAGGCTGCACCTGCCCAGGTGAGTAGAGCATTAGCTCAAGACTTACTTCTTCTTGAAGTCCTCGACCAGGTACTGGGTGTTGACGAGTTCTCCCTCCAGCCTGCCCTTGTCGCTCAGCAGGGAGTTCAGCTGCACCCGCAGGTTGTTGATGTAGGTCTCGAAAAGCGGCTCCAGGTTGTTCCTCACTGTTTTCATTCCCTGCTCCTGCAGCAAACTCCACTTGGTTTCCAGCACTTTGTTTTGTTGCTCAAGGAATCGGACCTGGAAGGAGAAATATCCTGAAGGGGCTTTGAAAGAACAGAGACTGGGGAGAATTTCCCTGCAAATGGGAGGGTCTCAGAACTGGCTGAGAGGGTAAAATGCTCCTTCCAGCTGGTTTTCAGAGCCAAATTCTCATCTCTTGGGAGATTTGACTGCAGGGACCCTGTTCAGTGTTAAAAACTCTGGAACAACCCTTGATTTTCTGGCTTCCTGTTCATTGTTTAAATTGAGACCAGGTACAGGGATTTCATGTGAAAAATGTGAGCAAAATCACATAAGGAGCAAAGCAGGGCATGCTCTTTAATTAAAATAACATTGTTAAGGTGCTGCTTCTCCTTCCCTTTTGTAGAGCTCCCCTACCCCACTAAATGTCAAAAATATTGCAGCATTTTCCTTGAAACCACAGAGGAGCAGCTTGACCAGAGCAGGAGCTGAGCAGATGTTCTTGTGCATCAGTGAAATGTGGTGGACAGACAGATTTGGATCAGATTTTGATATTTTGAACTAGAAATCCAAATATTTTGGTGACAGATTTAAATGCCTCTGAGAGAATTCAAGCATTGAGAAGCTGCTTCTCCCTTGTGCCAATTTCTTGATCATTTTAGGTGGGTTTCTGGAATTCATTTGATAATTTACAAAGCTGTTCCCAAGGCTCCTGAAATGCTCAGCCTAAAGTCTCCCAAAGGGTGGGATTCTCCTCTGGAGACTTCTTTCCCCACTGCCTGTAAGATGTGGAGCAGCAAAAGAGGAGGAAGTCAAGCGCTGGATGATTAATTCATGGCAACCGCTATGGAACAGGTGCCATTCCCTGGAGCTTCCAGGGCATCTTCCAATCTTATTCCTCACTTCTATTCCTCCTTGATGAGCTTTTGTCCTCATCAAGCAGAAAAGAAAAGTGTCCCTGTCAAAAAAGTCAGATATTTAGGAAAGCTCAGATCTCACCTTGTCAATGAAGGAGGCAAATTTGTTGTTGAGGGTTTTGATTTGTTCCTTCTCCTCTTTTCGGATCCTTTGGATGTTAGGGTCAATCTCCAAGTTGAGCGGTTTCAGAAGGCTCTGATTGATGGAGACTTCGTGGATGCCCCCAGCTGGGAATCCAGGGCCACCCCCAAAGGCCCCGTATCCGTAGCCAAGGTTGGCTGGAACACCAAAGCCGCCCCCGTACACACTCCCGGCGCCACCACCAAACCCTGCCGAGCCATAGAAGCTGCCACCCCTTCCAGCCACGGAGATCTTCTTGCAGCCACCAACATTGAAGAGGCTTTTGCTTCCAAAGCCCCCCCCGACCCTGGCAAAGCCACTGCCAGCATTGCAGCTGCCCAGACGGGTGACAGAGCAGGAGCTGAAGCTGGTCCGGCACGTGTTGGGGACCATGGCCGAAGCAGCGCTGAAGCCACTTCTCCCCCTCTGAATCCTCACGGTGGACTGGCGAGACATTGCTGGGGCTTTTTGGATTGGGGTGGATGCTGCAGCTAGAATAAAGGAGCAAAGGTGCTGGCCTGGAGCAAGGAGTAGGAGGGAAAGGAGAGAGGTGAACCTGTGCTCTGCAAGGGTTGGGGAGAGCCCTTTTATGCATGTATGAGCCTGGGATGGGTTGGATGAGGTGGATCATCTTTCTGATGAATTAGGCTTGGCATGTCCAACAGCATTCTGGAGAGTGAACTCACTCTGCACACACGCCCTGCTGAAATAATACAGCCCAGGTTCTCAGCAACAGGGAATTGTTTGGGAATAACTGTCGCCGGTCTTTGTAGACAGCCAGACTGGTCCCCATTTCAAAGCTGGAAAGTGCCGATGAGTCACGCTGGGCACTGGCAGCAAAACACCGCTCAAGTGCCTGTCACTCAACACCTCTGTCATTGGAAAACTTCATCCCTCGGGATTGCTTTCACCCCTTTTGTTCACAAGCAGGGCTTGGGAAAGTTTAAATCCTTGTGCTTTAGGAGTGGGACCGGTGCCAGTTCCACAGCCAGCCCTGCAGTCAACTGTTTTATCCTGGGGTTTTGGGATATCTTTGTGATAAGATTATTGTGAAATTTGCCCAGAGAAGTTGTGGACTCCCCATCCCTGGAAGTGTCCAAGGCTGGGTCAGATGGTATTTGGAGCAACCTGGTCTATGGAAGGCGTCCCTGTCCATGGGACTAGATGATCTTTAAGGTCCATCCCCATCAAAACCATCCTGTGATCCCATGGACCACGTGGTCCCTTCTGAGCCACCACAGAAATCAGCAGATATAGTTTTGCTCCCATCCCTAAAAAGCTCAGGTGCCTCTGGAAATCCTGCTCCTCCAGGCTTATTCCACTGTCTTAAGAAATATAATTACATGAATAAAACCAGAATATTTTGACAAGATCTTTTTGTTCCTGTGTGGATTTTGACGGCTGCTACTGAGCTCTGTCGCAAACTTGTGCTGCCACCTCAGGTTTGAGGGTTTGGACTTTACTTTAGCAGGACGGAAACAAACAAGCAAACAACTCAGAAATATATACATAGGAGGAAAGATTGTGGGAATGGGAACTGCTTTGACTCCACTGGCTCTGTGGAAATGGAGCGCTCCCGGGCTGTTCCCAGTGCACACTTAATAAACACAATGTCATTTCCCAAGGATTTAATCAGCTCTTTCAGCACACCTGGAAGTGTGATCCTGCCTGCTGAAATCCACTGGAAAGTGCAGGATTCCCCCTGCCCAGAATCACTCTAGGACATCCTGGGTCTTTCCCACCACAGGTACCAGCACAGCCCTTTGCATTTAACAGGTGGTTTGAGTAAAAATAAAAGATAAAAATGCAAAAAATTATTCATTTAGAGGGACAAAAAGTGCTTGTGGTGTTTTGTGTTGTTCAGGAAAATAGGATTTGTATTTAATTTATTTATACAAAGGGTTGAAATTGTAAGTGTATACCCCTGAGCAGCTTCCCCTTGTGCTGGCTGCAGGCCAGAGCAGCTGCTGCTGCAGCACAGGAAGAATGGAATAATGAGGAATCAATGGAATAATGAGGAATCACCATGGTGGGGGCAGTTGTGCTTCCATCTGCCCCTGCCTGGCGACATATCCAAGTGCAGGAAACTCTGAAAATTTTTTTTGTGTCTCCATTGTTTCCCAACTGTCTGACAGACGATGTTTGCAATGGAGGTTTTAAATTCAATGTTATTCTTAGGCAGGGTTTGTCAGGTTGGTTTTGTGTTTATTGCCAGACTGAGATTTTATCGCAAGGAAGGGCTGAATCCTGCAGGTTTTGCACAGTGAGGCCACATCACTGGGTCTGACTCTGCACCCCTGGGAGCTGGATGAAAACAGATTGGAAGCAAAGTCTGTGTCCAAAGGGCATTTTTGAAAGGATTATTGATCAGTCTGGGGGCTTTGCCCACCAGCAGACAGATATCAGGATTTGAGGTCATGCAATTCATTCCCACATGCTGGATTCCAGTCCCAGGCAAAAAGATTTCCAACTGAAAGAGAGGAAAATTAGGTTGGATATTGGGAAGAAATTCCTCCCTGTGAGCATGGAGAGGCCCTGGCACAGGTTGCCCAGAGAAGCTGTGGCTGCCCCTTCCCTGGAAGTGTCCAAGGCCAGGCTGGAGCAGGCTGGGACAGTGGAAGGTGTCCCTGCCCATGGCAGGGCTAGGATGGGCTTCAAAGTCCCTTCCCACCCAAACCACTCCGTGACCATAAGACATTGAAAAGCAGCTGGAATTGCTAGCCCATGGTTCCTTTGGGAATACTGTCTCAGCTCTCTCCATCTCTCCTAGCTCTGAGTACCTGAAAGGAGTTTTATTCCAATTTTTCCAGTGGAGATCAGCACCAAAGGGCAGATTCTCCCTCCTCAGGGAGATACACAACGTGGGGAGTCCGGGTGTGCAGGGCAGAGCTCCCCCAGTTCTCCCAGTGGGCTGTGTCAGTGCTTTCCTTTTTCCCCTCAGGCTCCCTTTGCATCTGAAACTTGTCTTTTTTTGGCTAAGGAATCCACCGACTGCGTTGGAGCCCAGGGTTAATAACAGTAGTAATAATGCAGCTCCTCCAAGCAACTGAGAAGGAATTAATTTCTTTCCATTCCATGTTCTGCCAGGGTGGAGGTGATGTGGTCGTCACTCATACGGAAGGAATTTCAGAGGTAATTACAAAAGGCAGAACTGGGAGCACAAGGAGCTGTAGCTACAGGTTTGGGGTATGGGCTGATGGAAAGGGGGGTCCCCACCCTGCTCTGTTGATGAAACACAGAGTTTCCAGGTAGCTCCTGGGGGAGTGTCTCCCATGCTCCTGCAGCTCCAGATGTGGAATGGATTTGCCACTCTGCTGCAGGGACCTCCTGATACAGAGGTTCCAGAGGATGGTGCTGGAGCTCGCCCACTGCTCGGGAGCTTTTCCTCCAGACCCCACCTCAGGAGCTGTGTCTGGGCAGGTCCCACTGGGCCAGAGTCCCTCTGGTGTGAGAGGCTGGGCAGGCTCTGGAGCTCCCTTCCCTCCCCCTCCTCATTTCTTTCCACCAGGATGAGCAGCTGCTGCAAGCCAGAGCAAGAGGCAGGAGAATGCTTTACAAACGCTGTAAACCTGGGAGTAAAGTCTTGGCTGAATTTGCATCTGGCACCATGCTGCTCTCAAGGTAAAAAACTTCTCCTTTGAGATTAGGGAGTTCTGCCTCTGTCAGGGCAATAAATGCAAGTCCAACCCCTTTAGTGAGAAATCTGAGCCATTTTCCTGTGGTTTAGTGAACAGGGATGTCTCCAGCAGCTTTTCATCACCTCCTCTCCATTCCTCTACTCCACTGCTCCTGTCCAGAATCCACCTTGGAATCCTTCATCTCATACAACTTCTTAGGCTGAAATTTTTGGATGTTCCTCTCTGTGTTTTGTTTGCAAAAATAACCATATTTGTAAAAGAAGAGCATGTCAAAGTACCTTGCATTGGTTCACCTGTGCTACCTAATCTCAGTTTAATTATCAGCAAAGTCAAGGCTGTAATTTAGGTTAATTTCTTAAATTAAAGCCTTTGGGTTAAACTTGGGCTTCCAAGCGAAATTCAAACTCGACTCATTTCAGGCGTAATTTACTATTTCATCCCGCATTAATGAAGACCAGCAAGACTGAGGTTTTTCCACGGGAGACCACTGAACTCACAGCATCCCTGTGCTGTGGGGCCAGGCCCCTCTGAGACCTCCTGGGTGGGAGGTGAGTGTCCATGAATCCCATTTCCCGAAGGGATGAATTAGGACGAGCTCCTCAGAAGTTTTCCCATAGGTGTTGCCCTGTGCTGGGTCCTTTGAGCTTGTTCCCAGCAGTATCTGGAGGCCAGTCAGCTCCAGCTCCTGGGTGACTTTGAAGTGTAGGTGTGACCTGCTTTCCCCAGATAATTGTTTTCTGTGCCAGCATGGAGACTCTGGGTGCACTCCAGGCTTTGCAAAGAATTTCAGCTCCATCACTGCTGCCTGGCACATGCCTGGGAGGGCTTGTTCTCCCTGGGGTCTGCTGCATCTTGAAGGACCCTCAGACTTTTGGAGGGGTCTGGTACCTCCTTTATCCTGTTCTGGTGCCTGGCTGGTGGCACCTGAAGGAACCTGGATCCTCCACATCTCCTTGTAATGCCTTTGGAGAATCCCCTGGCTGGGCTGCTGGGGCTGTGACCCTACATGAAAACATGAACTCCAAAGGCTGATGGTGGTCACAGGGTATTTGTCCTGTCCCATCCTTTCTCCTGGCCCTGGGGCATGTCTCTTCTCTCAGTAAAGAACACAGAGCCCTGGAAATGGTGTTGCTGGGGAGTCCCACAGTTTTGGCAAGCTCTGTGCACATTCCATGTCCCTCAGCTCCATCCTGCTCCTGGCTTGGTTTTCCTTCTGAAGATCCACAGTGCTGGTGTGGACTTTAATTTCTCCCTGTTAAAACAAACCTGGATCAGCACAAGGAGCTGGGAAGACAAACAAGGATTATCCATGTGTCCTGTAAAGTGGATCCAATCACAGAGCAGTGATTCCAGGGGGCCTCATGCTTATCTACCACTCATCTGTCCTGAGGGATTGGTTCCATTCCTGACCTCCAACTGCTTTGGGCAGCAGGATATTTCTCCAACTGAGCAGATGGCAGTTGGGAATATTGTTCCACTCTGGATTTGCTGCATCCTGTGTTGCCTTCCCTGCAGGCATTTCATGTCTTGTTTCATTTGCAGCATGTGCAAATAAACAATTTGCAAATTGAAATAATTTTCTTTGATGGAAATTCTGCTTTTGAGTCAAAAAAGCTGCAAAATTTTGGTTTGGAATTGTTAAGGGGAGTTGGTTCAGTGTTTCAGGACAGGATCATTCCCATAGGAAATGTTAAAATTAAATGTTGGGTTTCAGAAAATGTTCCATCCGGTGTTTTGGAGGCAGCTAAAATCACGTGTCACATTTGACTTGAGTGTGTCAAATTTTTCAGGTCTCTGCAAATCAGGAGGATGGAAGTTGAATGCAGCTTTTTGCATCTGCTCTGCAAATTCACAAGGAAGATGTGCCAGGATGGTGTCTTAGAACTCTTCACTGGAAACAGAAAACACACAGAGCTGCTCAGGGCTTTTTTTTTTTGCTGCATCCTCATCCTCAGAGTGCAGGAGACAGACCCAGCACTAGCTCAGAGAGGCTCAGGAGCTGTCCTGGTGCCATGGCAATGGGTAAGGATTTGGCAAAGATGTTTCATGGAGGGTTCATTGGTGGTGGACCCATGTGTTGATGTGGCTGATGGTCCAACGTGTTGTGCAACTTGGGTTAAAAAGCAGAAACCATCAGATTGGACATTTTCAATAATAAAACCCAACAAATTGGGCTGCTTTGCCTCCAACCACCGCCTCATCTCTGAGACCTTGTCCCCATTCCCTCAAACCAGTCTAAGGAAAAAGGCCAGATGCTTGAAAAGTGGGTAAAACTCTTCAATTAATGGAGCCCAACCATTCACCCACCATAAAACCTCCTTTGGTGCAAATGGGCTGTCCCAGCTTTCCCAAGACATGGTTCCATGGCCCTTCCCAGGTGCTGGAGTGGAGCCTCAGGATGTTCATCCCACCCTAGGACCATTGGGCGGGACCATCCCTTTCCCTGCTCTGGGTCCCCACCTGCTGGAGATGCTTGGCTGGCTTGGCTGGACTCTCACACCTGCACCAGGTGGTGGACAAGGGGGTCCTGTGAGTGTGGGAGCTTGGAGGCTTTTCCCTGGAAAGCTGCTCTGGAATGTTGCACGAGGGGCTTTTTCTAACAGACCCGGATTATGGCCCCTCTCCTCTCCACCCCTGGCTGGAGGTTGCAGGGATTGAGGGATGGGTTGATGGGCACTGACCATCTCCTTCTGGGACCAGCATTGCCAAAGGGCTGTGGGTCCTTCCTCATCTGCCCCCCTTCTGCCCTTGCTCTTTCCTTGCCCATGGTTCTTGTCCCACTGTTGGGGCTGGATTCCCACCTTGCCTGGTGCTGCCCCATTCCTGCCGGGATCCACACCTGGCACTGGCAGGAAGCGGGAGCAGGAGATGCCCGTGGAGCCACAGGAGGGAGCCCGGGGTTGGTATGAGATCTCAGCTGAAACCCCCCAACCAGGCAGGTCATGGAAACCTCCTGGGCAGCTGGGTGGAAATTGGGAGGCTGAAGTGCTGAGGGCACCTTGGAAGACCTTGGGTTCACTCCAAATGAACCTGAGGCCCTGAAACTGCCCTTGCAGAGAAGCAGCTAAGATGTTTCATGGGATATTTGCACATCCTAGAGAAACCTCAGTGTACAAACTGTGTGTGTGCAGATTTTGAGTGCCTTGCCCTGTGCCTGCCCCTGCAGCTGCTCTTCCCAACCAGGGCAATGCCCACCTGCTCCAAGCCCTTCCTGCTGTGTGCCAGTCTCGCTGTGTCCTTGCATTGGTGCTGATGCCAGAGGTGGGCTCCTCTGATGTACAATTTACTCCTGCTTGTTCAAAGTAATGGCTGAGCCATGCCCTGCATGAGCCAGCCCATGAATCCCAAATAAACCTTTGGGAATCACCTTCCTTTTCCCCACTTCCCTGCACTTCCTTCCTCCTGCAGTGACAGGCAGAAAGGGCAACTTTGCAGATAACCACCGCAGTGGGCTTCATCCAGCTTTTGGCTCTGTTCTGAGGCAGCTTTTCCTTCCTATGCCTCAGTTCTCTATCCATAGAATCATGGAATAGTTTGGGTTGGAAGGGACCTTAAAGCCCATCCAGTTCCACCCACATGCCATGGGAAGGGGCACCTTCCATAGACCAGGTTGCTCATCTCACCCTCCTTTCCATTTGCCCTGACTTGTCCTAGAGCCCAAGTCCTAAAACTGAGTTTTGCTTCCTCAAGGAGCCAATGCTGTCTCAGGAACTGCCCTCAGGGTGTCCCCAGCGCAGCAGGGACACGGCACAGACCAACACCCACAGCAGGAGGAGGGAAGAAAAGCCAAAACCCAGCAGAGTTTAAAAATGACAAATGCTCTTTTATTGGACCTTACAGTAGGTTAGGCAGGGAAGTGAGGAGGCTGCAGCCACAAGGACGAGTAGTTAGAAATCTTATACACACAAAGCAAAAACCTTTCCCACAAGTGCCGGAGGAAACAGAAGGGGCTGGAAGAAAACTTGAATTGCAGACAAAACCTTTGGAGGTTGTAACATGTGTTGGGGGCAGAGGCTTTTAGAGCCTCTTGGAGGTGTTTTCACTGCTGAGGACCTGGGACTGTGGTTCCACAAGGCTGTGATTCACCCTTGGAAATGGGATGAACGAAATGGTTGTCCCTGTTCCATAGTGTTTCCATTTCCCTTTAAATGCCTGACTTTGAGGCTTGCTGACAGAGGGGCACCATGGGGTCCATGCCCAGCCAGTGACCTGTTACAACCTGTGCTTCAGCCAAAGGTGCTCCAGATTCTCACAGAGGGGTCCTGTTCCCCCCTGCTGCCCCAGAGGTGAAGGACGGAGGAAGGAGAGGCTCTAGCGCAGCTATTTACACCATGATCTGCAGGGCAGGAGGCCGGAATTGCTGACGGCCACGTGCTTGCCAGCCTTATCTGATGGTCTTTTTGCTGGTGGTGGTCTTGGAAACGATCCTGACACTGCCTCCCGTGCTGGAGCTGACGCCCCGGCTGCTCCCAGAGCTGAAGGAGCTGCCTCCACCATAGCTGAGCCCCCCGGAGAAGCCTCCGCTGCCGCCGAAGCCT
>VZRH01000912.1:38464-60549 GCA_013397555.1 Urocynchramus pylzowi
CCCCCACCAGAGCGGAGCCCCCCGGAGAAGCCTCCGCTGCCGCCGCCGAAGCCTCCGCTGCCGCCGAAGCCTCCGCTGCCGCCTCCAAAGCCGCTGCTGCTCATGGTGTAGCTGCTGCTGCCGCCGCCACCGCCCATGCCGAGCCCCCCGCCCAGGCCCAGGCAGCTCCCGCCGCCGTAGCCCATCCCGCTGGAGCTGCTGACCACGGCTGGAATGAACCAGGAACACCCGCGTGAGGGGACTGCTGGACTCCCGAGGTGGGGAGATCTGCAGTGTCACCCCCTTGGTAGGGGTGGGTGGGAAGAGGTGGAAGGGAGGCAGATACAAAGAGGTGGAAGGAGGGGGATATGAAGAGGTAGAAGGGAGGTGATACTCACAGACACTGACAGCTCCGACTCCTTCTCCCGCAAGCCTGTTGGGAAAGGGGAAAGTGAGCAATAATGCCAAAACCTTGTCCATGGGACCATCTAATTAGGACTGCATGGCCTTCAGCAAGGTGGGGTGTGTCTGTGTTACAGGGGAAAGGTGACAGTGTTCATTTTTATCAGTATCAGATGCCAAGAGCTGGAGAAACAAAACTTTGCCTACAAAGTTCACCATTTCAACCATCTGTCTGTCTGCCCTGGTACTCCAGCCCCTTGGGAAGAGCTGTTTGACCCCAAGGAGATGGTCCCTGGTCAGCACACAGCAGGCCCAGGTGTCCTCACCTGCTCTCCTCGCCCTCCAGCAGCTTCCTGTAGGTCGCGATCTCGATGTCCAGGGCCAGCTTGACGTTCATGAGCTCCTGGTATTCCCGGAGCTGCCGGGCCAGGTCAGCCTTGGCTTTCTGCAGGGCGTCCTCCAGCTCGGTCAGCTTGGCCTTGGCGTCCTTGAGGGCCATCTCCCCGCGCTCCTCGGCCTCAGCAATGGCTGCTTGGAGGTTGGCACACTGGGAGTGGGGAGAAAGGCAGTTGTTTCATTTGGGCTCCCCAAACCACTCTCCCTGTTGCTGGGGGGTTGTGGATCCTGGCTGGTGGCTCCCAGGATGGCACTGAGGGCTCCTGATGGGACCTGGCTCTTCCTGCTGTGCCTGACCACCATCACCTCCCACCCACCTCCTCCTGCTCTGCAGGACCATCCCTCTCCTACCTGTTTCTTTACGCTGTCGATCTCGTTCCGCAGCCTCTGGACCATTCGGTTGATCTCTGAAATCTCAATCTTGGTGTTCCTCAGGTCATCCCCGTGTCTCCCAGCAGAGACCTGGAGCTCCTCGTACTGGTGCAAGGAAAGGAGGAGAGCACTGGTGAGCACTTGGAGCTCAGGGAAGGGTGAGGGGACTTCAGGGAACAAAGCGCAGGTCTGGATGAGGATTAAGGGGTGGGGGACAAGATTCCTCTGAAATCTGCCCATGAAATAATGGCACTTGCCCTTAACTCTCAATATCTGCTGGGAAGGCAGTGTCTGATGGCACGGGGGACCTGGGCATTGTCACCTACAACAACCTGGAAGGGGAAGTGTTTAAGGCCAGTTCTGCCAGTGACTCTGTGAGCCCAAAGTCAAAACTTTTGAACATCTCATCCCTGTCTCCTCTCAGCTGAGGGGAAATAATTTCTGATCATTTCTGACCAGAGAAATCAGTCTGTCACCCCGGTTACCCACCTTGTTCTGGTACCAAGCCTCGGCCTCGGCGCGGCTCCGGTTGGCGATGTCCTCGTACTGCGCCTTGACCTCGGCGATGATGCTGTTGAGATCCAGGTTCCGGTTGTTGTCCATGGACAGAACCACCGAGGTGTCAGACACTTGCTGCTGCATCTGGGACAGCTCCTGCAGAAGATGCAAAAAATGAAGTCAGTGGTCTGGTGTCCATGGTGGAAATCACAGAGATGAGGTGATTTGGGAGTCCTCCCTGGCAAGATGTTTTCTTGCATTTCCCTTGCTCCGTCTCCATTTTGTAACTTATTTTTGCGTTATCATTTCCAAAAGGCTGGGACCTTCTCCTCTGGTCCCATAGAGCCCTGGGTGTGAGATCCACGGGCAGGAGCTGGGGGATGCTCTCCAGGAGCCACTCACCGCCTCATACAGAGCTCTCAGGAAGTTGATTTCCTCTGCCAGCGCATCAGCCTTGCCCTGGAGCTCAACCTTGTTCATGTAGGCACCATCCACGTCCTAAAGAGAAGATACCAATGGTTTCTGATGAAACCAGAACACAAAGGGGCTTCAGGACACCTTTGGGACTGTGTCTGCTTCCAGGTCTATTATTCATAGAATCGTGGAATCATGGAATGATTTGGGTTGGAAGGGACCTGAATGCTCATCCAATTCCCACTCCTGCCATGGGCAGAGACACCCTCCACAGACCATACTGCCTTGGACTCTTCCAAGCATGGGGCAGCCACAGCTTCCCTGGGCAACCTGTGCCACTGCCAGCAGTTCCTTAGGCTCGTTTTTATGTCCCTGTGATCAAGGTATTTTTTTAATGTAACGTTGGACATTGACTGTGAGCCAGAACCAGGTTCTTGGGCAGAAGGCAAAGCTCTGACTCATAAGGATGTGACCAGAGACTGAGTTGAGTTGAGCCACAAGAGACCAGAAAGCAGGGCAGCTCTGTTGGCACAGAGAAGGTTGTGCCCATTCCTGGCCTCAGGAGGACCCAGCCCAGGATGTGCTGATCTCGCAGCTTGACCCAGCCATGAGGGTGCAGGACCCCACCTCCCACCAAGTCTTGCTTAAACTCTGCAAGGTGAGTTAATTCCCTTTCCTGGCCCATAATTCCCAACCCAGTCACCTTCTTGAGGACCACGAACTCGTTCTCAGCACCTGTGCGCCGGTTAATCTCATCTTCATATCTGCCGGGATAAAAGAGGGAGAGGGGTTGGATGGAATGAAGAGGTGGGAGCACCCCATTCCCAAATCATCAGTTGTGGCTCATGGATATATTCTCTACTCCCACATGTTTATCCAGAGCAGACGCAGAGCAAATATTACTGTCTTTGAACTGTGGGACTCCATGGTGTGAGTAGTCCCAGTTAAATTAATATATTTTAATCACTGCCCATAAAGTCAAGCTCATACACAAATGTGCAGATTCAGAGCCCGTTTTGGCAGGAAGCAGGAGCAGCCATTCCTGGTGACCTTCGCTCCAAGCAAAGTTATGCAAAAGACTTTCAACAAAGCTGCACTGCAATGCCTACAAATGTATAATAAAGCAATCATTTGGTATTTGATATTATAATAATGCTAATGGCTCTGAAGAACCCACTGCAGCATTTAATTAAAACAAAAAACTCCATGGTTGTGCAAGAGAGGATCATTACAGCTCTGACAGTGGTTCTGTGGAACTTTCTATGGCTCTAAGCAACATTCTCTCATCAGATAATCAGGGCAGGGCTTAGCTAGAAAGTAGACAAAACATGCAGGCTCTTGAGACAAAACCTGGCTTTCAAAGGCAGATTCGTGCCAGTCCGCTCACCAATACTGGCAGAGTTTTCCCTGCAGCTGGATCTCTTAGTGGACAAGGGAAGAGGTGGGAATAAGCCAGTGGACTGGGAACAAACTCTAGACTTAAAATAAAATGTGTTCTCTTTCCCAGGAGGTAGCCCTGAAATCCAGACTGTAGAATTGATCATTTGGGACCTAACCAGTATTTCTAAAAGCCTACACATTTCAAGACCTCAAAAGCGCCCAAGACCACACCAGAAGCTCTGCCAGTCTCTCCTGTTGGATCTAAGTGTTGTTTTCCCAGTCCCCCTCCCAAAAGTCTGTCTCTTCCTATGCTTAACTACCTAGTATTAACATTTTCCAGCCCTGCAGGGTGATTCTCAAATTTGCAGCCAGGACTGGTTGAAGAGGGGACATATTGTTCTCAGCCAAATAAGTCAATGGCCTCAACTAAAAATGCCCCCCAAAAATCCTCTCCAAGCAGCAGGTGCTGACTGGTGTGTCCTGAGAATGATCCATCCCCCCTCCACTGGATCCCAGCAGGGGGTTAATTCCCTCCCCAGGGAAATTTTTGGCGAAGGGCTGATCGTCTTCCAGGTGATGGGAGCTGAGTAAACCTGAGCACTCCCAGGTCACCTAGGGCCTCTAGAAAGGCTGGAATTTCCTTCACAGAATGGGGAATGGGGGATGTTGGAGCTGGAAGTTTATTGGCTACATTTAATTCTGGTTTTGCCTGTCTATTATCGTCACAATTTACTGATTTTTCTGTCTCCTGGTACATTACTTCAGGAGACTCCAGGGATCAGACTGTGACCTCTGTTGTGCTGGAGCAGTTCCCCAGGAATTCTGTGCTAAACACTGACCTTGCTTGTGATAAATATAAAATAACAAGGGGTAATTCTGGGAACACTGGGAAAACTTCCCAGTTTTATGCTGGGAAGAGGAACCCGGATCAAACACCAAGTGTGCACCAGCAGGAATGAGCACTGGCCCAGATTTTTCTGGCTGGAACGACTCACGCTGCAGAACAGGATCCCTTACTTGTTCTTGAAGTCTTCCACCATGTCCTGCATGCTCCGGAGCTCGGAGTCCAGCCGGCCCCTCTCTCCCATCAGGCTGTCGAGCTGCCGCCTCAGGTTGTTGATGTAGGCTTCGAAAATGGGCTCCAGGGACTTCCTGGTGACAGTGTGACCCTGCTCTTGGAGGAGGGTCCACTTGGTCTCCAGCACCTTGTTCTGCTGCTCCAAAAAGCGCACCTGGGGAGAAACAAAACCAGGGACATGTGTGAAAAACCTCACAACGGCCAGGAAAAGGTGGGATCACCAACAGAAGAGGTCCAGAGATGTTGGGACAATCAGAAGGGAATTATGAGGAGTGTCCCAGTTTAGGGCATTGGATTCTTAAAAGCATTAGAAGCTTCTGGAGATGTTTAGCAAGATTTTTTCAGGAGTTTTAATCAGGCCAAACACCTGTACTTGCAACTTTAATGTTTCTCCCCCAGTAGATGTTCAGCCCACCTTACTGGTTTAATCTGGTTGTATCCCATTGTAGAGGAGAAGAGTCATCCACCCCAGGATTGTTTATACAGGCAAGAGAGAGAAATACTTTGTCAATAATATAAAGGTGCTGAAAAAACTCATCCTTGCTAAGAGGAAACATAAAGCAGTTCTTAGTTTTCAGCCAAGCCCACGTTGTTTGTCGGCTGGGATCAGTTCATGCAAGTCCCTAAATCCAAATGAAGTTTCTTCCTGAAGTTTTTTCCCGAGGCAACTGATAGCATGCGTGGCTCGATGGTTCAGACCAAACTCTCACCTTGTCAATGAAGGAGGCAAATTTGTTGTTGAGGGTCTTGATCTGCTCCCTCTCCTGTGTTCGCACCTTCTGGATTTCCGGATCGATATCCAGCTTGAGGGGTGCCAGGAGGCTCTGGTTGACAGTCACTTCATGGATGCCACCAGGTGGGCAAACAGGGAACCCGGGGCCACCTCGGCCACCAAATCCGGGCCCTCCCAGCCCAAATCCACTTCCCAGCCCGTAGCCACCACCACCACCGGCTCCTCCTAAGCCAAAGCCAGCGCCTGCTCCGCCACCATAGCCAAGACCAAAGCCGTATCCGCCCCCGGCTCCACTCCGTAGACCTCCACCGACCGAGCTGTAGGAAATTCTTTTGCTTCCACCCAAGTTATAGAGACTTCTGCTGCCGAAGCCACCGCCGGCTCCAAAGCCTCCTCCACCTCCAGCTCTTCCTCCTCCAACTCTGGAGACAGAGACAGAGCTAAAACTGCTTCTGGTCCCACCACTACTACCTCCTACGATAGCAGAGCCTGAGCTAAAGCCCCTCATGCCCCCTCCAGTAGATGATCTGAAAGAGATACGGCTCATGGCTGGTTCAGCTGGGAAGACAAAGAGTAGGAGAGAGGAAAACAAAAAAAGGCTGCGCAGCAGGAAAAGAGCAGAGGGCAATGGAGACAGAAACCCCTGTAATGGGAGAGCTTGGGAGCCTCCTCTTTTATCTGCTTGGAAAACTTGGCACGGGAATTCAGAACTTGACGTGCCTTGCAGCAACTTGCCTTGTCAAACACACCTCGGCTACGGCGAGGCGCTGAAAAATGCATTGTTTGCAGGCAGGAAAGTAACGGCGAGAGGGAGCTCCCCCCTCCACCAAAGCCGCCGCTCTGAGTCATGGAATTAGCATTGAATGGGACGAGGTCTGCACTCAGGGCAGGATGCAACATGATTCCCGAGACCCTGGGAGCCGCTTTCCCTCAGGCGAGCCAAGGACTCGCTGGCTTGAGCAAAGCGAAGATTTTGCAAGTCGCATTTTCAGGTTTAACACGTTGCATAGGCAAGAAAAATAGGGGCTTTTCCAAGGTTTCCAGCTCTGCGACTGGCCATGCGTGTCCTGTTGTTGGCTCAGGAAAGTTGGGTCTGAAGGTGGTTTTAATGATCACTGCTGACACTGTGCTTTTTTTTTAATATTCAAGTTTGATTTTTTTTTTTTCCTGGATCTAAACGGTCATGGGCTTGAGGAGATGAGCTGAGTGGAAGTTGTGTCATGGCAGTATTTTCTGGGATCTCACCAAAAACCATCTCCCCTCATTCCAGGGGCAACTGAGGAATTAGTTAACACAATTTTGAAAGAAAGCAAGTAAATACCTTTTCCAAAATCACGTCAAAGTAGATTGAATAGTACTTTCCTTAATAGAGACTTATAAAATACTACTAAAAAGCTGCTCGAAATTATTGTGGTTCTATAGTACCTCCTTGTCAGGCTCAGGGTTCAAAAGCTCCATCTGAAGTGGTATTTTTATCACTTTTTCTGCCTCCCTCCGCCCCCCCCTTCATATTTATCCAACAGCTTCCACGTCATTGCTGGCTCTAAAAGATACTCTGTGGAGGGGAATTCAACCACTTTCCTTCCCAGCCCCTCCTTCACTCCACTGAGATCACACAGTTGGAAAAACTTTCTAAAATAGCTTTTGCCTCTTGATGTTGCTTCTGGGTGAACCCTTGTGCAGGAGTTTCAACCCCCACAATGAGTCTGGGTTGCGTAAAAAGACTCAGAGAGAGGCTTGAGAGCTGGGAATCTTCTCTTGTGTCCAAGAAGAGCTGGACACGAGATACAGGAGAAGAAATCCCCTCATTCCCACTCAAAATACCTCCCCAAATACTTTTGTGAAGTGGATTCTGCCACTGGCCAGGCCTGCCCACCTTGGCCAGGTGAAGTAATAGTGAAAGACAAAGAGATGAGACCCTGAACAGCTCAACCAAAAAAAATGCCCAAATTCATCTACGTGAGCAAAAAGTGCAGGAGCTCAATCCAAGAGGAGGAGTTTAAGCGGATCGGCTGCGTCTCAGAGCTTGTTTGTGTTGATGTGTTTCCAACCGCTGCTTTTTTTCTGTCTGGGAACTTGAAAGAGCCTGAGCAGGAGGGCTTTGGTTGGGTTGGGTTGGGTTTAGTTGGGTTTTGTATCCTTGCAATCAGAAAAGAGCAGCGCTCCCTACTCCCATCTCCTTGGAGCGCTCCCGATTCTGATAGTGAGTCACCGCGGGCGCGATTGGAGCCGATCCCGACAGGCTGATCCCAAATCCCTGCCGCCATGGGGAGGCGGCTGGGCTGTAGCAAGGGGGTGCTCTCGCCCCGGGAGTGGAGATGTGGGAATATCCTGCTGGAAACGCAGCGTTTTGCTGGGAAAACTTCACCCCTCGCTCCATCCAAACCTAGCGGCCCCCGATCTCACAGCGGCAGCAACCTCAGCCATGAGACCTCTGGGCGCTGAAAATAACACAGTGATGCTGAAAATAAATAAACTCTGCTCCAAGCACGGCAGATCCATGGAGATTTGCTTTCCTATGCCTGTCCATATGAACTGGCACAACTGTGCCAGGAGCCTGCGGACGGGGGCCGGGCAGGGAACTTGCCTTTGACTCCCAAATTGCTTATGCAAAGTCACACCTGGGAACAGGATCACAGCTTTTAATTAAAGCAGAGGGAAAGGATTAATGTGGAAGGGAATCATTACTTCCCCGGCTCTTCTAGGAAAGCCTGTTGCTGCAGACAATGGCAATTAAGTTGAATATTACAAAGGAAGAGCAAAGCAAAGGATGGTTTAGGCACCAAAACAAGGAAAATTCTTGTGGAATCTCTTGGTCCCTCACACTTTCCTTTCTTGGTTTGTGTCGCTCACATGCAGTGTCCCACTGAAGGTGCTCAGGGCTGCAGGGGGGCTGTGTTGGCCCCTCAGGTGGGACAGTTCCCTGTGGAGAGGCAGGACATGTCATGGGGGGTTGTCTGGGAGGGTGAGGGCACTGCAGAGAAAGGGGAGGAGGCACAGGGCTCCTGTCTGCAGGAGTTCAGCTGTCTCTGAGCTCTGATTTGCTCTTTTTTTCAGAAGAGACTGGAAAAAAGGTGTTAAAAACTCTCCAGGTTGGTAAAGGCTGGGTTATCATTAGCTGTGTTAAATCCTTGCACCCAACCTGTGCAATTTGGCGAGGTCAGAAATCGAGGTGACTCAGAGTTTATTTTTAACCTTCACTGTTCTTTTGGCCTGTCTGCAACATCCTCTGGACAGCAGAGACTGAGGAGTCTTGGTGGATGACAGGTTGACTGTGAGCCAGCACTGTGTCCCTGCAGCCAGAAGGAATGGAATTCCCAATGGATTCCCGGGATGCCTCAGGAAAAGCATGGCCAGAAGGTCAGGGAGGGGATCCTGCCCCTCTACTTGGCCCTGCTGGGGCCACGTCTGGAGTGTTGTGTTCTGCTCTGGACTCTACAGTTCCAGAAGGTCAAGGAGCTCCTGGAGAGGGTCCAGTGGAAGCCACAAAGGTGATGAGAGGTCTGGAGCATCTCTTTGATGAGGAGAAATGGCAGGAACTGGGCGTGGTCTGTCTGGAGAAGAGGGGACTGAGAGAGGATCCCAACAATTGTAAGAATATCCAAATGTCTATTAAAATATCTCATTTGAGAGGGTCTTTCAACAATCCATGCGAACATCTTCAAGGGGTGGAAAGAGAATGGTGTCAGACTGTTCAGCGGTGCCCAGCAACAGGACAAGGATCCCAGAATCCCTGAGGTGGGAAAAGACCTCTAGGATCATCAAGTCCTATCTGTGCCCGATCCCCACCTCATCAGCAGCCCAGAGCACTGCATGGCACATCCAGTCATTCCCTGGACACCTTTAGGGATGGTGATTCCACCACCTTCCTGGGCAGGAGGTATCATGGCCATAAACCAGAACACAAGAAATTCCACCCCAACATGAGGAAGAACTTCTTTCCATGGAGGTGGCAGAGTCCTGGAAGAGCTGCCCTGGGAGGGCACGGATTGTCCCTCTCTGGAGGCAGTCTAAGCCCACCTGGATGCCCTCCAGTGTCACCTGCTCCAGGTGTCCGTGCCTTGGCAGGGGGTTGGACTGTATGAGCGCCAGAGGGCCCTTCCAACCCCAACTATTCTCAGATTCTGGGACTCTGAGTCTGGTTTCGTCCCTGGATTCAGTCTTTCACTGAGGCTCCTTTGATTTCCTGGGCAAAGGGGATGAGATGTTGCTGTGTTTTGGTGCACCTGGGTTTGAGCAAGGTTTTGCTGAAGCATCTCCTTTGAACTTGCCAGGACACGCTGGCATGTCTGTTCCTGCTCTTTTCCATGTTGCTGCTCCTTCCCATGTTCCTGCTCCTTCCCAAGTTCTGCCCGGAGTTATGTAGGGCCAGGATGTTGCAAGGTCAGGGCAGAGCAAAGCATCTGAATCTTTGAAATTCAATAAGGGCTTTGCAATAATGTCTGTCTGAGGGGTTTTTTTTTTGCCACTTTTTCTTTGTTTTATTCTCCTTTTGCTATGACTGACTGAAATATCTGCATCAGTGTTGTTGTTGTGCTCCAGCACCCATCCCCAACCCAGATCTTCCAGATAAAGCCTCCCCAAGAGCCCTGCAGACACTTGGGTTTGCTCTGGCTTTTTAAAAAAGCAAAAAATTGAATCCTGAGGTTTTACCTGGCTGCCCCAAACCCTCCCTTCCATGGAAGAAAATATTTTTGATTAACCCAAATAAGTTAAGGAATGAATGGTGATCTTGTCACTTATGGATAAACTTCCACCCTCCTTCTCTTCCTCCTCTTTCTCCTCCAGTTTTCTTCAATTCTTCAATTTATTTTGGGACAACCAATTTTAAGATTTTCATTATAATTTAATCAGAATTTCAAAGCTTTTCCCTGGAAGCAAAGAAAATATGCCTCCAGCTCATTCTGATGAAGGTTGGAAATATTTTGTATTGCTGGTTCTGGTTTAGAATAAAAAGATAAATAAAAAGAACAAATAAATTACAATCTGTTTTTATTGAACATGTTCCAAATAGAGAGAGGAAGGGAAACACGGAGTCGCATCACTATTACTGAAGTATAAAAAGCTGCAATTTTCTTTTTTAATGGTGCTTTCCAAAAATAAAAGGACACAGTGGAAGGCTAGAGGGGTAAATTCCACCAGAAAGGGGAAAAATAGATTTGGGATGCTGGAGTTCCTTTGGGATCCTACTCTCGACTGCCTTGTTTCCCACACAGTGGGCTGGAACCTGCTGTACTTCCCAGTTTCCCAAAGGTCTTTCTTTTGGAAGAGGAACCCACAGAGAGAAGAGATGCTGGAATTCCCCTAGGAGCTGTGGACATGGCCCTTCAGGCAGCTTTTCCAGCATGATTTTCGCAGTCTCAGGCATTCCCCACCTGCTGCGACCAAGACTGTGGGGAAAGACAGCAAGACTTGGATTGCTGGAGGATTTGGGAATTTTTTAAGACATTCCAGCAAAACCTTGCATGGGACAGGACAGAAACCCCATTCAACAGCAAGCATTGATCTTGATTTTGAAGGCCTCATTGTGTCAGACATTATTTAGAATTTAAAAATCCTGTAATTTAGAAAACGAGCCCTTTTTCATAGGTTTTGGATCAATCACTGGTGAATCCTCTGACAAAAACCACCCCCAAATTTATGTGTAAGGGCCACTGTGGGCAAACTCACTTAAGAAGACGAAAGACAGGAATGGGAGAGTGATTTGGGAAAAGCTTTTTGATAAGCTTGTGGCACACTGAATTCTCATCTGTGGGTGGAGGGATCTCAGGTTGCTGCTCCAACATTAGAGCTCCGAATCCCTGGTCAGGCTCAAGTGCCTGAGCTGACTCAGCAGCAAAACTTGGCAACATGTGGAAGAATCATATCTTTCAAAACTTGCTGTGAATGGAGGAAAGAGGGATTTTCCATCTCACCAGAGTGACTCAGAGGGAAGAAAATTTTAAGAGGGACATTACAAGCCACTGCCTGGGATCTTTGAGTAGCCTCCAGGGGTATTTCTAGACAGCAGAAAAATAACCCAGACCTCTGATGCAGATGAGCTTCTCTTGTGAAGGAGTGAGTTGGGCTCATTCCAGCAGTGAAGGCAAAGCAGGGTGAGCTAAACACACATTCCCAGCTCATCCCTGGGCTTCTGGGATGAAGAAAGCAGAACTGAGCTAAAACTTCCCCTGCTATTTGCTCTTTCTTAGCTGATGGCTGTGGGTGGCCACAATCACAAACTGCTTGGCCTTATTAAAAAACAGATGGAAAACCGAACCAATTTCCAATTAAGAACAATCACTTAGGCCTGTGTTTTCCTTTAACTCCTGTTCCAGGGACTTGGAGAGCTCTGGTTTCTGTGTGTTCCACTGCTTTTCTTGACCCGAGATCCAAATGCGTGAGAGCTACAGAGCAGGAGCAGGGCAGGGGCAGCTGGAAGGGTGGAGGTGGGGGAGAATGGTGGGCAGGAGGAACGGAGGAACCATGGGAGGGTCTGGGCTTGGCTTTACTCAGGCTCTGTGGCATTCTTCAGGCTTTGGCTTTTTATGCTCTTTTTGCTGGAGGAGGTTTTGGAGACGATTTTCACACCTGGGTTGGTGCCTTTTGCACTTCCAGAGCTGAAATTCCCTCCGCTGGTGCTCAGGGCGCTGCTGCTGCTGCCTCCAGCATGGCTGTAGCTGCCAGCAGTACCCAGACCACTCCCTCCTCCTAATCCACCTCCAAGACCACCTCCAGCCCCGAGTCCAAGTCCTCCTCCGCTTCCAAAACTGTAACTTCCTCCTCCTCCTCCTCCACCGCCAGCTCCAAGACCGAAACTGCTTCCACCGCCTGGTCCAAGGCCAAAACCATTTCCAACACCTCCTCCAAGACCAAAGCTGCTTCCACCACCTCCTCCAAGGCCAAAACCACTTCCACCGCCTCCTCCACTCAGTCCACCAAATCCTCCTCCTAAGCCGGCTCCACCAGCGATGCCGGAGCTGGAGCTGATGACTGCTGCAAGGAAAAGCAAACAGAGGGTTTGACATCTGCTTGGCAGCCATGGAATCATGGGATGGGCTGGACTGGAGTCATCCCATCCCTGCCCCTGCCATGGGCAGGGACTCCTTCCATTATCCCAGGTTGCTGCACACCCCATCCAACCTGGCCTTGGACACTTCCAGGGAAGGGGCAGGGATGGGATGACTTTTATGGCCCCTTTTATGGCCCCTTTTATGACCTACAGCTTCTCTGGGGAGTCATCCAGTTCCAGGAAGCACCATCACCAGGACCTTGACCCACAGGACTTGAACCCAACTTCCATCCCCTGTGCAAACCCGTAATGACAGTGGAGGGCTCCAAAAGTCTTATGTGGGGCAAAATTTCTCTTTTCCCATGGTTTCTCCCAGGCCTTGCTCCCAAAGCCAGACTTTGGGATACAGAACTGTGATACTTACAGTAGCTGATGGGGTTCAGTCCCTCCCCACTGAGCCTGTTGGGGGATTAGAGAAGATTAGAGCAAAATTATGGAGACAGGCAGAGGAACCAATCTCTGATGGGAAAAGTGATAGTCACTACTATCCCCACAAGGACTTTGCTCCCACCTGCTCTCCTCGCCCTCCAGCAGCTTCCTGTAGGTCGCAATCTCGATGTCCAGGGCCAGCTTGACGTTCATGAGCTCCTGGTATTCCCGGAGCTGCCGGGCCATGTCAGCCTTGGCTTTCTGCAGGGCGTCCTCCAGGTCAATCATCTTTGCCTTGGCATCCTTGAGGGCCAACTCCCCGCGCTCCTCAGAGTCTCCGATGGCCGTCTGCAGGGTGGCACACTGCAAGGGATGGGGGGGCTTGGAAAACTGCTCTTCCCTTTGGGTGAGAGTCACCCAAGGAAGAAACCCATTCTGGCTGGGGGTTCATTGAAAATGTTCCAGCTGAGCTAACATGGCTGGAGTTGAAATGCCAGGCTGGCAAGAACAACTTGTTAAGTTTTAACAATTAAAAAAAGTTAAATTTTACAGTGTGAAGCCCTTTCCAGGAGGGGATTCAGCGCCTTTAACAAGGCTGGAAAAGTCCCTGATCAGCAAAGCTGAGCTGTGGTGTTGAGGGGCAACAGAATGGGGCTCTCTTAGCTCTTTTTGCCATTCCTACCTGGTTCCTCGTGTTCTCTATCTCGGAGCGGATCCTCTGGATCAGCCGGTTGAGCTCTGAGATTTCACCCTTCGTGTTGCGCAGGTCATCCCCGTGTTTCCCAGCCGTGGCCTGCAGCTCCTCAAACTGAGGCGAGAAGGAAGATGTAACCTGAACCATCTGAGGTGTCTGGCTGGACGAGACGTGGCTCAAACAGCCCCTCTTAGGGGCAGCAGGGATTTCGTGTGGCAATGATGGCTCAGCTCACCTTGGTCTGGTACCAAGCCTCGGCCTCGGCGCGGCTCCGGTTGGCGATGTCCTCGTACTGAGCTTTGACTTCGGCAATGATGCTGCTCAGGTCCAGGTCCCGGTTGTTGTCCATGGACAGGATGACAGCAGTGTCGGACACTTGGGCACTGAGCTGGGCCAGCTCCTGTGGGAAGCACACGGGAGCTGCACTTACCTCTCCCAACCCTCAGAGTGGTGGCATTCCCCAGCCAAGGACAACGGCAGGACAGGAATTGGGGATTTGTCTGTACCGCCTCGTAGAGGGCTCGAAGGAAGTTGAGTTCGTCACTCAGGGCGTCCACCTTGGCCTCCAGCTCCACCTTGTTCATGTAAGCAGCATCCACGTCCTGGAAAAGAGCAGCTGTGGGCACCTGGATCCTCTTCTCATCCAAGAAACGGCCAAGCTTGGAGACGAGGCTGCCCCTTTCCCTGCTGCCTGGCAGAGAAGCTGTGCTTGGCACATCCCACTGAAAGAGCACCAAGACGGCATCTCTTGCCCCAGAAAAGTGCTGTGTGTAATTTGGAAGTGGATAAGGAGGGAGGTCCTGGCTCTTTGGCCTTGGTACCTGGGATTCCCAAGCGTGACTGATCCCCTTTGTCTCTACATGGTCTGTTTTGCACCTCTGTGTGCTGTGGGATCAGAGTGGGAGGAGATTTTACTTCCTTCCTACAAGCCACTCCATTCCTTTCCCACAATACCATGATCAAATGGTGGTTTAAAACCCTTCTAAAGGATGAGGATGCAGCTCCATGAGATCTCCCATCCCTCAGGATATTCCCAGTCCATGCAATGGTTGAGGTTGGTTCAGCATCTGCAGCACCTCCTTCCTGTCTCACCCACCTTCTTGAGCACCACAAATTCGTTCTCTGCTGCTGTGCGCCGGTTGATTTCCTCTTCATATCTACAGGGATAAAGGGAAAGAGGTCCTGGATCAGACCTTGGGAAGAAGAACAGGTGTCCAGGTAGGACTGCAAAGTGATCTAGACTGGGGGTGGCATCTCCAAATCAGCCTCCTGGGAACTGTCTGGCTCAAATGTGTGAGATTCCCTTTTCTCAAAAGGCTGAAAGGACATTTTTGACTTAATGCAGATAGAACAAGAAAGGTAAAGCTGGTTTAGAGGAATTTCCTTTGCAAGAGCCATCACAAGGTGCTGTGTCTTGGCTGAGTCTCCATTTTTTGATGGGGAAAAATGTCAATGAACCCTTTTTGGTGCTGTTGAGGAAAACGGGTCCTGCAGGGAGAGATACCTCTGAGCAGGGGGTAGCGGAGGTGATTAGTGATGTTCTATGTTACTGGTTGGAACATGAACTGGAGACACTTTTTCCCCTTTCCTAGAGAAATTTCCAATAATACTTCAGTCTGGATGTTTGACTTTCAGAAATTGAAATTTTTGACATGAATCATAGAATCATGGAATTACAGAATCATAGAACCATAGAATTATAGAATCACAGATTCAGCTGAGTCAGAGGGGAGCCATGAGGATCCCTGAGTCCAGCTCCTGGCCCTGCACAGGACACCCCACCAATCCCACCCTGTGCCTGAGAGCACTGTCCAACCACTCCTGGAGCTCCGGTAGCCATGGGACTGTGACCATTCCCTGGGGAACCTTTCAGTGCCTGACCTCCCTCTGGGTGAAAACTCCTGCTGCTTAATGTTCAGCTGAACCATTTACACTCCATTTCACACTCACTTGTTTTTGAAGTCCTCCACGAGGTCCTGCATGTTCTTCAGCTCCCCATCCATGCGTCCCCGCTCATTGAGCAGGTTGGCCAACTGCCGCCGCAGGTTGTTGATGTAGGCCTCGAACAGTGGGTCCAGGTTGCTCTTGCCAGAATTGTTTTTTTGGCCCTGCTCCTGCAGAAGGGTCCATTTGGTCTCCAGCACCTTGTTCTGCTGCTCCAGGAAGCGAACCTGAGCATTGGGAAGCAGAAGGTAGGGTAGAACATAACTTAGGCAGAAGATACCAGCTGACAGCCAATATTCAGCTCTGGCAGTGATGCATGGTAGGAGCCAAGGGATTCCCAAACTAAGTTTCCAAGCTGGGAATATCCTCTGGATTATCCAGGGCTATGTTAGCCCAACATGTATCTGAGCAAATCCATCCTTAGTGGACAGTTCTCTTCAGAGACAATTTGATTTAGGAAGCCAACGAGCAATGGTAAGAAAATTTGGGTTCAGCTCTTTCTTCACCAGACAGTGAAGTTCTTCTTTCACACCCTCTGGGTTTTCTTTCTTTGTAAGATACATATCTTTAATCATTAAAGCCAAGGTCTGAGTACTAATGCTAAAAGGCTTAATTGTCTTTCCTTTGGTTCACACGTACAACATATTTATCCAATTAAAAGCCGAGGAAGGACTTGAGTGGTTGAGTCAATTGAGTCAATATAAAAAGGATTTTATCTTGCAGGCAATAAACAACAAAGACCAAGAAATCTGCTGTGATTGCCCAGAGAGAAAGTTGGGTTGAGCCACTAGACCTGGACCAAAAGTGACTTACTTCATTTCAATTAATCTGTGTTATTTCTCAGGCACAAAACCTGGATCTAATCCCATTACTACAATTTTCTTGTTTTCTCCCCTGTTGTTTTCTCCCCTCAATGTTCAGAAAGGCATTATTGTTTGAGGGAATTAACAAAGACATGCAGGGAGGAAATGAGTGAAAGACTGGAGATCTCTGAAGTCGTATTTTAGTACCTACTAGATCCTCACTCCCCCTCTACCACAGATCCACAGCACCCAACGAAGTCTCACCTTGTCAATGAAAGAAGCAAATTTGTTGTTGAGGGTCTTGATTTGCTCCTTCTCATCTTTCCGCACCTGCTGGATGTTTGGATCGATCTCCAGGTTCAGCGGTGCCAGGAGACTCTGGTTTACAGTCACTTCTTGGATTGTACCCACTCCAGACGGGCCACCAGAAAATCCCGCGGGGCTCCTGCCACCACCCAGCCCCGCAGGGAATCCTCCCAGCCCCCCCAGCCCACCAAAGCCAAACCCTCCTCCACCTCCATGACCACCACCATAGCCAAGCCCACCAGCACCTCCACCAAAGCCAAATCCGCCACCTCCGCCACCAAGCCCCAGCCCAGGGCCACCCCCAGCCCCACCACCACCAAATCCCCCTCCTCCCCCACCGAGCCCCAGCCCAAGGCCACCACCAGCTCCACCACTGCCAAGCCCACAGCCAGCCCCTGCGCCGCCTCCCAGGCCAGAGCCACCAGCAGCTCCACTTCCAAAAGCAGCTCGGAAGCTGCTTCCAACCCCGATGGAAATCCTCTTGCTACCACCAAGGTTGTAGAGGCTCCTGCTGCCAAAACCTCCACCACTGCCAGCACTGCCGCCTCCACCTCCTCCAATGAGCCTTCCAAAGCCACCTCCTCCTCCTCCTGATCGTGCCACAGACACAGAGCTGAAGCCAGCCCTGTTGCTGCTCGGAATGATGGCCGAGGCAGCGCTGTAGGATCGGCCTCCACCTCCTGCCCTCATGCTGAGCGTCCGGTTCATCGTGGCAGCAGAGAAGGCCCTGCACAGCCAGAGAGACTCCACAGCTCTCTGAGGAGAGGGAATACGGGTGCCCCTTTTATCCCCCAGGGATCTGGGCTTGGTTGCATGGAAGTCCAGTGATCAATTTAGTGCTTTCATGGTTTTGACATGCCAGGAGGCAGCTGTCTCCCTGAGACTTGTTAAACCCTGACTGCACCCAAACACACCTCCTGGGGCTGGATCTGCTCAGCTGGAAGAGTTATCTAACACCCAGATTTCTGGCAGGGAGAGCTCAGCCTGGTGTGAAACCTCTGTCGCCTCGCAGAAATGGGTTATTTTATTTTGCATTATTTTGCCTAACCCTGGAAGTGTCCAAGGCCAGGTTGTGAGGGATGTGGAGCAACCTGGGTTAATGCAAGGTGTCCCTGCCCGTGGTTTGGAAGGAATCTCAAAGACCGTGAGATGATCTTTGAGATTCCTTCCAAACCAAACTGTTCTGGGATTCCATGATTCTATAATTTCCTTACTGTGAAAGAAAATAATTTTAAAATGTTATAAAGCCAGAAACAATGTCTTGGATTCCCAATTCTGCTTAAAATATGCAGCACATCAACACACAGGTCAGTGGAGAGTCCTCTGGACTATCTCAAGTGAAAGACAGTGAGAACAAAATGGTTAAATCTGAACAAAAATAATTCATGGGGTTTCTTCACCTGAAGGCAGAAGGCGGCTTGATGTTCATGAAACCTGACATCCCTTTTGGGGCTCTAATTTATCCAGTTTGCTGTTCCTACTCCCTGGGCAGGGACCATCTCTTTGGGGTGACTTGACAAAGAGGTCTTGATAGTTTTCCTCTTTCTCCTTTCCAGATGTAAATACCACCTCAAATTTTGCCCATTTATATTCATTATTTAGCCTATGGCAGGCTTTCCAGGCTTTTCCTCTGGATATTTGCATTTCCAGAGGACAACTCCATTCCACACAGAGGCTGTGTTGTGATTTCTCCAGCTAGCTGATGATGTGATTGACGCATTTTCATCTTGACCTAAAAACCATTTCAGAAAAAGAGGCAGATTTTCTGAAAAACTCTCTGCCCATCTCTGTGGAACCATGTTATTTGCCCACTTTAGGATGCAGTCAGTCCTGAGTTTCTGGCTCTCTCTAGCTCTGATTTCTTTTAAAGATGTTTGAACCTTCCATTCAAAATGCTGCCAAAAGCAGTTTTAACCAGCATGAAAAATACTCCCACAAATTCTCCTTATTTTACTTCCTGGAGTCCTTGGGAAAAAAGATAAATTCAACAGGGTGTGGTGACATTTTCTGGCATCTCAGACTTTGTGGAACTGCAGTGTAGAGAGTATTTTATCCATTGCATGTCAGAGCTCAGCTGGTTTTTGGCATGGTGGCTTTGCCTGAATTCTGCAGGACTGGAGCTTAAATATATTTACAGGACAGGACTCTACTTGCCTTTCAAAACACATCTCTGTGCCCCAGAGCTACAAAACCATTAAGGAGCTAAAATCCACTGGCATCTCTGGAAGAACACTTAAACAGGTGCTACTGAATACAGAAGACCAAATATCTGATTATCCCTGGAGAAATTCTGCTGGGCAGGCTCGAATGGGAGAGCTGGGGCACTGAAAGAGAATTTCCCTTTGCAGTGAGAAATTATTCCAAGATGGTGCAGGTCAGCTTGTTTCTTTTTGGAAAATGTGGGTCTGAACCTGGAATGTCACTTGAAATTCATGAGCATCCATTGCCTCAGCGATTTGCATAAAATTCAAAGCCAGGGTGCGATGGGAAAATGAGATTTTGTCTTCATGGTTCCTTGACCCCAGTAAAGGCAGCTTGTCCTGAAGCTGAAGAACGGGTTCAGATCAGATGTTAGAGCTGAATGAATGTAATGGGATTAAAGGTGGGGCTGCCAAGAAGAAAGAGGGAATTGTCACTTCAGGCTCCCACACTCTTCTCCCCTTGGCTGGTTATCCACAGGGTATGTGAGCGACACAAAGGCCACCTGAAGAACCCTCCCTTTCCCTCCTGGGGTGGTTGGTGGTGTGGAGGAGCCAAGGGTTGGGGCTCCAAACCCAGAGGCAGATGTGGCATTTTCATGTCTGTTTGGGTCAACTCTGCCAGGCTCTGGGCTCAAGCTGAAAGAGGGAAAGTTGAACTTAAATATTTGGAAGAAATTCCTCCCTGTGAGGGTGGGGAGACCCACCCTCAATGGATTTCCCTGAGAAGCTGTGGCTGCCCCATCCCTCAAAGTGTCCAAGGCCAGGCTGAATGGGGCTTGGAGCAACCTGGGATATTGGAAGTTGTCCCTGCCCATGGCAGGGGGTGGAACGAGGCAGTTTATAAGATCCCTTCTAACCCAACCATTCCGGGAATCCATAGTTTTAGACTCTACCAATTTACAAAAGGATCTGTCCAGATTTATACTGTGCAGGATTTGACCTCCATCCACCTCAAACCCACATTCCTGGCTTTTTTCTCTCCAAAAATACCCTGATCTACATGAACATCTTCAAGCAGGCACCAGCAAACATGGCTTTTGCAATAGCTGGGAGTTGAGGACAGGAATGATTAAAGGTTTTTTCCCAGAAATGCAAGAGCTGCCAGACTGCTTTTGCCCCCTGGGGAGCTGGCTGGTGTTTGGTGTTCAGGTATTGCTTTGCAGGGAGATGATCAACATAAATTATGAGCTGTTGGGGAACTGGAAGCTTCTTGTTTTGGGTGTTTCTGTTTGGTATTTACATAGAAATGAGATGGAGCCTGACTCGTGTTCATGGAGCAGAAAAGATGAAGGCAACTTTTCCAAAAACATCTTTAGCAGAGTAAGTTTTGCTTTCTCACCAAGAGCTGACCCACTGGCTTTCACACCCCCCCAGCCAACTGTGGCATTTATTAAAGTAGAATTAGTGCTCTGCTCCCTGTTGATCACATCCAATATACCACGAGGGGAGCCAGAATGCCAGATGCTGGGAGAGCAGCAGAGACCGGGACTCCTCCCACGCTGGGCTCATCCCCATCCCACCAGGGAGGACAGACTGAGTCTGGGATGGGGGCTGAGCTCACCCTCCAGCCCTGGAGAGGTCGAGGGAAAGAAGCTGTGAGTCAGCAGGGAAGTCTTGGAAGCGGAGTGGGACATGGGGGAATAAATTACAGCCCCTGGTTCTTGGTGAGCCTTTCATGGGCACAGGAGCCTGCCCACACCCTGTGCTGCTCCAGGCTGGACACAGGGATTTCTCCAAGGGTGATGCAGAGCTGGCTCAGGGGCTGTTGGCTATACCATGGGGAGGTGTGGGAAGGGAGGAGCTGCAGGGCTGGTTTGTTTTCCTGTGATTCCAGCTGTCCATCCAGCTGGGCTGAGTTGTCACCATGGCAAGATCCTCACAGCCAAGTTATAGAGACCCATCAAGGGGTCACTGTCCAGGGGAACTGGGAGCCCTGCAGAAGTTATAGAGACCCATCAAGGGGTCACTGTCCAGGGGAACTGGGAGCCCTGCAGAAGTCATAGAGACCCATCAAGGGGTCACTGTCCAGGGGAACTGGGAGCCCTGCAGAAGTCCAGGAGCGTTGGGACAGCGCTCAAGCATCTGGTGGGATTTTTGGCATGTCCTGTGCAGGGCCAGGACTGGAATTTGGTGATCCTGCAGGTCCCTTCCCACCCAGGATATTCTATGATTCTGTTAACCTCATAGAGAAAAAGGAGAGGACGATGTGATTTCTCCTAAATCCCAGTTTCCTAAAATTGTGAGAGAGTGCTTTCCCTCCCTGTAAGGATGGAGGATGGAGGGGTAAATCCAGCCACATCTTCAGACCCTGCTCTTTGTGTGAGTTCACATATTTTAAGGAAGGTGGTGGTTGAGGAAGAAGCCCCTGGTGCTGCATTTTGGGAAACTGCACTTTGCTCTTACTTCTAAAATCAACCCACCCATTTCACGGGTGTGGTGTGGGATTATTCTCCTGTTCCTCCCCTGAGCTGGTTCTCACTGATTTCTTCAAACAAGGGCCTAGCTGCCTTTTTGTTCCATCTCCAGAGATCCCAGACACTGTGAGAGATCCCAAGCAAACTGCATACCCACGGATGGTTAAATAGCCTCCTTTCCAGACTTCCTTGTGGCCACACTAATCAGTGGATGGAATAAAGGTATGCAAAGGTGCTTCAGGAAGGAAGCAGACAAAACCTTCTTGAAGCTCCAAACTCCACCCGTTTGGAGACACAGGTTTGAGGAAATTTCTATGATTTGCAATGTCAGGGAGGGAAATAAAGCCCAGGCAGTGCAGCATGAATTATGCATGGAGTTTATTGAAGGTACAGCTGAAAGTCTGGAGTAAGCGAAGGGTAATAACTCTGTTCACTTACACATGAAAAGCTTTAACTCCATCTATTGCACACAGGAAAAACAACACATGCATTTAACTACAGAAATATAAGGTGCTCGTTGGGTGTAATTAAAATCTGCTCTACCAAACACAGTGTAGCAACCTGGACCAATTTGCATAAGCATTCCCAACCCTCTTGTAAACAGGAAAAATTGGATTTTCTGTTGTCATTAAAGAAGTTAAATTACAGCTGCAGCTTTGTCTGGACAATTAAATTGTGGCTTCTCTCTCTGAAGTTGGGATGACCAAATTTTTCATCCTTTTGCAATAGCTGCATTAGAAGTCTGCTGGAAAGGGGTCAAGCAGGGAAGGGTGACTGAAAAGCCAAGATGATGCGTGGAGACAGGGATGGTCTCTGAAATTAAAATCTCACTTGGCTGAGGGGGGCAGGGGGGAGTTTCCCCCAAGAAAGACACCAGGGAGAGGGTGGGTTTTGTCAGGCTAAGGGCTCAGGCAGAGCGATGTCCTCGCGCATGGTTGTGTGATCCCTGTGGCTGCCAGAGGGAGGGGGAATACTGTTTTACTGCAGAAATGCTGGTTATTACAAAATCTGCCGAGTCGGGCCCCGCCGGGCTCTACCGGCTCCGCCCCAG
>VZRH01000912.1:60622-76641 GCA_013397555.1 Urocynchramus pylzowi
CCGGGGGCCCGGGGATGAGCACGGGCCCGGGGCCGCACTGCTCCACGCCCGCGCACACCACGCTGCCCAGGCTGCCCAGGCTGCCCAGGTTGCCCAGGTTGCCCATGCCGGCGGCGCACTGCACTCCGTCCACCCCGCTGAGCACTTCCCTCCCCACGCAGCCCACCGCGCTTCTGGCCCCGAATCCTGCCCCGACCTTGGGGACACAATCCACGCTCCGGGTGCTGAACCCGGCGTTGCCGAAGGACGAGACCATGCCCAGCCCCGCGCCGGCCCCTCCGCTCTTCACGGTGCATTTGCCTCCGATTCCAGACAGGGACCGGCACTCCCCGACCGTGCCCCCGCCGCTGACCACGGCTGCGGGAGAAAAACAGGCTCGGTCACACCCAGAGCAGCGAAAACCCGGCTTAAAAGGAGCGCCACAAACTTAAAAAGCTTGGAAGGAAATCAAGGCGGGGCTCATTAACTCACCTACGCTCACGGGGTTGCCGGTGCATATCCTGTCAAGGAAAGAAACGTCTCAGAGATGTATTTAGGGACATATTCCTCAAATTCACGGGCAAATAGAGCCCAGCCACTGCCTCTTTAGAAACCTGACGTGTCCTTCGGCTCTTTAGGTGCACCCTGCTGAGAGGTGCTTGTTCTAATTGCCCACCAAAGCACTGCAGGGTTGGATCCCTAATTCCACGGTCATACCAATGCCCCATCCTCTTTTTGGATGAGTGTGATCCCCTCTGCACCCAATGGGAGGGGAAAAAAGGGGCCCTGCTCCCCTCTGCAGCCCTGGGTGCAGCATTTCTTTCTCCTCCCGTTGTCTTTTGCTGATCATTCTTACAAGGTGCATCCAGGGCTGCTCCTACCTGCTCTCTTCTCCCTCCAGCAGCGTCCTGTATGTGGCAATCTCAATGTCCAGGGCCAGCTTGACATTGAGGAGCTCCTGGTAGTCCCTGAGCAGACAGGCCATCTTGTCCTTGGCCTGCTGCAGAGCTGTCTGCAGGTCAACCAGCTTCTGCCGGGCATCCTTGAGGGCGCAGTCTCCCCGTTGCTCGGCATCACAGATGGCTGTCTGCAGGGCTGAGATCTGGGGACAGCCACAGGAGGACATTCCCACAAAGCTTCACTCAAGTAAGGTAAAGCCCATCCAGTCCCATCTCCTGCCATGGGCAGGGACACCTTCCACTAGCCCAGGCTGCTCCAAAATACATCCAGCCTGGCCTTGGACGCTTCCAGGCCCAATTTCTCTGGTCAAGAGTGCAGCCAAGGGTGATATTAAGGGGTATCTCTACAGTGTTGCTCACATATTTCTCAGCCAGGAAGTGCCAGAGAGCCAGGATTTAGGCTGGATTTGTGGTGGCCGAGCTATTTGGGATGAAGGGGATGGGATCTGTTGGCTGCAGCCTGGTGGGAGCCCACAGCAAACACTTATTCTGGTACCTCCAAACCAATGCACTTGTTATTTGCAAAGTGAGAAATAAATCTGCTTTTTTTGTGTGCATGAACAGCAAATGAGAATTAAAATAGACCTAATCTGGGGCAGGGGGGGTCTTTGCAGCTCCACAGGGTGGGAGCTGGTAGGACAATGCCCTTTGACAGAGGAGCTGCACTCCCAGGTGGATCCATCCCTTGGTCCTACCTGTTTCTTCACATTGTCCGACTCACACTGCAGCTTCTGGATCATCCTGTTGAGCTCGGCAATCTCACTCTGGTTGTTCCTCAGGTCATCACAGAACTTGCCCCGGCTGCTGTGGAGTTCCTCCAGCTGTTGCACAGGAAGAGGATGATGTCAGTGCACCCAAATCGCCCCTTCCCAGGGTCCCCTACCTTCCCGGGAAGATGGAAATCTCTGCAGCTGCACCAGGGCTGGTGTCCCCAGGGCACACCCAGACATGGCCTCAGCCTGGATAAGGTGAGAGTCTCAAGGGAGTCCTGGACTTGCTGATCTTGCAGGTCTTTTCCAGCCTTAGGGTTCTATGATTTGCCCTTTGGGAAGTAATGATGCTCCTCAGAGTGCACGAAGGGGACATCTCTGAACACTCTGATCTGCTCTGCTTGTACCAAAATGTCTCAAACCACACTTTTAAGGTTGGTTTGTGTTTGGGGATTTTTTTGGTATGACTTTCTTGAGCAAACTGAAGCTAATACACAGTGTGAGGTGGGTTAAAGTTGCATCATGGAGGATGGGAATGGTCTCAGGAATGGTCTCAGAAGTGGTCTGTCACAGAAATTCGTGGAATACTCACCCTGGTTTGGTAGAAAGCCTCCACCTCAGCCTTGCTCTTCTGAGCAATCTCCTCGTAGCAGCACTCCACACTTTTGATGATGCCCTCCATGTCCAGGTCCCGGCTGTTGTCCATTTGCACGATGACAGAGGTGTCACACAGCTGACAGTCCAGCTGAGCCCGCTCCTGCAGGACCAGAGCATCAGTTCCATTCCCTCAACCAGCCCCAGCCAGACCAGCAGCAACACCAGCAAGGGGGGGTCTGGTTAAGAGGGTTAACCAGAACCCCCAGAACCTCTGGGGTTCAGAGGTTCTCTCCTGAACTCCCCACATGGGGTTTTCCAGGTGGGCAACTCGTGTCCAGCAAGTCCTGGCAGCTGGGACCTGTTTTGGTGGCACAACATGGGATGGCTGTGTGCAGTTCCCTAAGGAAGGGCAGGGAATCCTGGGGAAGCAAGCCACTTCTGCATTCCTGGCTGTGCCACTGCTCTCCTGGATTGGGAATCCTCACATTCTTTGAGCCCCACTGACCCCCACTGAGGGAGTTTAGCTCAAAAAGGTGTCAATGCACCCCCCCTGTGTGTTTTGTTAAAAACTTGTGGAATTTTAGACAGAAGTGTTATTTTCATAAAAATATTTTGACTAATATTAAAAAAAAAAAAAAAAACAACAAGAAAATAAGTGCTGGAAATATTTAGCCAACCCAGGGATGGATTAGAATTTGAGAGGTTTTCAGGGAGAAGATCCCTCCCCTTGTGGGCAGCAATGTAGCAACCAAGGCACTCTTTGCCTTCCCAAAGTAGGTGTGACAGCGTTGTTATGAAATACATCTAAAAGACACACAGTTTTGGGCTGCAATTCCAGGATTTTCAGAAAAGACACCTTTCCCTGCACTCTTGGTGAAAGACTCAGGTGGGGAGGGCAGGAGATGATGCCTCACCCCAGGGAGCAGATTGGGCCAGGAGCTCTTACCTCAGCATAGATGCACTTCAGGAACTCCAGCTGCTGCCTCAGGAGACCCACCCTCACCTCCAGCTCCTCCTTGGTCAGGTAGAGACAATCCACATCCTGGAGAGATACCAGGAATTTGGTGAAAAGAGGTGAAGGAACGACTGTGGCAAATCCCCAGTTTTCTTCAGATTAGCAGAAAACCCCACTATTCCCAGCCCTTAGCACTATGTGGGTTTGGGCTTCGTGTGCAGAAAACCTCAGAGAGGCCCTCCAGATTCCTTGGGTTGCCTCATTTCTGGGGCATCACGCTGTGCCATGGTGCCAGGACCCCCCCACTTCTTCCACTGGCCCCACTCCCAGGGTTTGCCCACCCTTATCTGGCCCTGACTCACCTTCTTGAGCACCACAAACTCGTTCTCTGCTGCCGTGCGCTTGTTGATCTCATCTTCATACCTGCAGGAAAGGAGAGTGGGGGGATGCTGAGCCCTGGGGGTCCCATCTCCATCACCCAACCATCCAGTGCCGACCGTGGGAAATGAGATTTCACTTTGCACCTCATTTTTTTATCATTATTTTTGCTTCGTTGCTGTTTCTTACCCCCTCACTGGGTTTTATTCAGCAATTTTAGCCATGCCAGTGGTTTGGGTGGCTGGAGTCAGAGGACAGAAAATCCAGCCAAACCACCAGAAATGCAAAGCTGGAGGCTTGGGTTGCTGCTTCCAGCCCTTCTGCTTTGTGAGATGTTTTTCCAGAGCATCCAGGACTGTGCTCCGAGTGTTTATGGGGAGACTGGCCAAAATGCCTCAGGGGGAGTTCAGGAGCTTGAGCAACCTGTGAAACTCCAGGGTGCAGTGGGGAGCACAGTCAGGGCATAATGAATCAGTAATTGGGAGCTGCAAGAACTTTCACAAGATGCTGATTCTGTGAGTTGGACCTGCTCGCTGGTGGCTCAGCAAGAAAAAACACCTGAAATGATGAACTCTGGGGAAAGATGATCCAGTGACCTGGCTTGTGGCTTAGCAGAGCACATGGGGATATATTAAGGAGTATCTACAGCTTAGATTAAAAAAAAAAAAAAAAATTCCCACATTCCCTCTGGGAAGAGACAATGAATCCCAGCATAATGTGGGTAAAGAGTGGGGTGGAGAAAACTGGCTGAGGGTTTTGTTTGTTTTGTGGGAATGGATGGCACTGGGGAAAACAAAGGCACAGGTGGTGGAGATTTGATATGGCAAACCACAGGGGTGTGCAGGAAGCAGAGGAAGAGTGGTTTCCTATCCTGCTCTGTGAGGAAACTGGGCTTGAAAACGTCTCCCAGTCCATCTCCAGTGCAGCACTGGATGCCCAGTGCAGGAAATTCACCCAGTGCTGCACTGCCTTGCCCTGTGCCCCAGTTTGTTGATCCATCCCGTGCAATGTCCTTGGATTCACACTCAGGGACACCATCCAGGTCAGCAACATCCTTGTGTGTGACTTACTTGCACTTGAACTCCTGAACCAGGTCCCGCAGGCACCGCTCCTCATTCTCCAGCCGCTCACGCTCCCCCATCACGCACTCCAGCTGCTTCCTCAGGTTGCAGATGAAGTTCTCAAACACAGGCTCCAAGTTTCTACGGGATGCTGGGAGCACATACTGCTGCAGCAGCTCCCACTTGGTGGTCAGCACCTTGTTCTGCTGCTCCAGCAGCCGCACCTGGGCAGGGAAGAGATGGGAGAGTCAGGCTCTCCTGTCCCAGGGTTCACTTCCCAAAGGGAAAAGTGAAAATCAAATCAGAATTGCAAATGGTCAGGTGCTGCTGTGTCAGGGGGTTGAGTGGGACCAGCATCTTCTCTGAGCTAAACTGGTCCCACCCAGGACTCGAATCTCAGGCTGAGCAACATCAGTGCCTTCACTCTGCGCTGAGGCCAAGCCTGGGTTCAGCCAACGCTTGCTCAGCCAGACACCTCCTCTCCTCCCCCAGAACTGGATCCTCGGCCTCCCGATGGGCCCAGGGCAGTAACAAGTCTTTCTCAGCACTAAAAGCTCCATCCAGGACCTCATTTGGATGTATCTGATTTAAACTCCAATCGTGGATACTTATCATGCCTTTCCACTTCTAGATTAAAGGGCTCTCTAGGACCTTGATGGATCATGAATAAGTCATTTTACAAATGGGAAGAAGCAGGAGTTGCTGCTCCTGGGTGGATTCAGTTTTTCTAGTTGCAGAACAACTCTCCAGGAAAATCAAGATCAGATCAGACAGAGCAGATTTTCTTTGCTGTTTGAAAAATTCTTTCCCATAACAGGTCTCTAAACGGTCATGAAAACCCTTAAATGTAGCCAAGAAAACAATTATAAATTACATCTTTTTAGGAAATCACCAAATCATTTTGTTCACACAGTGGAGGGACAGAGAAATTCAAATAGTTTTTCCCATTTTAGTTAAATTCATCCTTCCACATCACCTTTGTGAAACACAAACTATTTTAAGAATGCAGAAGTCCTTTCGAGTTTATAGAATTGTGAGAGCAATGTCAGATTATACACTTGAAACAAAATTTCCTATCCTTCATTGTCTTCATCTCATCACTCACAGGTTTGGATTTACTATATCCCTGGAGCTGGTCCTGACCTCTTTAGCAGGTTGGTGACCATCCAAAGGTACAACACTGGTGGTGTTGCCTTGGTGAAAGGCTAAAATCCAGAGGGTCTCCAGGCCAGGACCACCATGGCTCATAAGAAACGTTTAAATACCAGGACACCAGGAGAAATAGCTCCCCATGTTGTCTCTGGGGACATGCACCCTTTGGAGCCGAGGGACACAGGGAGAGGAAAGTGGGGTCTCACCTTGTCGATGAAACAGGCGAACTGGTTGTTGAGGTTCTTGATCTGCTCCTTCTCGTGGGTCCGCACTTGGCACTCCTCGGGGTCCACGCCCACGCACAGGGGCTTGAGGAGCTCCGGGTGGATGCTGACACCGCGGATCCCCTCGGACCTCCCTCCGCCGAGGCCAATGCCGATGCCACCTCCGTAGCCCCCCATGGCCACGCCATCCCCCAGGCCTCTGTAGCTGCCCAGGCCCCCGAAGCTCGCACAGTTCCCAAAGCCCACAACGGTGCCAAAGCGGCCCCCGCCGTAAGCGACGCCGCAGCGCCCGACGCCGGCACCGCCGTAGACGCCGCTGCGGCAGCTCCCACCGAAGGAAATCCTTTGCCCTCTGCCCAGGTCACAGACACTGCGGCTGCTGAAGCCACCGATCCCACACCTCCGTCCCACGGGCTGGCAGACGGAGGCCGAGCTGCTGTTGGCCCTGCCCAGGCCGCAGACGGCGGATGCCGAGGAAAAGCCTCGTCTTCCCAGGATGGAGCCAGAGGTGTAGCACTGTCGGCTCATGGTGGCTGGGGAGGGCGGGCAGTGACGGCGACACAGAGGAGCAAGGACTGGAAGGAGATCTCCTTTAGCTCCTCAGAGGCAGAGCCCTTCTCCTTATATACATTTCAGGAGGTGCCTCAGATGCAAAAATTTAATTTATCCACTGGGTTTGGTCTGCCTGGCAGCAAGGAATGGCTTCCAACATTTTAAACCCACAGCAAACACTTCTATCTCATATGAAATAATGTGGAAATTAAAATAAACTGCTTTGCTTGCAAGCTTCAGTTTCAGGACTTATATTTTACTTAATTAATCTGCTTCCTTATTGTGTAATTATAGTTTAGCAAAATAATTCAAGGGGTTTTTATTCATGGCTTGTTTACGGTTTGGTTTCACCACAGTGTTTAATTACGTTTCAGGACCTCCTGCAAAATGTCGTGGGGATGCCGCCCCTTTCAGGGTCCACGGCCAGCTGCGGGCGGGCTCTTGAGCAATGACCGCTGCTGACAGGGAGAGGGAAGGCGGATCCATCCCGGCTCAGCACTGACGTTGTTGGGAGCGCTCTCGTAAGCATTTATTCCTTCCTCTTGTGGGGATGGCTGTGGCTCTTGGAGAGAATTCGGGTGCTGACCGTCAGGATGGGGTTGGTGGTTTTCCATATGGATGGAGCAGGAGCCGCGTGAGGTGGTGCTGAGGATGAGTTTGGTCATGGGGAGGGTGCTCTGGGAAGCTGGGGGTTCACAGAATCATGGAGTGGTGGAATTATTTGGCTTGGGAGGGACCTTAAAGCTCATCTTATTCCACTCTCTGCTGTGAGCAGGGACACCTTCCACTGTCCCAGCTCGTTCCAAGCCTCATACCACTTGGCTTTGGTCACTTCCAGGGAAGGGGCAGCCACAGCTTCGCTGGCCAACTTGTGCCGTGGCCCAACGGGGCTTCCACTGCCCAAGGGGGCTTCCACTGCCCCTTAGCGTACCTGAAATTGAAGATAAGGCATTTCTGGGAAATTAGAGTGATTTATTACTGAGTCATGTGTCCAGGGAAAGTGCTAAATTTCGAACATGGGCGTGATGGGACCGGGGCACACAGCAGATTCACGAGAACAGGAGAAATAACAAAGAAGGGAAGTGTTAGAAGCAGGTTGAGAAATGTCAGATGGAGTGAAGGTTTTGCCTGGTCATCCCTTGGCACACCTCTTGGACATTAAATCCATCCAGTAGTACCTGGTAATGAGAAGGCATCGTCCCATCTTAATTAAAATGCTTAAAAAGATTGGAAACAAAGTTCCTTTTTTGTCTTAAAAAAGGGGTCTAATCACAGAAACAAAAGAGATTGCAGAGCTTGCCCTGAGAAATCTTTACATCTTTGCTGGGGCAAAATTAACTGGTTCTGGGAGGACTCAGTGCTATTGTCAATGTGAAATGCAGTGTCTAGAATTAAAAATCAGAAAGAGGAATCAGGATATTTAGAATATTTGTGGAGTTTTTCCTGGAAGGATCTTTCCCTTTTTTTTTTTAACAGATCTCATAATGGGTTGAAATGAAAAAAAATACTATATTTAATTATAATCCTGTAGTGGTTCCATTACAGCTTTGTTGGTCTGAGTATAATCAGATGCACATCTTGCAATGAGATGTACTTTTATAGAATCGTGGAGTCATGGAATGGTCTGGGTTGGAAGAGACCATAAAATTCATCTCATTCCAACCCCCTGTTGTGGCCAGAAACACCTTTCACTATCCCAGATTACTCTCATTTGCAGATAGTTGGAGAAATCAAACAAGCTTTTGGGCACCACATCCTTCATGTCACTTTGGGGTAACCCAGGCACTGGGACCTTTTGCAAGTGAAAAGAGAATAAATATTTTGGAGATGAGTTTTATTTTGAGCCAAAGCATTGGTGCAATCCCTGGAGAAGACTCAGGGTGTGTGAAGCCAAACATGGAGCACTGCCTGGGGACAGGGCGTTCATGAGTAGGACAAAGCATCACTGAGCCCTCAGGGAGGTCCAGACATGACCTTCATGAACTTTTTTAGGCTGGTACAACCACAGGCAAGCCAAAAAGAGGGAGAAGCCAGGCTCTTGTCCTGCTTTCCATGTGGCTCAGCCCTGCACAGCTGTGGGATCAGGAGCAGCTGTTGCTCCAAGCTCTGCTGCCCCGCAGAACCACAGAGAGACTGCATCTCCTCTTCATGGCAAGAAACACACGGCCCTTTTCCCTTGAGGACAACAACTTCCCAGTTTTTCCAGCTGTGAGAAATCTGCATCTGGCTGGGGTCAGGTCCCAGTTATCCCCCGTAACTCTGCTCAGCCACTGTGGAGTGCCTTGTACCACACGGGTGACACACATTTCAGGGCTGTAGACTCTCCAAACCCCTGGTTTTGTTGGAAAACAGGGAAAATGCTGCTCATGGGACAATCACCCTCCACCAGCTGCGAGCCCTGAGATCCCTTCTTGTGTATGAAGAGTTGTCGGGCTGTTCCTCCACAACAAGCCTGATCTTCAGCCTCTGGCTCCTGCTCCTGTCCCTAAGAAGTGGCTTTTCCAGGTGCCCAGCCTTGCACATCAGAGGAAGTCAGTCCAGGGCAGTACCTGTGGTTTGCAGCTGCTGAGCTTTCACAAAGCCGGTTCAGAGTCACATGGCGGAGGTTCCACCAACTTCAAAGTAGGAAGGACTCCGATGGGATTTGAGCTTCCCAAGAGAAGGGTTGCAATGGTTTTCATGCACAGGTCATCTTCCTTGAGACCTTTTCATGTGTCCACATTTTGTCCTGGCTGGTTGTGGGTGAGATGGTGTTGGCAGAGAGGGACCCAACCTTCCTCTTTCCAAGGAGGATGTGAAACCGCTTCTCTCATGGACTCATCTTTGATTTTACCCTACAGCTTCCACCCAGGTTTACAGGGGAAACCCCTGAGCTGCTTGGCCCTAAACATTCCTTGAGCTGTGGTGGCTTTCATGAGACTTTAAAACCTTTGAGATTTACATGTGCCCAGATAAATTCATTCTGCTTAAGCACCTACTAAACTGGGACCTGCTAAGCCACCCCTGCAGACAGGGAGAGCCTGGAGGCATTTCCAATGTATTGTTGGGATTCTGGATGAAAAAAACATCCAACAGTCTGCTTTGTCCCAATGAGAAAAGCACTTTTTAAGACCCTCTCCTTGAAAAACAGGGCTGTCAGGGCTGGTGCTGGTGGTGTGCTCCCTCCCTCCCTGCAGGCTGGGCAGTTTTTGTGGCTCCCTGCAGAGGGGACACAAAGTCACCATTAAAAGGGTAAATGAGGCCCCCAGGACACCTCCCACTGGTTTTGCTGGTCCTGCTCTCCAAAGGTGGCTGTTCCCCATCTCTTAAGTGCAGCTGGATTCGGCTCCCACATCAAAGCAGACTGGGATTAGTGGGGACAGGGGTAGAGATAATGGTCTGAAACTGGGAACCAGGAACCTTGCTCCACAGCCACTCCTCACCCTCAGCCTGGGTTGTCCCCATCCATTTATGCTGCTTTGGGGCAAAGAGATGGAAAAGAATTCCTGAGGTTCCTTCCAGGCTGTTCCATGATTCCTGCCCATATGTACCGCTTGCATTTGAGGTGTTTATGACCTCCCCAAAACTTCACCCTTCCTTCTGCTGGACTGTGGGTGACCCATGTGGAACATCACCAGTGTTGGGGTGTTGTGACAGTCTGCTGAGAGAACAAAATGAGAGAATAGGACCCACTTGTGTGCCCTGGCAGCCAGGAGGGACACCACCTCCTGAGGACACCAGGCCCAGCCTAGCCAGGCCAGCGAGGAGGATTGTCCTGCTTTGCTCTGGGCTGAGGCAGCCTCACCTCCATCAGGGGACAGATTTGGGTGCCACAATACAGGAAAGACCTAAAGATGTTGGAGAGGGTCCAAAGGAGGGACATGGGAATGGGGAAAGGTCTGGAGGGGCCACACGAAGTCAGCCTGGAGGAGACTGAGGGAAGACTCGTCAGGGGCTGCATCTTCATCTCAAGGGGCAGCTCCAATCTCTGCTCTCTGTGAGCAGGGACAGCACACAGGGAACAGCTGGAGCTGTGTCAGGAGGGTTAGGTTGGATATTGGGAAAAGGTTCTGCCTGCAGAGGGTGGTCAGGCACTGAACAAATTCCCTAGGGAATGATCATGGGCCCAAGTCTGCCAGAGCTCCAGGAGCCTTTGGACAGCACTCTCAGGCACACGATTTTTTGGGATTTTTGGCATGTCTTGTATAGGGTCAGGAGCTGGACTGATGATTTGGGTGTGTCCTTTCCAACTCCGGGTATTCCATGGCTCTGTAAAATGCCCTCCCTCAAGGTGATGTCTCACACAAGGAACACATGGAGCCACCTTTTGCAAGAGACAAAGAGGTTTCATACCAACCACCACAAATGTCCACCCCTTTCTTTGTAACATTCCTCCTTTGCACAGGAATTTGTGAGGCAGTTTGACATAATTCAGACTACTCTGTGCCACTGCCCGGGGCTGAGGGACCACAAGGGCTCTAAAGTGATGGGGTGGGATCAGAGTGGTGGTGTCAGGATGAAAGCAGAGCAGCCAGAAAGGAGCACTGGAGAGAGTCACCCTGTTGAGAATGAGCCCCCCAAAGGCACAAGGTGTCCACTGGAAGAGTTTTTTTGGGGAAAGGTTGGCAAAAAATCTCCCATAGGGAGTGCATCAGGTGTGGAGGTGGGAAATAGGGCTTTGCTGTTTCACAGGACAGTTGTCTCATCTATTCTTATGACATAGATGGTTTTAATCAGAAAATGTGTTCCTTCATGCACAGAGCCAACTGGGGACTCCAGAGGTGCCTTCTAGCAGCTGAGTGAAAGGGGAGAGCGTGGGAGGAGGGAAATTCAGCCTCAGAATTTCAACTAGATCCCACTGATATGTCTGGAAATCTGTCTGTGTGTCACAACAGTATCTGCAGTACCACAGGGAGGAGCTGCTCAGTGCTTGATGTAACAGAGTTAATTTTGCAAACTTTCGGTTTAGGGTTTTCTTTAAAGCAAACGTGAAGTGGAGACAATGCACAAACATTTCATGCTGTTTGCTGGCAGCAGAGCAGAGGACGCTGAGATTTTATCAGCAAAATGATCTCTGTGCTGAATTTGAAAGTGAAGAAGGACAAGGAGAGGCATTGGTTAGAGAACAAAGCCTCCACAGGCCATGTAAAAACAACTCTGCAGGTGAGATCACCAATAAATAAAAACACTTCCATCGTGGGAGTCCTTTACCTGAATTCAGATGCCTAAAAACCAGGCACCAAGTTGAAGAGAGAGACTGTGAATAGCCAACGAGAGAGCAAGGGATCATCAAGGAAAAGATTGTTTTCTAAAGCCAGCATTGCAGGAGAACCTGGAGACAGGAGTCAGCAGGGCCCATGGAGGGTGATCCCACAGCAGAAGTTCTTATCTTCCACAGCTGCCTCAGCAAAATAAAGGAACAAATTCGAAGCAGGAGAAATAACAATGGTGTGGTGAGCACCTATTCATTAAGCTTGCCAGATGGACACTCAGATTAAGCAGATGACAGAAAGCTGAGCTTCTGGAGGATATACCTATTACCTTAATGAATGGTTGGAGTCACTTTTGTGATTCATTTTGTCACCAACATGCAGAAAACCTCGGTGTGTCACCCCAGCGGTGGCAGCTCAGTGTGTGTGCTGTGTGTGATGGTTTCTCCACTGAAATAAGTGGAGATAAAAGCAGGATTTGTCCTGGAGGAGTTGGCAACCACCTCCATTGCAGCCCTAATACTCAGGAACACCTGCTCCAACATTCCCTAAAGCCCCAGTGCCCTGGAGCAGCCAGATGGAACCTTCGGCTCCTCACTTTTTATTTCCCTGTCTCAGCAAAGCCTGCAGGGTTGGAACCTCTATTTCCAGAGATTAACACCCTGAATTGCCACAAAACCACACGTTCCTGGAGATGCAGCAAAGCAACAGTCACGGCACCTCTGGAGTGATGATCCCTCCCCACACTGAGCAAGGTCATGGAATCATAGAACCATGGGATGGTTTGGCTGGAAGAGACCTTAAAGCTCATCTTGTTCTGCCCCCTGCCATGGGCAGGGACGTGTTCCATTATCCCAGGTTTCTCCAAGCCTCACCCAGCCTGGCCTTGGACACTTCCAGGGAAGGGACAGCCACCGCTTCCTTTGGAGGTGCAAAGTCACACTTTGATTTCATTGCTTCACTGCTTGACCTCAATCTCCTGTAATGGGAAACTCTTCCTTTCATGGCTAGAGATGTGCCCATACTAGCTTTGAAATCCAGCTGGGCCCCATCTGTTGGCACCAGGCTTGGGAACCTGGGCTGCAGGAAAACCCAGCACTGAGTGACTGGAAAAGAAAGCCAAGAAATGGGAATGGAAAATCCTCCTGTGAAGCCTGTCCTGGGCTGAGACCCCATCGTGGGCAGCAGGCAAGGGGGGAAGTTCTGCCACTGTGCCCTGCTCAGGTGAGACCCCACCTGAGAGCTACCCCAGCCCTGGGAGCCAGCACAGGCAGGACATGGAGCTGCTGAGAGTGGCCAGGGGAGGCCATGGAGATGATTAAAGGGATGGAAAAGCTCTGCTGTGAGGAAAGGCTGAGAGAATTGGGATTGTTCAGCCTGGAGAAGAGAAGGCTCTGGGGTGACCTAATTGTGGCCTTCCAGTGCCTGAAGGAGACAACAAGGATCATATAGAGAGACTATTTGTAAGGGCCTGGAGTGCCAGGACAGGGGGGAATGGCTTCCCACTGAAAGAAGGTGGAGATTAGGTATCAGGGAAAAATTCTTCCCAGTGAGGGTGAGGAGGCCCTGGCACAGCTGCCCAGAGAAATTGTGGCTGCCCCATCCCTGGAAGTGCCCAAGGACAGGTTGGACAAGGCTTGGAGCAGCCTGAGAGAGTAGGAGGTGTCCCTGCCCATGGCAGGGGGTGGCACTGGATGCATGTGTGGTTCAGACTGGAGAAGAGAAGGATCCAGGGAGATCTTGGAGCCCCTTCTAGTACCTAAATGGGCTCCAAGAGAGCAGGAGAGGGGCTTTGGACAAGGGCCTGGAGTGCCAGGACAGGGGGGAATGGCTTCCCACTGGCAGAGGGCAAGGTTTGGGAAGAAATTCCTCCTTGTGAGTGTCCACGGCCAGGTTGGACAGGGCATGGAGCAGACTGGGAGAGTGGAAGGTGTCCCTGCCCATGGCAGAGGTGGCATTAGATGATCTTTCAGGTTCCTTCCAACCCAAACTATTCCATGAATCTCTATTTCCTGCCAACAGGACTCTCTGGCCATGATCTGTTGGAGGATCAAAGAAAGCACTTCAGGTAAACCTACACCTTTCTGGGCAAACTGTGCTGAGTGGCATCTTAGAAAATCACATTTTCACAATTTCCAGCTCAGCACCTGGGTGATCCCAAGTGATTCAGGCTCCCTCTTCCCCCTTGGCTTGGCAGGATAGACACACTGGGGACATTCACTGGGGGAACTCCAGGGCAATTTCTCAGAGCAGCAAACACACATCAATGTTTGGCCTTGTTATTCCCTTTGTTCTTGTTATTATGTGGTTGATTTTTCTCCCTTAATATCCCATGGGGAAATCCACCTGCTGGGCACTGCGTGTGATCCCAGGGAGGGTGAAGCACCTGTGTCTCTTGCTCCCCATGCAGAATGGTTTGCATGTGGAAATCTCAATGATCCAATGCCAGCTTGGTGTTCAAGGCATCCCAATAATTGCACCCCTGGTATTCCAAGCTCCTCCTTGGCTTCACCTGGAAATCATTCCATGTTTTTTTTCCTCCCGGGCATTTTTGCAATGCTGTCACTGCTCAGCTTAGCCTTCCTGATCCTGTCTGCAGCCAGGCTGCTCCCAAAGCACAGACAGGAGGCTTTACTTTCCCATTAATTACTGAGCACAACAACCGTGGCTTCCTCAGCCTCATTTCATTAAGGGCTGACAAACACCCTGGGCTGTCCCCAAAACATCACTGTCCCTTTGAGCAACTCCTTTCAAGTCACTCCAAGAGTCCATGATAAAGGGGACTAGTGGCTTCTGAGATTGCTACTGGCTTTGGCATAAGTGCCTGTCACCCCGTGGGGTTTAGCACCTCCTTCCCACCCAAGCCCTCATCACTGTCACACACAGAGCTCTGCAGGGCAGGCTCTTGGCCACCACTCTCAATCCAGAGGTCTTGGATGCAGACTTCACTCCTTTACCCTGAATCCTCATTCTTTGACCCCAAAACTGAGCAACAACTTTAAAATCTGAAATGTTTTTATCCTTTCCCTTCTTTCCCCTTACTTTATTCACATAGTAACTGCCAATTTAATTTTTGCTGTACAAAACAACCCATTTCAAGGCAGCTGGCAGAGGTTCTGTTTAATTCCTTATCCCAGATCAACATCTGGGCTCCTCCAGAACTGGAAGTGCTCTTGTGCAATAATATTCAGTAGCTGATTCCTCCTTCCTTTACAGTTCCAAGTCTTGAAGCCTGCTGTGGGCTGTGCCCTGTTATTTCTGTATCCCAGAAATTGTCTATTTTCACAGCAATGGAGGCATCACAAACCTTGTGCCTAAAGGTTGTAGAAAAGCTGCTGTCTGGAGTGAATCCCCCTCATTTGCATCACTTTTGGGGAAATGCAGAACTAATTATCTAATGGGAGTCTCTCTCCTGCAGCTACAGCCTGGATTGGGGTGATTCAGCGCAGAAGAAACCACCAAAGCCTCCTTTAATCCTGGAAATGAATAAATCCCCCTGCTGTGCTGGGCCATGGCCACTGACTGCTGGGTGGAGGCAGAGGATTCCCCACCTGAACCCTGAAGAATATTGGTGGTATTTTTGTTCCCATACAGAACCAGCCCATGACATATGGTGTTATTTTTGTTCCCATGTAGAATACAGCCCAAACTAGGCTGTGCTGAACACAAGGGTGTTTCAAGGAAAAAAAGCAAATCCAACCTGCATTTCCCTATGGACAGAAAGGGAGGGATTTCTGCTCTTCAGACACATCTCAGCAATCCCAGCTCCTGCCTCCCCCAGCCCACCCTGCCCCACGGCACTCTTGAAGCACCATCCAGCTCCCAGAGCCAGTGCAGGACCGGTGACACTGGTTCACACTTGGCAGCTTTGCATGGCTGGCTGGGGCATGGGTTCCTTTCCTTTCTTCTGAGCAGATTTGTGGAGGGTGTTGTCTGTGGTCAGGAGCTTCCTCGAGCCACCTCGATGACACAGACCTGGAAAAAGTGGAGAGGAGGAATCACAGAATCCTCTCAGTTGGAAGGGACTCAAAAGGATCAGCAAGTCCATCTTTTACAGAGATAAATCTGCTCGTCTGTGCTCTGGGAAGAGCAAATTTCCTGAGAAGGTTTCATGGTTGTAGAAAAGAAACACTGAACCCTTTAAAATTAGGTCAGAATTTACTCAGATGTTTGGTTTGGCCACCAAAGAAATAGGTACAATGTGTTAGCCCTGTGTTCCAGGGCTGAAGAAAAAATAGCCCTGTGTTCCAGGGCTGAAGAATC
>VZRH01000912.1:79482-94975 GCA_013397555.1 Urocynchramus pylzowi
TATATATACAGATAGATATAGATATAGATATAGATATAGATATAGATATAGATATAGATATAGATATAGATAGATATAGATATATAGATATATATATAGATTTTTTTTTTTTTTTTTTGCTAGAAGAACTTCATGGAGACATTGCTCCAGTATCAACATGTTTTCTTTGATTATTTTTAATTTACAGAAATTCCAGTTCCCCAAGTTATAACGAGTGTTTGAACTTGTTGCTATTGAAAAGAAAGGGAAAAATAGTCAAAACACTCCCTAAGACTAAAAAGGAAATAAAAATAATAAAGTCAAAACAGTCCCCAAGATTAAAACACAGAATAAATATTGGGATGACAGGTAGCAATGCCTTGCCAGGAGAGAATTTTGAGCTTGTTTTACAGCTTTAATAAATGGTTTGAAAACCATTTGAGATGAACCTTTTCCCTTTGCTCCTGAGATAAAATTTTTAAGAGCTGTAGCCAGAGAGAAAAAAATAAATGCAGCCTTCATTTCCCTCTTTGGTTTGCTAATATAGCTCAGAATATTTGGGTGTTGGCTCCAGGAGGAGGAGGAGGAAAGGACCTGCCCTTGTTTTGGGTGAGGCAGGATCATCTCCCTTTCTTCTCTCTATTATTCAGGCTAGTAAAAGTTAATTATTCCTCTGAAATTAGGCAGTCACCTCCCGCTTCCTCAGTCAGGAATGGGAAGAGTCACCCTTGGTAATGCTCCGAATATTTCAGGCTTCTGTCTGAGCTCAGGCCAAGTCCCCACAGCGACAGCCCGGGCTCCAGTCCTGTCTCACCTGGGGCTGCCTCGGTGTCTGACTTTAATGGTCGGGGGGGAAAGCTCTGGAAATCCTGGGGCTTGCCAGGCCCCCTCCCCTCTGAGCTGGGAATGCCTTGCAAAGCCAGTTCCTGTTTGTCCAGGCCATAAAGGCAGAGGTGGTAGGGCAAGAGCAATGGGTCAGCTCAACCAGGTGAGGGCCAAACCCCGGCTCCAAAGCAGGGCTTCCTCCCCCTCCTCTTCCTCAAGAAACCATCTTTTTAGCAAAACCCAACAGAAAGGCACAATGCCAAGATGAATCATGCCAAGTATGGATTGTGAAGGGATGGCCAGGCCTCCCTTCACAATCCAGACACAAGGCCCAAATTTGGAGCTGCAGAGTTTCCTGAGCACTTGGCCAAGGCTGAGTGACATCCAGACACCACAGAATGAATCCATGATGTGCACACAATTAACAGAAGCTGCCTGATGTGAGGGACTCCTATTCCCAAATTCCATTTGCAAGTGGTGAATGAAGCAAGCTCAGATGCAGAATTCCCCAGTGAGCTGGGCTCCATCCCATCTACTTGGAGCCGATTAAAAATGAAACTACTGAACTGGGATTTCTCGTTGGAGAGAGGGCACAGGTGAGGACAAGCATCCACCTCACCCTACCAGGGTCTGACACGGAGCTGGTCAGAGCTGGATTGATGCATTTTCCACTCTCAGCACAGAAATTACATCCCCTGCCATTCGCCAAAGGTGCTGATCTTCTTCCCCACCTCACCCTTTAATTGTCCCCTTTTTTCAGGTTGCAATTAGAATGTTGCCCTGTGAGAGTGGAGAGATTACTGGGGCTGTGTGGCCTGTAATTCTTCCTGGGCTGGAGACAGGAAGAAATTCCCTGTGATAATAACGTCTGCAAGTCCGGCGGGGAGAGGCAGGGAGGATTCCTGGGAACTTGCAGGCGCCTGGCATGGGACACCCATGTTTGGGTTAATCCTCCTGCCTGGGGCTGCCTCCAGAGCCAGGACGGATCCCATTGGTGCAGACGGCCTCAAGCTTGATGCATTTCATGCTAAATTATGCACCTGTGTTTGGCCAGATGAATCACCCCGTGGAAATGTCATTTTTTTCCATGAAATAAACCCCCAGCAACCCTGCTGAGCTCAACATGGGAGATTCCAAAACCGGGGCAAAGTCAATCCCACCTCATTATGGCCAAGAAATCTCAGTGCCTTTAAGTCACACAGTTCAAATAGCACTTTGTCATCACCAAAGCCACTAAAGCCAAGTTTTTGTGTTAGAAACATGTCTCTGGTCCCACAGCCCTGATCACCAGACCTATGAGCCCAGAAGGGCAGTGCTGAATTCATCTTCATTCAACTGCTCTCACTTGAAAGCATCAAACAACCACATTGTTTGGAAGTTGCAACAGGATGGAAAACACTACCGTGTGGTGCTCAGGATTATTTTGGAGATTTCTAGAAATCTTTGACATTAATTGTTAATTGGTCTATAAAATATCTTATGTGATATGCTATGAGGAGATAAATAAACCACAGTAACCCCCAGTGACACCTGAGCCCCACCTTGTCCCAAATTGCCCACAGAGAATCCAAAGGTCTCTTTGGTTCTTATTCTCCCCAGACTAATTTTTCACCTATTTTGTAGTTTCTTTAAATACCATCTATGGAAAAATTGAGAGACAAAAGATGTCCTTTCAAAGCAGTTTATTGAGGACACAGTGAGAAACTAGGAAGTTTGAGCAGTCAATGGGAACAGCTCCATTTGTACAAGGTGTCAACATGGACAATTTGCACCAGTAACTTCCCTTGGCATTTTTGGGGGGATGGAAAAGGAAAGGGGGTAATCTCTTCTAAAAATCAGCACGCCTTGAGCCAGCCACCCCAACATGCAGAAGCAAACAAAAGTACTATGTGTTCATCCACGAGTAAATTCCACACACAAAAAGAAGCTGATGGCTGGGAAGTAACCAGCAGGTGCTTTGAAAATTGCCTTGTTTCAGGTTTAAGTATAAATTTGCAGTGCAGGGTTTTCTTGGACCAAAAAAAGATAGGATAAAAATAGAGGGAGTCTGCTATTTGCAGCATCTCCTGGGAAAGTTAAGCCGTTGAATCCTCACTCTCTTTTCTGAAATGCTTTGGGAGGAGCTGGAAGAAAAAAGAGGGCTCTTGGAGGGGGGAATATTGTTAATTAATCTGCTTGTTATGGGAAAAGACAGAGGGGGAAGCAGCGCAACAAACAAACCCTTAAAGCTGTGATAACCTAAAGTAAGGATTCAGAAATCACACTGTGCTGAGCACCTGCAGGAGAAGTTTCTAGAGGGGTCTTTAGGCTTGGGGATTCTGAAAACACAGCTCAGGGGGATAAATCTGGGGCTAATAAATGTGGGAATGGGTTTGGTGACAAATGTTGCTACTAACAACAGAGGAATCACCCTGCATCGTGTCGGCACGGGGCTGGCGCATCTGAGCGCCGCTGTCCTATGGGACCACGCAGGGGTCTCTGACAACCCCAAAATTCCCCACCATGCCGTTGTTGCACCCCACCACCTCGGGGCTGCTGGACACAACCACGGGGGGCCCTGCCAGCTGCCGGATGACGCAGCCCTGGTTCCCAAAGCTGAGCACTTGTCCAGGCTGGCAGGGCGTCATCCTGGCATTCAGGCCCCCGCTCCCAGCACTGACCACGGTGCGGGCTGGGTACCCCCCGCTGCGGGAGCTGAAGCCCCCAGCTTTGCAGCTGACCCCTCCAGCCTGGCAAAACACCTCTGGGATGCACTGCTTGGCCACGGAGCTGAGGACTCTCTTGGGGTGGATCCCAGCACTCCGGGAGCTGAATCCGCCGGTCTGGGAGCTGTGTCGCCCGGCCCGTCTGCCCAGGGAGCCGTAGCCACACACGGCCCCGTTGGCCACCATCCCGCAGTCATCAGGGATGTTGTAGCCACTGCTGACCACAGCTGCAAGAGAGTCCACGGCAGTCAGCAGTTAGGGAGGAAAACTGGACGACTTTCACAAGGCACATTGTTTCTCGAGTGGCAGAACCAACCAAACCTGATTTTCTCCAGATGTGTCTGAGCCTCTGCTCCTTCCTACTCCTCCCCCCTTGTCCCAACACATCCCCTCGTGGATCCTCCCCCTTCCCATGTTTCTGGTGCCTCCCAGGTTCAGTACATATCCCATGGTCCCCAGGACATCTCCCTGTTGCCGCCAAGGGTAGAAAAGGGTCTTGAGTTTGACCTTCTCCCCTCACTCCAAAAGCTGGGGTTTTTTTAATTCAAAGGTATTTGCGATTTCTGGGGCTAAACTTTCCAGAATTGGAAAAGGGAGGCAGAGGGACCTGGGGCAGACAGATAATGTTGCTCCCAAAAGTATCTGCCCTAAAACAAGAAATCTTCATGGCTGAAAACATGCAGTTACTTACACACGCTCACAGGGTTCCCCACACATATCCTGTGGGGAGAAAAGAGAAATGTATGTTACTCACAACTTCCAGCCACAATCCAGACCACTTAGACTCTTGTTGCAACACGCCTCTCTATCCCTAGGACAGGAACTGTTTTTGCTGGCACCCATGTGGCCTTCATGGCCTCCAGGCACCTCTCCAGGTCCAGTTTCTGTGAGCCTGGGGAGATCTGACAACCCCAAGAATTCACTTGGGATCAGGAACTGCCATGGCCTCAGATACACAGGAGGGAAATGTGTCACCAACCTGCTCTCTTCACCCTCCAGCAGAGTCTTGTAGGTGGCAATCTCGATGTCCAGGGCCAGCTTGACATTGAGCAGCTCCTGATAGTCCCGCAGCATGCAGGCCAGCTCATCCTTGGCCTTCTGCAGAGCGTTCTGCAGCTCAACGTGCTTTTCCCGAGCGTCTTTGAGGGCACAATCCCCACGCTGCTCAACGTCACAAATGGAGGTTTGCAGGCAGGAGACCTGTCAGGGGAGGACAGCAGTGTAGGTGTCTGCAAAACTTATCCTAGTTTTTGGACACTCTGGGTTTGGATAAGTCTGCTCTTCCAATTGCAAACAGGGAAAACCCACCAGCATCCCATCCCTCTCCACCCACTTTTCACTTTCCAGCCAGGGCCTAGAGCAGATGTCAAATCTTCAATGCATCACCTTGCCCTGTGTCTGAGCTGTCCTACTTCTCTGGAAACATCTCCTACCTGCTTCTTGACACTCTCCAGCTCACACTGCAGCTTCTGGATCATCCGGGTCAGCTCTGAAATCTCACACTTGTTGCTCTGCAGGTCATGGCAGTATTTCCCTCTCTTATCCTGCAGCTCCTGAAACTGGAACCAAGAAATAGGACAATCATCACTTTTGGCCTGTGGCATTGCCAGGCACAGACCCAGGCTGGCCTCTTACTCACCCTGGTCTGGTAGAATGCATCAACTTCTTCTTTGCTCTTCTGGGCGATCTCCTGGTACCAGCACTCCACGTTCTTGATGATGCTTTCCATGTCCAGGTCTCGGTTGTTGTCCATCTTGACGATGACCGAGGTGTCACAGAGCTGGCGATCGACCTGGGCCCTTTCCTGCAGGGTGGGAAGGGCTTTGTCAGCTCTTTTCACCTCTCAAGCTCTGCAGGGAGGGAAGGGCTGGGACATGGAGTAGCTGAGGGATAGAACAAGTCAAGAAATGTCCCTGGGATGGCTCAGCAGAAAATCCTGCGGCAGAATGAGTTGCCACCTGTGACTGCTGACCTACGTGCTGACCTGCAGCAATTCTGTCCACATCAAGGGCAAGGAATTGGAGTGACTTAACCCTTGGTATCCTCTCATCTCCTGCTGCCTGAGTGATTTAATGACAGGACTGAGCTGGGAGTTACTTCAGCTCTAATCAGGCAGCTGCAATCCGGAGGAACGAGACGGACTCATCTTTTCTCCAGGGTAGAGTTAGGACACAGGCAATTCCTACCTGGAGCTGCATGAAGGAAGGGGGAACCACCCTATCTCCAGCATAACCATGTTAATTTTATATCAACCTTGTACTTCCACGCTTGTAGTTATTCAGGGCTTTGTACGAGACACATCCCAGAGGAATTACAAGCAGTAGAAATTTGGAGCACCTGTAGGATAAGACAGGACCACCAAAGTCCCAGGATGTACCAGAGGAACTCACCTCCTCAAACACACATTTCAGCAGCTCCAGCTGCCTCCTTAACAGATCCACCTTCACCTCCAGCTCTTCCTTGTTTAAGAAGATGCAGTCTGCATCCTGCAAGAAGAGAGACACACACATTCCAGCCCAAACCTGGCTGTAAATGTTGTAGAAACACACAGAGGCAACACCAACAAGACAGAAATGTGTCTCAACAAGATTTCAAGAGAAAATAGGTGTGAGAGGGTGAGTCAGGCTATCCTAGTGCCTCCTGAAGGAAAACGAAACCATTCCAACATGACCTACAGGAATTAGTTGATTTATCACTTAGGACGCAGCTACAAACCCACAACTGACTAATGAGTATTTAAACACAATTTTTTAATATTCTTCAAATGATTCCTGCTTTTCTGATGTCCAAGAATAAAGGATGTGGAGAGACAGACAGAAATAACCTGGTGTTCTGGTGTGACCTGTCCTTCTCTGTCCCCCTCCCACACTTCAGGAATGTTTTTGAGGCAACAAAACTGGTGCTGTAGTGCTGATGATGTAAACTTTGAGGAGACATTATTTTTACTTTCTACTTGCCTCTTTTCCCAACCCTGTGCCTCTTTCTAAGTCTCCCTCCAGCTCATCATAACACTTTTGTGGGTTTTTGTTAATAATTAACTATTTCAGCCAAGTTTTGCTCCAAAAAAACCTACTACAGGCATAACAATTCATGCCATTTGAGCTTCTCACCTTTTTGAGTGCCACAAATTCATTCTCCACAGTTGTGCGCCTGTTGATTTCCTCTTCATACCTGTTGGAAAAGGAGGAAAAAGGGGCTTAGGAACTAAAAATGCTCAGACACTCAGACATCAACCATCAGGTAAAAATTATAATTACTTCAGGTATAAATGACAACAACCACCAGGTAAAAATGACAACTCTCTCTTGCTGGGACTGCCACCAGGCACTGCCAGATCAGTGTCTGGAGACCCACATTAAACCATCCCAAGATCAGAAGCTTTTTCATGAGCAACAACAACATTACCAATGCAAAGAGCTTGCCAGTGAGACAGAAGAATGTGGCACTCCCAGAGGGGACATGCCACAAGTCTAGGAGAAGTTGCCCGAGATGAACCAGAAAAGCAGAACGCCACCAGCTAGAGGAGCCCAGAAGGTCCTTACTTGCACTTGAACTCCTCCACCAGCTGGCTTGTGGCACATTCTTCACTGCCCAATTTCTGCTTTTCACACAGCAAACAGTCCAGGCGCTTCCGCAGGTCACAGATGTAATTCTCAAAGTACAGTTCCAGGTTTTTCCCTTTTTTTGGCAGCACGTATTGCTGCAGGAGGCCCCACTTAGTCTCCAGAACCTTGTTCTGCTGTTCCAGGAATCGGACCTGAAGGCAAAAGATAGCAATTCTTCAAGTAAAGAGGTGAAGGCAGGGACTCAACACGTGTTTAACTCTCTGCTCTTAACCACAGGTGCAGGAATGGGATTTTCAGGAAGTGAGATGATACGGCACCATGATCTGAAAGTTATCTGCCCTTATTAAGAAATCTTTATGCCACGAGTCTGAATTATTTCAAAATCTAGAATTCAGACATGTAAATTATTTAGAAATCTAAATGTCTTGTCTACATTATTTAGAAATCAAAGAGTCCCATGTCTACATTATTTAGAAATCCAGGAGTCTGGTGTCTGAATCTGCATTTCTTAACGAGTATTAGGAACAAAACTCCAGATGGTGCCTCTGATGTATTTAAGGATAAAATTGAGTCCCCAGATAGTGAAACTGCTTTGTCTCTGTTTTTTCTACAAAGGGATCCTTGGGTGACAGATCAGATTTCATCTCTAACCTTCACATGTCTGGATCAAGATAAACCACCTTTGCCTTCAGGAAAGTTTTTGGAACTGTCACTGTATTTAAAGTCAAAGAGAGGAGGGAATTATTGGAATTATTTAACACAGGACAGAAAGATGAACCTGTCAGGGCTGTAACTCCCACCGAAGCTGCAGCAAGAAATCCAATTTAAACTACGACTGTCCAAGAGGAAAGTCTAGTGCAACCATAGCTATGATTCAAAGGCCATTGAATGCCAGAGTAGGGACAGGGCTGAAATGAGCCCCATTAAAAAGATCTCAGTCTGGATCAACATGCTCTTAAAATTATTATTAGTTATTAAAAATTGTTAGAATTATCTTAAAATTTTTTGTGGAAAGCTGGACCCCTGTGTGGACCCAGCTCAGCAATTCATGGCAGAGCTGGACTGGGGCTTTGGAGGAGGTCGATGACTTGTGGCACGAGATGGGTTTGGGAGGGGATTGGTCAGGTTTTATTTTCCTCGAGCAAAAGCAATTCTGGAGCAGGTCTGGACTCACCTTGTCGATGAAACAGGCAAACTGCGTGTTGAGGGTCTTGATCTGCTCCTTCTCCTGGCAGCGTATCTCGTGTTCCAGCGGGTCCACCCCGACGCAGAGGGGCTTCAGCAGCCGCTCGTCGATGCAGATCCCTTGGATGCCGTCGGCCTTGCGCTCGGGGTACCCCCGCACGATGCTGTATCCCCGGGGCCCGCACAGGCCAATCCTTCCTCCTCCGGCGTTCCCATAGCCCATGCCTCCTAACCCCATCTCCCCAAAGCAGCCAGTGCCACAGCCCCCGTTGACATAGGAGATCCTCCTGCTCCCGCCCAGGTTGCAAACGCTCCGGCTGCTGTAGGCGCCGCACCGCGCGGGCTGGCTGGCGGACGCGGCGTAGCTGCGACCGCAGATCTCCGAGGCTGAGCTGAAGCCTCTTCGTCCCAGGACAGATCTCACCGTCGGTGCCTGCCTGCTCATTGTGGCTTATTTGAAGGTGGAGTAGCAAAGTTATGGGGCTGCTCTGGTGCAGGATAGGAACAGGGATCCCACTGGAGAGACGCGGGGATGCTGTCCCTTATATATATTTTGGGAAGCTGGCCTTGATAGGATCAGGACGGTAATTTAAGTACTTAAGGGTTTGGTTTGCCTGGCAGCAATAAATGCTCCTCAAAATGCAAACCAGCCCAGCAAATAGTAACTACTGAGGAAATAAAAAGGAATCTAAAAGTGCTCTGTTTGCAAGTTGCCTTCGAATACATTACGGTTTGAAGTGCTCCCCTAACTTAGTGCTAATTATAGTTTAGGAACATTTTTGAAGAACTCTTTGTGATTTGTTTGCAGTGTGTCGTTTGGGGTTTTGTGTCTCATAGGGCTGTGTGTGATGGGATGTTTTGCGGACTTGCACTTTGTGGGGGTAATTTCACAATTTTGGGTGCGGAAAAGTAACTCAAAGGAAAAATAAAAGAAGAAAGTCAACTGCAGAACAACAAACGCTGTGGAAGTTGTGTCATAGTGGATGATCTCTGTATCTGAAACACCAGTAAATTCACTGAGCTTAAGGTCTGGATTTGTATGCAAGGATTCAAAATATCTCCCGGTTACATGCACAGAATCACAGAATTCTGGGAATTCTGGGAATGTGCAGAAGCCTGGGAATATGCAACATTTCACGATGACCTTCCCTGAAACACCAGTGAAGCAGATCAGGTTTCATCCAGGATCTGTGACATATTTCTGTTTGCTCACAGATGTATGCTCTGTGCCATCAGTGACAGTTTTTTTCTAGAATTATGCTGCTAGTTCTTATTTGTGACAGTTAATTCTTTGGCTTTCACTATTCTGGAGCTTCTCCCAAGGCTGGGTGTCAGAGCCCTTTCAGACTCACCTCCTGGAAGTCTCTATGGGGAACAAAAAAGGAACAATAGTCTGTTCCAGCTTGGTGAGATCCGCCCATTCACCAAGTGACGGCTGAATTTGGGTGACTTTGCCAGGCATGTCCTTGAGACTTGGAGAGACAGCTCCAAGGCAAGGAGTCCCCAGGGCCATGCTCAGGGGAACGGGGGTAATTTGCTCTCCGCAGGGGCTGGGCTTTCTGCACCAACAGAGGAAGTCTTAATGAGTGGATTGGGCTGGACACCAGGGAAGGCTCTGACTCACACCGAGGAGATGAATCCCTCTCTCTCCTAATCACCAACCCAAGGAGGCGAGGCAGGACACCTCTCCAGGCCTTCTCCAAACTGGCAGTTGGAAAGTCAAAACAAAAGGGCTCTTTCAGCTCTTCACGGAATAAGTGTTTGGGAGAAAAAAAGGACATTATAGTTCAAACAACTGAACACCCTCAGTCCTTCCTTTCGAAGGGAGCAATGCTTGGAGGAATCTCCATATTATACAATGGGATGGCAGCTGGAGACACCCAGGTTCTATATTCCCTCATCCTCATTAACCTCCACCAAAAACATTTTCCAAGAGTCAGGATGACAAAAATTATGCCAAACCTCCTCCAAACATGCAACTTTCTAATATCAAGTGGCTGAAAAGAAAATGCACATGGAAACTGTGGGATGTGACTGCAGCTCCAGGATCCCCGAAGCCATTAATTGAACCTGTAATTGCAACTTCTGTGAGTTTGAGGGGCTGGTGGTATAAATTAGTTGTGCAAACTGCTACTTTTGCTGTATCCAAAAGGGATAATTCCAGATATTTACAACATTCAGATTACACCTTTGTTTGTAGTAGTTCAGGCTTACAGTGTAAACTGGGCTGCCAGCACAGGTGGAAATATCAGATTAAACAAATATGAGAGGCTTCAAAAGCTGCAGTTTGGGACTTCCACAGTCCTTGAAGTTCTAAACAGATTTATCAGAAGCAAAATGCAGATTTGACTCCAAAGAAAAGTTGTTTGGAACCCTGTGGAGGACACCAGCCTCATCATCAGACTGAAGATGTGCCCCATTCCCGCTCTGCACCCCATTATCCCAGTTGGATGTGTGGGAGACACCTGGAATGCAGCACAAGCTGCAATTAAACATCTGTGAAAGAGCTGTGCAGCAGCAGCCCCTGTTCCCAAACTTGTGAGAGCCACTGGGTTCCTGAGAGGAAAGATATTTTGGGTAAAGTTGCTCAGCATTGGGTAAAATTTGTGTGTTGGCCAAATTCCTGTTGTTTCTTTTGGATTCCAGTGGGAAGGCAGCTTCATTTAATGTCTTTTAGGTCTTTCCAAGGAATCATAAGTGGTGCATAAGACCTCAAGAATAACCAATTTGTTTTTGTGAATATGGATGTGAGAAAGGGAAGAGCACTCAGAAGAAAAACCTGCAGCTTTTTGACTCAAAAGAAAAAAGAATTAAAAAAAAAAAAAAAGAAGGGAAGAAACGAGGAAATCAAAAAAGAAAATATTTTGATGAGGGATTGAATGAGTCATTTTGACAACTTGCAGTTGCTTCCTTTGTCAGCATTTCACTCCCTGAATGTGCTGCCGAAAAGGGAATTCATTAGAGGAACAGTGGCGTTCAGTAATTTGTTTGTTGCCTCTGGAGATGAATCTGGATGAGCTCTCAGAAGGTGTTTTATGCGATAGTCTCAAAGGGCTCTGTTATTATCCTTAGCCATTGAGAGCTCCTCACAGTCAGCCTGGACAATGGGGGGAATCTGCCTCTGCCACAACCATTTGATCCATGTAAGACTGGGTCGGAATGTGGACATTTACAGCTTCTTGGATTGTGCAGATTCTTGTCCAAGTTAGTAATGTCATGTTGGAAGATTGATTTGATTAGTGCAGCCTCTTGTATCCTAAAGCCAAAGTTATCCAAGGCAATTCAGTCTGGTCATGTGGTTGTGCTTCTCATTTACATCTCCCTAAACCATGTGCGAAGTCAAAGCTGGGATTTCCAAGGGATATTCCTCATAAAATTCATCAAACACTGGGCCTGGGTGCACTTTCCTCCCTCCTTCAGCCATCAACCTGGCCACGGATTCTAATTTCCTCTTTGAGACTCCCTCTCTGGCTCATGGAAAGAGATGTGGCATCTCCAGACAGTGATTCATCAGCTCCCAAAATAGGCAGTGGAGGCAGGTGGGAGGAATCCACCTCTGCAGCTCCTTCCCTCTGTTCTTCCCGGAGACCAGAGGCCGTCTAGACAACCAGACACCGGCCCCGGCGCCTGCTTGGGGAGGTTGAGGGAGGTGAAATGAGTCCCACCCTTTGGGCACTAAATTTCTTCAGCACCTTTGAAGTCCTAATGAGAGCCCCAACATCCCACGCTCCTGGATCCACTCGGCCCTCGGTGCCACATCGCCCCATCCTGCAACTGGAGGCAGCAGAGCTCAAGCTCCCAACAAAGCAAAGGCTTGGTTTGATCTTACTCCTATTGTGATCTTCCTCCTGTTGTTTTCTTCCTCCCACTGTGGAAACGAATGTGGGATGGATGGGAAGCCTGGATCAGGATGGTGTCCCACTGCCTGGCACAGAAAAAGTGTTAAAAAAGATGAGAAAAGTACCTCAGCTGTTAAAAGGTTATAGAAATGTCCCTGTAAATCCACAAGGTCACTGATCCCTTCCAGCTGAAGCGGTTTTCCAGTTGAAGAGATTCCCTGAGCCATCCCAGGGAAGGAACTGCCTGTGGAAAGTGGGAAGCGTATTCAGCCAGGAGAAAAGCTCTTCCTATGCCAAAAGTCCAGTGCCCAAATAAAGGATTGGATTGGATTGGTTTGGATTGCATTGGATTGGATTGGATTGGATTGGATTGGATTGGGTTGGATTGGATTGGATTGGTGCAGCTTTAGAAGGTGCTGCAGAATGTCTGATGTTCAGAGAGGCNGATTGGATTGGATTGGATTGGATTGGATTGGATTGGTGCAGCTTTAGAAGGTGCTGCAGAATGTCTGATGTTCAGAGAGGCCAGGTTGAAGTTCAACACTTGCCAAATCAGCTTATCACATCTTGAAATTGTGATAGGGGGGTTTGGAGGCAAAGAAATAACTCTAATTCCATGTCACTGCCCTGATTTATTCTCCTCTTGCATAAAAAATAAGAGGATAGTCTGTTTCCAATGGGAAACCTTTGGCAATCAGAGCCCTCCTAATGAATATTTACACCTGTTTGATTGCTCTTTTCTTGTCAAATCTTTCTTGTGGTTTCCTTCATTAATGATTGAGAATGACGTATTTTGTGCTTCTCATATTTGACTGGGAAATAACTTCTTATCACATGAGAGTGTGGGGGGAGAGGAAGCTCTTCCAGTTCTGAATCCTGATAATTTTGGCGAGGAAAGACCTTTATTCTGGATTTCGCCTTTGGTAAAATGTATCTGCCCAACCTCAAGTTCATTTCTTTGTTGTGCTCTTTCATCAGTTTAATCACAAAACACTTTAATACTTTTTTTTATTATTGATTTAATGTTGATTTATGTTACTCATTTCTGTTTTCTTTTTTAATATGCTCAACTGTACAATGAAAAAAAAAGATTCCCATTTGATCTCTTTGAAAGCCTGAATCATACTCATAGGACCTCGAAAACTATGTTGAAAAATCAACCAAGCACATTATGAGGCTTTTCCCCCCCATAATAACCTCTTCCAGCAGATTTTGAAGAGCTATAAAAAACTGTGTTTTGTTATCTCATGTCTGTGACAGACACGACATAAAAACACAAAGGCTGACATGATTTCATTCTGAATTTTAGAACACCCATTGAATCCAGGTAGGAGTCAAATTTGGTGCAAATCATCTTAAAAGACCTTAAATTTACACCAACCAAAGACTGGATCTACATTATTGAATCCACATTGCCCCAGCCCTGGAAGTCTCCAAGGCCAGGCTGGAAGGGGCTTGGAGCCACCTGCTCTAGTGGAAGTTGTCCCTTCCCATGGCAGGGTGTGGAACTGGATGGGCTTTAAGGTTCCTCCCATCCCAAACCATTCCATGATTCCCTTACTCTCTCCAGACCGCTCTGCCTCCTCTGTTTAATTAAGACTTCTAATCATTAGATATGTCTTGTGTAATTAAGGAATGGGCATTTCTGCACTTTTGGTAAACACCTAAAAGCAAACAGTAACATGCTGGCTCTCCATTAACTTTACTGGAAAAGGAGAAAAAGGTTTAAAGCCACCCAGGGGAAGTAATTTATGTGTGTCCAAGGAGCACCAATGGAGTAATTAATCTTTGTTGACTACAGCACGTGGAATTCTGAATTAAGATTTTCTTTATGGCTTCCCTGCCTGCACATGGATGACAAATCATTCCCAGGACATCACTAAAATCCTTCCCTCCTCTCTGTGACTCCGTGTGTCCCACCACAAAACTCCACTAAGTCTCCTAAAGCTACATCAGAGAGACTTTGATGAGCTCCTTTTCCAGAAACACTTCCCAGAACACTTTAGGGAAAAGATTCTGGATTAAATCTCACTGTTTGGCACAGAGATAGCAAAGGTTTAATGAGGAAAAATAAAAGGGAAACAGGAATTGAGTGATAAGAAGATAAGTGCCCCAACACAACCAACAAGCCTTTAAAGAAAGAGCAGAAATCAAAAGGATTTGGGGGTTCTTAATGTTCCAAGTGTCCCTTTTTGATGTGATCCCAGTGGAGGAGCTTTTCTGATGTGGTTTCCTGATGCTCCAGTGTTCTCACACCCAATCTGCCTCTCCCTCGTGTTGAGGTGGAGTTGAGGTTACTTTTAGCACTAAAAGGGGAGCAGAACTTTAATTTTTCTACTTTAGCCCTTAAATCCTGCTTGTCACAACCCTCACAGCTGAAGTTCAGATCTGGCTGTTCCTGGGACAAGGAGGTCCAGTTGAAATCCTCACCCCTGCTCCACACATCCCTGATGGCTGAGCAGAGCTTCCCATGCTCTTGGCAGCCCTGCAGCTCTTCCCACACCTCCCAAGTGCCCCAGTGTCCTGGAAAGGCTGAGCCCCCAGCTCCAGCCCTAAATTCCTCTCTCCTGGGATGCAGCCATGAGCACCAGGGATAAATTTCCTCACTTTGGAGCCAGCCACGCTTCTGGAGGTGAATCCTCCATGAGAGGCACAAATGTTGTGGGGTTGGGATGCAGCACTGCAGGAGGACTTGAATCTTCTGGGCTATCCAGACCCACATCCCAGGTCAGTCCCAGAGCCAATGGAAATCACTGTTGTGGGAAAACATAATGGGAATCACTCATGAGGAGGATGCAGCCTTCCTTCTCCTCCTCCTCCTCCTCCTCCTCCCCCTCCAAGCCACAGTGAGATGGTTTAATTTTGTAAGGAAATTTGAAAACCTTTATCTTACTTACATACTCCAACAGGGTTCCCAAGGCAGATCCCAGAGGAGAAGGAGGTCACAAGGTTATCCATGATGCAGTGAGCCTTTCTAGCACTTTTCACCCTCCTGGGGCTGTGCAGGAGTCTCAAGGTCTGAGCACTGCCCACACATGGCCGTGGTGGAACCCACCTGCTCTCCTCACCCTCCAGCAGTCTTGTAGGTTGTAATCTCAATATCCAGGGCCATCTTGCCATTCCACAGCCCCTGGGAATCCTGCAGCATCCATGCCAGATCGTCCCTGGCCTTCTGGAGCTCATCTTGCAGCTCACTGTGACTCTCCCAGGCATCTCTGAGAGCAGAACCCCCGTGCTGCTCAATGTCACCAGGTGATGTCTGCAAAAACGACACCTTCTGGGGGGACATGAGACATCCTGCCTTTTTGTGTCTTCTTTTTCATCATTCCCACCTCTAAAAGAAAAAAATCTTGCTTATTTTGAGAGTCTTAAACTGATTGGGGGGGGGGGGGGG
>VZRH01000916.1:1709-18725 GCA_013397555.1 Urocynchramus pylzowi
GCGCTGGGAGCGCCGCCGGGACGGCCGCCTCACCATGCTGCCCTGCCGCGAAGTGCCGGGCGCCGGCAGCCCGACACCGCCAGGGATCCGCTTCATGTTGGCCCGGTGCCTGAGGATCTCGTCTTCCGCGGGGAACGGCAGCTTCTTGGCACCGATACGGGACAGCCAGGCCGTGTCAGTCGCCCGGCTGCCCCCCACCAGCCGCCCGCGCCGGGAGAGCACCTTCCTGGCCAGCCAGCCCGTGGCAGCCGCCGCCTTGCTCAGCACCCGCGCCCGGGGCTTGAATTTCCTTTCCGGGCGCCGGCGGAAGAGCAGCGAGCCGTCCTCGGGGTCCTGCCCGCCCCGCCGCAGCAGCAGGAAGGATGGCCTCGATGGTGACTCCTTCTTGGCCTCCTCCTTGGCCTCCTCCTTCCTCTTCTTGCCCACCTGCTTGAAGCGCATCATCAGGTTGGAGGTGGACTTGAGCACTGCCTTGTTCTTCTTTTTCTTCCTCTTCTTGGTGCTGTGCTTGTGCAGCCCCCAGAAGAAGCGGGATGTGTTCTTGAACTGCCCCTTCTTGGGCCGACGCAGCCCCAGGTTCTTGAAGCCCAGGAAGAGTTTCGAGGTGCTGCGGAGGCTCCGCTTTGCCCGGGCCTTCGGGGGTGCTGCCGCCTCCTCCTCAGCTGGGCTGGCTTCCACAGAATCTTTGGGCTGGCCCTTGGCCTCTGCACCCTTGGCCCCTTTCTTCTTCTTGTCGGTTGCCAGCCCCATCATCAGCTTGGAGGTGCCCTTCGTGTTCTTCTTGGCTGCTGCAGCATTGCTCTCGCCCTCCTCTTCCTCCGTCTCCTTCTTCCCACGGCCCAGTTTCTTTGCCACTCCTGCCTTGGGCAACCCCTTCTTCTCCTTCCCCTTCCCCTTCTTGGGCTCCTCTGCAACCACCTCCTCCTCATCTTTCTCCTTTTCCTCCTTTTCCACCTCCTTTTCCTCCTCCTTTTCCTCCTTTTCTTCCTTTTCCTCCTCCACCACCTCCGTCTCCTCGCTCTCCTCTGCCTTCAGCAGCTCCGTATCCGAGGCATCCTCTGACTCGTTGGGATCCTCCTTCTTGCCCTTCTTGCCATCCTTCCCTTTCCCTTTGCCCGCCTTCCCTTTGGGCTCCCCCTTCTTTCCGGCCATCCTGGCAGGGGTGGGCGCTCATGCTCCGGCCCCGGCGGGGCCCTGGGAGGTGATGCCCTGTGCGGGCAGGAGCCTGCTCCCGGCACAGCGGCCGGCTCCGGACCCCGCCGCCTGCCCCGGCTGGGTATTTACCTGTGCCCGGGTTTGGCGAGGCACATGCCCGTGCGTGGCTCCCTCGGGCGCCGGTGGCCGCCCGCTTGGCATGGCGCTGGGGCGGTGGGACCCGGCCCCGGGGCAGCCCGGCGGAGCTGCTCCTGCCTCCCGCGCACCCCGCGAGTCGGCAGCGCGGTGCCGGTGGCTGGGATCCGGCTGTAACCCAACCGCCAGGCTCGCGGTGGCATGAATAATGTAAGGGATGCACCACGCCAGCCCCGAGACTTTTCCGAAGGAGCGGGGAAGGGCCCCTGCTGCTGGGAGCATCCCCCCAGGGGAGCGCTGCAGGGGCAGCGCCATTACCCCAAAACGGGACCTTGCCACCTCCCCACGCCTCGGGGCTTCCTCTGCCCCTCCCTGAGGAATCAGCCTCTTCCTCCAGTCGGCACGGAGACGGATGAAGCCCGGGGATCCGTGAAGCCAAACGGCGGCACCAAGAGAGAGGTGACAATTCCGCAGAGCCCAAGGCAGCAGCGGGAACACACCCAAGGGGAGCGACGCAAGGGAGAGACCCAACACCAGACCAAATTCCGCAGCCCTGCTGGGAGGAACTGAGGAGCCCAGAGCCCACAGGGGCACTCCTTGTGCCATGCCAGGTGGCAGGTATGTGCAGGGTGCCACACGTGCCCACACACAGCTGGCAAGGGGGTTGTGTGTGCCACACGTGTGGCCCGTGGCGGTGCCAGCAGCGTGTTTGCACGCACACGTGCCCAGGCGCGGGGTGACCACATCAAATGTTAATGCCAGGCCTGGATTCCTGCAGCTCATCAAAGTTTAAGCAGCAGCAGTGGGAACTCGCTGTCCCACATGGATCACCTGCGGGCAGAAGTGGGGCTGGTGTGGGCAGGGCCAGCTGCACCCCCTTACAGGGGATATGTCTGGGGAGACAGAAGCATCCAGCTGTGCAGCAGCTGGTGGAACCAAAGAACCAGCAGCAGTTGCTGGACTGAACCCATTGGTCTCCCCCAGGACCAGAAGAGCCCAAGGCTGGCACCTCCTGGCATTGTGTTGTTCCCAACCTTATCCCTCCATGCCACATCTACAGTGGAGCACCATCCACCATGATCCCATGGCTTTGCCTACTCCCGGCATTAATTTCTGGGAAAGACACATCCTGGTCTGCACTGATGGGGGCAGCTCTGGAGTGCAGGGCGGGCAGAGGGGCAGAGTGGGATGAGAGGCACATGGCAGGCATCAGGAGAGGGTCTGTGACAGAAACACAGGATCAGCAGAGCCTGCCCTGCCAGGGGCACAGGCACCTGCCACACAGCACCACCCCACCCTCCTGGCATGGGCACACAGAGCCTGGGCACCACGACGTGGCAGGGAACCACCTCAGGCAGGGACACAGCCCTTCTCTCTCTGCTGGCAGAGAGCAAAGGGGCACCCGGGGGGTAAAGAGCTGGTGCAGGTCACCCCCTGCATCCCACCACTCATGCAATCCTTGTCACCACCCCACTGCCCTCCACGGTCCCTACCTCTGTCCCCCCAGGCAGGGCAGCAGCCCTGGCAGTGCTCTCGGTGCCCTGGCACAGCTCCCGTGCTGTTGCCATGGCTGTGCCCGTGGTGCCTCCCTGCCCATGACGAGGGCTCTGCGAGAGGGGTAATAAAGGGAGAGAGAGGGGCTTCATCCCACACAGATGCTGCCTTCCATGGTCCCAGCCTCCACAGCAGACCCCAAAACACCTCCCCATGTTCTACATCCCGGGTTCACCTGCCTTTGGCATGGCAGAGCTGGCCAAGAGGCTTCTGTGCACAGGTGCAGTGGGATGGAAGCAAAGCAGGGCTCGGAGGGGCACCCACCCTTGGTGGCTGTTCCCAGGGAGTCTGGGCAGGGCTGCATCCAGCAGCAGCACACAGGAGGGACCCTGGCTGCAAAACCTGGCAGCGAGGGGTCTCTGTGGTGGCAATGGCTACCAAGGCTGTGGAAGAAGGTACCCAGAGCATCCTTTGGTCGGGTCAGTCCTGAAAGTCTCCAGCCACGTGGGTGAGGCAGGGAAAGCCCCCTCCCCCCAGGGACACGGCCCGGGGCAGCCCCGGTGGCACTGCCACACAGCATGGCAGTGCCACGGCTGGATGGAGGGAGGGGATGGAGACTTTGGCCTCGGGGGTTCACCCGCCCCAGCCCGGCAGGACGCGCGGCTGCCCAGGACTGTACCTTTGGAGTGCCGGCATCGGCGGGCAGAGCTCCAGAGGCGGCAGCTCCACGTCTCCAGGCAGGTCTGCGGTCACCAGCCGGCCCCGGGTCCGCTTACAGCCTGTTTCCAGTTACAGCCGGAGCAGGGCTCCGTGCCACCACACCACACCACACCACGCCCTTTCACGCCGGCCCCGGCGCTGCCGTGCCTCCCGGGAGCCCCGCGCTCCGGCACCGCGGAGCCAGCCCAGGCACGTCCTGCCTGCGGCAGCACCTCTCAGCACATCCCCTTCCCTGTCTTCAGTTCTGCATCGCTGCACATCCACTTTCAAACACCTGTGAGCAGGTGAGGAAGCCCAGCCACAGCTCTTGTCACTCCAGTCACAGCTCCAGGGGTGCTGGGAGCATAGGGATAAGCTGGACCCTTCCAGCAGTGTGACAATGGCAGAGCCCTCCCAGCCCCCGAGGCACAGTGGGGTCTTTCCTTTCACCCCCCTGACCTGGCTAATTTCCACCTCCTCCAGTTCCTGCCTCCAAAATGAGGATGGGGACCCAGCACATGAGCGATGCACGGCAATCCCTGCCTGCCAGCTGCTGCCTGCTCCCCACGAGGGAGGTGTTATGGGAGGAGATAGGCCAGAGCAGATGCTGGGAGAACAAAGCAGCTGGGCACAATGCTGGCGTGCACCCAGGAATATGCTGGCTGGCAGCCCTGGAGCCAGGTCACAGCCCTGAGCCATCACCTCAGTCCCAAAGCCAAGCCAGGAGCTTTCCTGGGGCAAAACAGCCCCGAGGTAAAAGGAATGTGGGGGAAGGGGTGGTAGGAAACATGGGGTGGAGGGTTCCAGGGAAGGAAGGAGCGTTCAGGGGAGGCTGCTCTGCTCTGCAGGGCAGTGGGAATGTGGGGCTGTGGAGAAGGGGGGAGGCAGAAGGTGAGATAAGGGAGGATAAAGACAGCAAGCAGCCAGGCAGGAACAGGCAGGGCCAGGCAGGGGTGAGGGGACTCCACGCACCTTGACCAGGAGAACCTGAACAGCAGCACTCACTCAAGAACCACCATCACACACAAAGATCCCTTCCTGGCAAAGCCCCTGTGGCACCTGTGAGCCCGAGGGAGGTGCCACCCAGCTGGGGCACCCAGAGCCACTCACCTGGGGCAGCCAGCTGCCCTGCATGGCACGGGGCTGGCTCGGTGCTCTGCTGGCCCTGTGCCCCACAGGACCATGGCTGCTGCATATTTGATGGCTGCTATTATCCTCATCTCCACTCGTGAGCAGAGCCATGGCAGCTGATCTTCCCTCACAGAGCTGCAGGGGTGGAGGGGTGAGGGCCTCCTCCTCCTGTGGTTCCTGCCCCTTGCACCCCTGGTGATGCAGCTGGACTGTCCCACATCCCTCCCTGGATGTAGAGGAGCCTCAGTGTAGCCCAGATGTGAACAGCTGGAAAACGGCCCTGACCCATTCTGGCCCCCAAACCAGTGGGAGTTTGGAAGAAATCACAGAACACGGGAGTGAGGAACAAGTGCACCTCCTCACACCCCTCTCCAAAGCTGGGCTGGGACCAACCAGCTGCAGAGGTTCTGGCAGGGATCTAGACACCCATTATCCCAAAAATACCAGAGCATCCTCTCCTCCCTGGATAAGCAGGACACTCCACCTGCCTTCACAACACTCCATTCTCCCCATTCCAGCACGGGGCTCCTGCATGCCACCAAACTGGGGACCGTTTTCCTGCAGTGATGGAGCCTGTGGCTCTGCCAAATGCAGGGGCAGAGAGCACCGTGCTGCAGCACCCGAGCCGGGAACACCTCGGCTGCCTTCTCCTCCAGGCAGGCACGTCCCAGCCGTAATGCGGTGGGTATTTATTATGCTGATTCCTCAGAACGCGAGGGCTTAACTGCAAATTACAATCAATAGCCCCAATCCCCTCGGGGCAGGTTCATCATTTAGCAGGCGCAACCAGAGGAATTCAAAACTATTTGCCAGCCATAAATCCTCCTCTCCGCAGCCTCCCCAGCCGGCTCAGCGCCACTCCCGATGGCTGCTTGGGGTGACCCTTGTCAGCATTTGAGACAATTAAGCTGTCACTGCGGATCGTGACTCTTATATACGGCCCTGAGCAGCACTTTGAGATGTCACCGTGATGGGGTGAGGGGAGCTGGCTGAGGCGAGCCTGCCGCAGCAACCATCTCTCATTGAATTAAATGAATGTATTTGGAGGCAGAGTCACTCTTTATTACCTTGCAAACGATTCCTGACTAAATTAAATTATAAGAGGAGTGTTCAGCCAATCAAACCTGCTTGATTGCCTGGAACAGGCATTTTAAACAGAGCACGAGACTCGAGTTGGCGCTGGGTGCAGCGCTAGATGGAGGGTGGCTGATGGGCTGTGGGGAGGCTGATCCACCCTGCTCCACACCTGGAGTGCTGCAAGGTCCCAGGGATGGGACAGGGTGAGCACAGCCCCCTGGGAACAGCATGAATGAGCCTGGAGGCAGCTGGAAGAGCAAGGGAATGGCAGGAGCACAGAGCAGGGCTGCTGAGGGCAGCCTTCTCTGAGCATCAGCCAGCCAAGGCTTTCCTCCTACAGCAGAGAAATGCAGGGTGCTGCTCTTCTGGGGGCAAATCCACAGCTCCTGCTTGCACCCACCCTCCTGGAGAGCCCTTCTCCCAACACACAAGGAGAGTCAGATCACATTCCCCTTCAGCAGCTCCCCAGTGAGGGGCTCTGGTCAATGCACACAGTCCCAGAGTGGTTTGGGTTGGCAGGGAGCTCAATGCTCATCTCATTCCACCCCTGCCATGGGCAGGGACACCCTCCACTATCCCAGGTTGCTCCAAGCCCTGGCCTGGGACACTTCCAAGGATGATGCAGCCACAGCTTCTCTGGGCAGCCTGTGCCAGGGCCTCACCACCCTCACAGGGAAGAATCTCCTCCTAACATCTCATCTGTATCACCCTTTTCAATTTAAAACCATCCCCACTTTTCCTGTCAGTACATGGCCTAGTGAAAAGTCCCTCTCCACCTTTTTTATAAACCCCTTTAAACAGTGAAATGCTGCAAATTCCATAAACCTCAGGAGGCTCCAGTACAACCCTAATGCTGCAGCAGATTTCCCCTTTGCCCTTTGGATCTTGTCTTTTCAGGACTTGGAGATCTCTTGGAGGCAAACTCACTCCAGCACGAACTGCAACGTTTGCTGCTTTTAACATAAGTGCAGAACAATTAGGGAAGCTCCTGGAAGAAGGAATACTGCCATTAAATGGTGCATTTTCAAATGCAGCTATAAACTTGCTGCCAAAAAAGCTACTCTCTCTGAAAAAAGAAGTTGGCTTCTTCTAGCTTAACTATTTTTACTTCATCCCCATTCCAATTTTAATCATGTATCTGTTCATTTTGAAGAGGATAAAATGCCCATTTTCCTAAATGAAGCTAATTAGGCAGAGGGGGTTTTAACAATGATATGCCAAAATCAATTTGAAACCCGCACTGAGGTAGCAGCAGCTATTCAAGGACAGGTTGTAGCAGGTAACACTGTGCATTTCAGCCTCACACCAAGCACCCCCTGGCTCCCAGCACTACCTGGGCTGAGGATGAAGCCCTGTCAGCAGTTCTGGTTGCCCAGCTCCGTGCCAAGGCTTGGCAGGCTGCAGGATTTGGACGGAAAAGTCAGAAACTCAGGGACAAAACGAAACCAAAATTAGTCTTTGTGAGGGCAACTCTGCCTGTGTGACCTTCATGGGAAATGGGAAGGGTGAGTTAATGTGCTGGAACAGCATCCCACCCAGCTCACACCGGGAAGGGCCAGCTTTCCACTGCCAGGCACAGATAATGGGGATCATTTGGAGCTCGTTCTCCACTCGCTGCCTCCGTGGTCAGGATTTCCTCTGCTCTCCAGCTGTGAACAAAGCCAGGAACAGGGAAGGGAACTTACAGAGTTCAAAGTCACCTTCTTAGCTTGGGCACTGTGTATAGTACCTGTTTACCTCCCATCACCAGTCTCTTGCTTCTTACTTCACCTTCTATTGCCCCCTAAATCTCCTGGGACAGCATCCAGGATTCCTCAGGTGGCCAAAGGTAAAAAGGAGAGTTAGGAAACACACCAAGCCATCTACCCACCATTCACATGAAATAACAACTTTTTATTTTCTCAAATAAAATAATCCTTCCATTTCTGCTCAATCAGGTTGTGAGGGGTGAGGAGGAGCAGGGAGGAGGGGAGGAACCCTGCTCAGACAGGTGTCACACCTGTCCTCGCAGTTCCGCATCCACGTCAGACCGAACCCTTTTCCAATGAAAGAAAATAAAAGCTATTGGCAGCTCTTGATCCCAGAAGGCAAGAGCTGTCCTCTATCAGGCACTCTGAATTGTTTAGCAACAGTATTCAATGGAAAAGCATGATTACAAAAATCCCAGATTTCTGATGAACAATATCCAGACAAGCGATGTTTAACAGGGCTGGGGTAAAACTCACAGCATGGGGCCGTACCTTCAGCTCCAAAGAGCTGCAACTGGAATTTAGGGGCATGGTTGATGAGACCTCCACCTTGGGGACTGAAGGGCAGGACAACTCCTGCCCAACAAAGGAGGAAGCTCCCAAGGCAGCTCCTCCATGAGTGAGATGCCAGAAGTGAATCCTCACCCCAGACCACAGCTCTTGGATCATACCCTACTGCAGTCTGGCCAGGCTAATTAACCATTACCAGTTTAATTTCTCATCTCTCAGTACCAGGATGCCCTACAAACCCCACTGCAAGGCTATGGAGAGGCACAGAGTGCCAGGTTTTAATGTTAATTGAGGAGGGACCATTAAAAATAGGGGTTGTCTCAGCTGCAGAAACATGTCCAGCGAGCAGGGGAGGGAGAACTCCAGTTCTGCTTCAGATCAATGCTTAAATTAAGTGAATGGATAAGCAGCAAAGCATCAGCAATGTTCTCTCAGCCCAAAGCACAGGGCCAGATTTTTTCACACAAACCCAAGCACTTCCCACTGGGAATGCACATGGATTCATGTGCAAACCCTACAAGGGGCAGGACACTGCTGGCTGTGGAACTGTGTCCTAGAAGAATGGGCTCCTTTTAAATTTTTAAGTAACATCACTTGGCCTGAAATGCTGCCAGATGGAAACCCATCTTCCCCATCCCCACCTGCAAGCACAGTAGCCTCGTTTTCTGCCTTTCTCCAAGAGAAGGAGCTTCACAGAAGCTTTCTTGGCTCTGGAACACAACTCCCTTTTTCTTTTCTTTTCTTTTTTTTTCTTTTTTTTTTTTTTTTTTTTTTTTTTTTTTTTTTTTTTTTTTTTTTTTTTTTTTTTTTTTTATGTGTTTTGTTTTGTTTTTACATGGTCAGTTCCAATTGCAGTGATTAAAGGTAAGGCCAGGCACCAGCAGTTACTTCTTTACAATCTGAATGACATCTTCATGCTCCATCATATGGGTTAAGCCCACTCTTTGAGGGCTGTACTTTGTGCTTGTCCCCTTTGAAGCAAAAAATGGGGAGAAGGGTTAGAAGACCAGTCAGAGACACCTGAAGACAGCGATTCCAGTTGCTGTCTAACACTTACCCACACCAAGGCATATTTGAACTGGCTGGCTAATGATCTGTGAATCCGATGGCACTGCAAGACAGACAGGCAGAAATTGAAGTGTTTATATTTACCACTTTGCAAACAACTTCTTCAATACCCAGGAATTAAAAGAAACTCAAGCCTATGCCAGAATTTACAATAAAGACTTTAGGAGCCAGTTAAAAGCACTTGAAACCACACAGAACAGACACAGGAATCACCAGCCCACATAAAGCCCCACTCCATTGTTTCCATGTGCTTTTTCACTGGGCTGCATTAAATAATTACCTTTTATAGCAGCTGTGAAAGAAACCTGAGGCAGATAAAAGGCAACAAAAGGAAAAGCACAACCAAACACTGACATGTCCTGAGCTTTATGGAGCACAAATCACAGCAGGTCCAGGAGGAGCTGCCTTCTGCACACAGGGAAATGTAAAAGATGCAGAAAAATTACCACATGTTCCACAGAGGCCCCTTTCCGTAGAATAATGGCATCTGTAAAGTCTGGTCTCTCTGTGGAGAAGCAGAAGGGGGGAAAAAGCATTGGATTTCTATCAAGTGTGTTCTAAAATGCTGACACCATCTCACATCACCTTGTGCTTACTACTCCCAAATTCCTCCTTCCTGCTCCCAGACAGAACAGGGATCCAGTACCTAAAAGCATCAAATCAGCTCTCCACTACCCACAAGTGCAATTAACCCACTGCACACAGTCAGCAGCTTCCTCACAACCCACCTGGTCTGACTCCATCCCAAACCCTTGACTTAAGAGAAACAAAACCACCCAAGTCAAAACACACCTGCTCAAGGAAAAACCAAAATCCCCAAGATTTCAGAGCTTAACAAGCTCAGGAAATTCCTTGATCTCCTCACATCCACCCAAGTTCTGCTGCTCACAACCAATCAGAGCAAGTTACAGATGTGCCTTCATCACTGGGAGAAGCTGCAAGTGGGTTATAAAGCAAAAGGAGGATCAAAGGCACCTCCAAGGGCATGGGAATCACCAAATTTCTTGCAGCAGGAACAGGAAACTTCTTCTGGGTTCATCACAGTGTGCATAAGAAGGTAAAAGCTGTGAACTTGCACACTTCATTCCCTTCTATCATGCACAGACTTATGAAAATTCAGCTCTTGTAAAATACTACAGGAAGGCTATGGTGGGATCCACACATAGCAGGAAGCATTTCCCAAGAGCTGAAAGGTGAGTGGGGAGGGTGTAGCTGCAGCCTTTCCAAGGCACCAGCCCTGCTGGCAGCCTGTCTGGGGTCACTTACGCCCCCGTTTCTTGGTGTAGATGCAGGTGAGTGCCAGGTACTCCCAGAGCTTCTCCAGCAAGTAGTCCAGGTTCAGCTTCATGCCACAGCTGCAAAACACCAGGATCATCTATTTACTGCTCCTGTGATTTAGGGATCCAGAAGAACAAGGTGAAATGTCTTTATATTAAAGTGCTGGAGAATGAGGGGAAAGTCTTTAATTAGGCAAGGAAAGGAAAAACACAAGGTAAAATGACTTTAAACTGAAGGATGGCAGGGTTAGATTAGATATTATGAAGGAATTCTTTACTAAAGGGGTGGAGAAGCATTGGAAAAGGTTGTACAGAGTTTCATGCTCCATCCCTGGAATTGTTCAAGGCTAGGTTGGATGGGGCTTGGAGCAAACTGATCTAGAGGAAGGTGTCCCTGCCCACAGCAGGGTGTGGAATGAGATGAGCTTTAGGGTCCCTTCCAACCCAAACCATTCCATGTTTCCAGAAGGGTGAACAGCTTTGAAGCAGCAAAGCCCCAACAGATATATCAGCACTTCCAAGGAAACAAGCCAGACTGTTTGACTCTGTCCTGCAGACAGCATGGAGAAGCCAAGCTGCCTGCCTCTCCAGGGGAAGGAAATGTGGGAAAAGCTGCACAGCAGCTCTGCTTCTCACCCCAGCAGCCTTGGGAGAAGTCCCTTCCTGGAGAAGCTGGAGAAAGGGGTGTGAAATGACCCCCACACCAGGCAGACCAGCAGAAAAGGCAAGGTGACAGCTCCTACCTGATGACAACACTGTGGGGCCTCCGAGCCAGACGATCCACCTCCTCCATGGATATCTGGTCAATCTTGTTATAAACCTAAACCAAAGGGAAAACAACACAGCCCTTAGCAAGGCAATTCAGCAACATGTACAAAGAACAAGGTAGCCCCAGCACCTGAAACAGAAACACAGATCCACTCAGAAGATAAGCCAAGACTCTCAGTAAAACAAACTATTAAAATTCAGAACCCTGAATATAAATTTTGGCCTTTTAAAATTCTCCCTTTGGGATGATTTGGAACACAGTTCTTTGATTTTATACAGACCCAGTGGCTACAAACAGAGCCCTAAAGGGACCTCTGGCACACAAGGGACCAGACGTGGAGCTGGCAGCAGGGGAGTGGGAGGAGGCTCCACACGTGGGAGCAAAGCCCCAGCACCAGGATTGGAAGCTCTGCTGCTCCAGGGCAGCACCAGCCACAAGAGGGCCCAGGGAACACACACAGCACAGCTGCACATCCAAAGCCTATAAAAAACTCCCTGTCGAGCTGTTTTCCACCTCTTAAACCCCAAATCGTTCCTGTTTTAGGAGCCAGGAACAAGGGCATGGAGTAATAGGACAAGGGGGAATGGTTTGAAATTGAGAGGGCAGGGTTAGATGGGATACTGGGAAAACATTCTTCTCTGTGAGGGCAGGGAGGACCTGGCACAGGCTGCCCAGAGAAGTTGTGGCTGTCCTTGGATCCCTGGGAGCGTCCAAGGCCAGGCTGGATGGGGTTTGGAGCACCCTGGGATTGTGGAAGGTGTCCCTGCCCATGGCAGGGGTGGAATGAGATGAGCTTTAAGGTCCCTTCCCACCCAAACCATTCCATGATTCTGTGAAGTTCCAACGTTTCCTTTGGCACAGAAAAGAGATGCTGGGTGTGACAGAAGCCAGGCTGCCCAGGATACTCACATAGAGGCATGGCATGTAGACCCTGTTTCCCACAATCACATCAATGAACTCATCAGGGGAACAATCCTCTCTGAACAGGACCTCAGCATTGAAGATTTCTGAGGTGGACACTGTCAAGGCCCAAATCCCAACACACCACAGGGGCTGAGCTCCCTGGTGACAGCCTGTTGCCAACCAGCCAGCACCAAAGTGACACCAAAGCTGTCCCACAGCAGGAAGCACTTAAACCACGAGCTCCTGATGGCTTAAGGGTCTTTCATTTTAGGAAAGGATACTGTATTCATGGAGGATGAGCTGAACCAGCTTCTCAGAGCACTGAGTCAACGTGACAGTGGAGTTGAAGGAGATGCCTCCACCCTTCTTGGGCTGCAGGAGGCAAACAAGCAACATAAGAACATTCTGCAAATCCCACAGGCCCCTCAGCCTGGCCAACACGAGGGGCAGCACAGAGTGAGCTCAGCTTTGAGCAGGCAGGCAGACAAGCTGTGCCTTTAGGAGCTCAGGAAGCCTCACCTTGAAGTAGATATTTGGTTTGCTCTTGTTCAGCCGGATTCCCACAGATTCCAGTTCTTTCTCCAGCAAGGCCCTGCAGGGACACAGCACCTGTGAGGCTGAGCATGGCCAGGTGAACACAGACCTTTCCCTTTTTGATTCTTGTGTTGATACAGCCCTGCTACAAGCCTAAAACCCCCTAATGCAGGTCAGAGTCTGTGGTGGAAATCCAGGCTGACATTCCCATCTCTGACAGCCGTGCTGTAGGAATGACCCTTCAGCTGAACACTCACTCAGTAGTCAGTAGGATGCTTCTCATGGAATACAACCCCCATTTCACACTCAATAATTTAATTCCTCATTCCCCAGGTGGTCTCCACAATTCCTCAGGGAGCTGGCATGTTTTCATGCCCAGAGCCCAGCTCACACTCACCTCTGCACCTCGCCCTTGGTGGCATCCAGCATCATGATAACGACGTCTGCTGTCCTGGCCACAGCGATCACCTGCCGGCCTCTGCCCTTCCCTGGGGACACAGGAGGGGGAGGCACATCAGCAACAGGAACCTGCTGGGGTCTCTGACACACAGGGGACTCTTGCCCCATGCAGCAGCTTGAAAGCAAGGAAAAAGATCTTGCAGTGCTGTTCTGGCTGCAGTCAGCTGCTGGAAGCCCTGGCAGCAGCTCCAGGCAGCACAGAGAGCTCAGCAGAGAGGAGATCAGTGCCAGAAGGTGCCTTAGGAAACACAGACACTGTTCTAGGGACCCAAGGGAATGGCTGGAGATGTGTCAGGGAGGGTTAGGTTGGATTTTAGGAAAAGGTTCTTCCCCCAGAGGGTGTTTGGGCACTGCCCAGGCTCCCCAGGGAATGGGCACAGCCCCGAGGCTGCCAGAGCTCCAGGAGGGTTTGGACAACACCAGGCACAGGGTGGGATTGTTGGGGTGTCTGTGCAGGGCCAGGAGTTGGACTGGACGATCCCTGTGGGTCCCTTCCCAGATGTTCCATGACTCCCTGATTTCCCAAGCTATTTTCAGACACAACCAGCCAATGAGGACAATGACAACACAGAGAGACAAAGCCAACATCTCTTCCCAGAATCAGGAATCAGGGGAGGACTGGCAGGAACTCAGGCAATTACTCAAACAAGGTTAGTGTTTAGCTGTAATTCTCCCTCCACCTCTCCAGCATCTTTCTATAGATTTCCTCAGTACCAGAAAACAGATGAGCCACTTAACACTCAGGCAAGGATGTGAGAAGTGACTGGCTTGCTTTGGCTCCCACCTCCAGAAAACCATCTTTGTGCTACATATAGACCCTTCTGTGGGCTCAGGGACAGGAATCGTGCCTCACATAGGATCAAGGACTCAAAAATTTGGAAAGACAATGTAGGAACTCTTGGCCCAGGAAACCTGTGTGTATCTGAGACACCCAGGGGCACTACTGAGGGCAAATCCCTCCTGTACATGAACACAGACATGAGCCAACCTTGAGCTGCTCCTTCGATGATTCCAGGCAGATCCAGCAGCTGAATATTGGCTCCTTTGTACTGAAAGGGAAATGGAAGGATGGAAAGATGAAAGCTTCCTGCAGGGCACCTGAGCTGCCCCCCAAACTCCCAAACATGTCCACATCCTGTGGAGAGTGGAATTGGATGGAACTGGCAGGCCAGGGGAACTCTGCACAAAGCTCATGGCTCTGTCCTGAGGCAAATTCCAGAGCTATGGGCTGTGTTCAGCAGCTTGCATTAGAACCTGACCCCCTAAAGCATCCTGTGACTGCAGCTGGACAAAGCAGCAGGAAAACAGCACAGCAGCCACACATTCCCAAGTCTGGGGAATGGAAAGGAAAAACAACCCTTCTTTTATTGGTCTAATGAGAAAACTCAGTAATGAACAAGTGCCACATCTCTTACTGTGACAGAAAAAACTATTCAGGTGTGCTGCAGGTAAAAAAATCCAGGAGACACTCATTCCTAGGATTTGCAAGGCATTGGCTCTCCAGCTGTTGCTGCAGCTCACAGCTCTGCTTGAATGACATTAAATTACATCAAACTCCTTTTCCCACTAATACAGTTACTCTCATTATTTAACTCCCCCTTCCATCCTGACCCAGATTTCCTCATTACTCTTGGACACTTTTCAGTTTGATGCCCTTTATCATTTGCTTTACTGATGGATGCTGAGGTCACCACTAATAAAACCCCTCAAGGACAGGAAGAGCTGCATTTTGTTTTGAAAGTGATCACAGCACAGATTGCCTCTGTAAAGCTTCATTAAAAACAAATCTGTCAAGGTTTGCAGCCAGCTGGTCACTGGCACTGGCAATGGTTATACAAAATTCAGTAGAGAATTGTGGCATTGCTCTGCTCAGTCCAAGAGCAGCACAAAAATCCTGATCAGACAGCCAATCCTGAAGAGCTCAGGGAAGTGCTACATCAGCACTGAAAAGTTTAAAGCAGAACTCAGCTTTGGAGACCTTTGGACGTGCGTGCTCCTTAGTGGCAGCACAAGTGTGGCTGTGCAAACACCCATTTAGCCACTGGAGGAGAATCCTGCTCACCTCTATGACTCCTGGGATGCAGGTCAGCGTGGTGAACTCGTAGGACGCGGCTTCGCTGGCAGTCGAGGTCATTAAGCTCAGGAAGGTGGACTGAAATGCAGGAGATCAGCATCAGCAGGCAGGAAAATGAGGAGGTTCAGCAAAACAAGCAACACCAAAGTGCTCCTCAGGCTGTGGAAGTTGTGTTGTGGCTGTTCCAGGCATAGGGACTGAGGGGGTGACACTGGCATGGAACTGAAGTAAATCAGGTTTTTTTCTTTCCTCAGCACTGCTGGGGCTGGGCAAGAACAACTTTCAGGCAGCAACAAGTTCCACAGGGCAGAGCACACAACATGAAGGAGTGTTTCCCCAGCTCCAACCTTCAGCCAGATCACAGAATCATGGAATGGTTTGGGTTGGAAGTGACCTCAAAGCACATTTCATCCCTCCCCTGCCATGGACACCTTCCACTGTCCCAGGGTGCTCCAAGCCCCATCCAGCCTGGCCTTGGACACTTCCAGGGATGGAGCAGCCACAGCTGCTGTGGGCACCCTGTGCCAGGGCCTCCCCACCCTCACTTGGAAGAATTCCTTCCATGTATCTCACCTAAATCCCTCCTCTTTCAGTGTGAACTCATTCCTTTTCCTGCCACTACAGCTCCTGACAAAGAATCCCTTTCCAGCTCCCCTGCAGCCTTTTCAGGTACTGTGAGGTCTCACACAACCTTCTCTTCTCCGGCCCCAGCTCTCTCAGCCTGTCTCCTCTCCAGTCCTCTCTCCAACCTCGTGGCCTCTTGCTCCAACAGTGCCACGTCCTCCTCATGCTGGAGACACCACAACTGTGACAGGACTGCAGATCCTTAAGGTGCCTCCCAACCCAAACCATCCCACAGCTCTGTGATCCCAAAGCTGCCCTTTGCAGTGATCCCTTTGCAGCCACTGCAAAGCCCAGCGAGCACAAAGCCTGACTGACCTTGCCCACAGAAGGAAAACCGATCAGTGCCACCCGGGCATCTCCTGATTTCATCACATCGAAGCCCTCGCCCTTGGCAGCCGGGGATTTGGAGGGCTCCAGCAGCTGAGCTCTGTATTTTGCAAGCTTTGCCTTCAGCAGGCCCAGGTGGTACTCTGTGGCTGCAAGGACACAAACACAAAGAGCTGCTTGGCAGAAAGTTGCTGGTGATTTGCTTCCAGGAGTGAGAAGCCTCCTAAAAAGGAAACACTTGTGGATCTTGGTCAACATCTCAAGCACTGCCAGGCACAGAGCTGCTCCCAGTTGTTCCAGAACTTTTTGGAAGCCTGGGCATTGAGAGCAAACCTTCCAGGGACCTGCACAGAGTCAGAGTGGAGGGAAACAGCCAAAAAATTCCTGAGTTAAAGGAGGAAGGCAGAGGGAGAGCAGGTGCAGGAATGAAGAGAGCCATTTCAGGAGAGAGAGGGGAGCAGTCCCTCTTGGAAACAGCCCCTCCTTTACACCTGCTCACATTCAGCACCCCAAAATGACCAGATTATTTTCCCCTCCTCTTGTCAACTTTTAAAGCCACATTTAACTCAGAGCTCACATGTGTGAAAGTACTTTCCTGCCTTATTCTTAGCAAAACACTTGAATTTACACCTGAACCAGGAAAAAAGGAAGGTAGTTGTCTCACTCTGTAACAGATAAGGGCACGGAACCAGGAGCTTACAGGTTTATTTCTATTATTTCCCAGAGCCCCCAGCCCCAGCAGCAGCTCTGGCAGAGCCCACGGGGAGCCCCCAGAGCACTCCAACACCAAGAGCCTCCTCCTGTGCCGGCAGGACTCGGGATGTCCCCCCTCCCCAGCTCCGGGGGGCTGCGGCTGCAGCACAGGGCAGCAAAGAGAGCAGCCCCCGGCCTCGCCAGGGCCCCTCACTCATCCTCAGCCTGCTCCCCACCCTGCCCCAGCTCCCAGCACCCCCGATCCAGCGCTCGGTGTCCCCAAAGCCCGCCCAGCCCCACCACCCCCCTCAGCCCTGACCGGCCCCTCTTTCCACAGAG